>CM035152.1:125277645-125608718 GCA_020205615.1 Panax quinquefolius
TTATTAGTTATTTTCAAAATAGTGGTCAAGTTCTCCTTGATGGTTGTTTTCATGCCTGAGGACATATTCATGGGCGAACATTGTTTTAGTGTATAACGGTAGAAGTAGTTTTTCTTACCTCTTCTTGAGGCAAGGAGTAGCAATCTGATATCATAAATGTGGTAGACAAAATATTCACAATGATTATCAAAGTAGTGCAAATCCAATTATTTTATCAACTTGGCCACCCGAGGGGAACCAGAATCCTATGACATACCCAGTCGAAACGTAAACTGGAAAGTGGGGAGTGACCAAGTATTGTTCTTACAAAGTGGTGGGAGCCGGTAGGGATAGATTAGGAACAAATTAGACAGGCATAAATTTTGCAAAAAAAAATTACTCTCGGAAGTGAACTTGTCTTCTCAAGCTCGATAGCTTGAAGTCCACTGCACCAAGTAATGATCAATCCATGAGAAATGAGCTCTACAAACAAATTCATACATAAATATTCCTCTCTAAACCTTATGAACATGCATCATATGTTATCTTAAGTGGTTTATCTTGCAACTATTAACAAGTTGTTAGGTTCAAGTCTTTTTGGGAGGCATGGGAGTGGTTAAACATCTATTTCTCCATTGTCCCTCACCACCCCTTAAAAATATAAATTAAAATAAGGTAAAGAAAATATTTCTTTAATGTATATGTTTTTTGGTAGTATTGGTTGAACACTAACTTAAAAACAAAGATTATTATGAACATGTCTATGGTGGGTAGAATCGGTAGATATATTTCTTATGCTTATGAGCTCTTAAATTTAACTGTTATTTTCCACCAAGTTCTATGCAGCTGAGGTTGTTATTGGCTTGGAATATCTTCACTGCTTAGGTATTTCATCAACTGAGAACTTGTCAGGATTTGTTGTACAGTTCTATTGTACTTTTCTTTCATTAAGATGTATAATTTTTTCGCACTAAGTGTAGTGATTATGTTTTGTATGTCTTATATTTGGAATTGGTTGCCAAGTTTACATATTATTATTGTTTAATATATATTATGATAAGGCAGGCCTATTAAATAATTATAATCCAACTGCGTGGGATAGTTTGTTGCTGTATTGTCTTATAACTCAATATTAAGATAGATGAGTTTGACTAGATCACTGTCTTGAGTCTTCTTCAGTTAATAAATACTCCCTCCGTCCTCCAAAAAATGTCTTGAGTACAAAAATAATTGTATACTAAAGCATGGCTTAATAATGAAAGTAAAAGTTAAAATGTGTGAAAGGAGTATATAACCTGTACTTTTTGTCATAATTTGGTGGGTCCCACTAGTGCTGTGTCTAAGGCAGGTATATTTGGAACTTATTTCATACTCTCTCCTCCAGTTTGACTAGCTTAATGTGTGTGCAAATTGTAGTTAATAAATCCTTTGGAGGATGGAGGGAGTAAATAGTTTTTGTATCCAATGTGTAGTTTTACATGTTAATTTTATGAGGTCCAGTCCAGAATTTCAGACCTCCAGTAGGATATTTTCCATCTATAAGTTGTCGTATAGAGAATATTTGTATGAGATGCAGCATTTGCGGTCAGTCGGCAAGTAACTGATTCTTTAATATAAATCGTTTCTTATTATTGAGTACACATTTTACAGGTATAATTTATCGGGATCCGAAGCCAGAAAATCTGCTACTTCAAAAGGATGGACATATTGTATTAACCGACTTGGATCTCTCATTTAGGACCTCCTGTAAACCCCAAGTATGCCACTATCTTCCTGCTAAAAATTTATTTAGTTACTGCATGCAGAAGACTTTTTATATCATTCTTTGATAATGAATACTACTTGTAGATATAAGAAAGCTTCTTTTAAAAGTAATTTTATATTTCAAAGTGAAAACAGGTGCCCCAAGAAAAATTAACCCTATGGATGTTTTTTTTTTTTCAAGTCATTTGTTCAATTAAATATTTGCATTTGTGTACTGATTTGAGGAAAATGATCGAAGTAGCAAATTTTATTGGAGTTTTTTAAGAAATCCATCCTACATTGAGAAGCTCCATAGAAATTTCAAGATTTCCATTAGAATATAGAAAGCCATAAGTTAAACCCTAATCTTCTAAGATATGAATAATCATCTTCATCGAATCAGTTTCGTTTAGTAAAATGAAATCTTCAATCATTTTCTGTTGTTCAGTACTCAATCCCAAGATTTTTTTAATTTTTAATTTTTAATTTTTAATTTGACTATATTCTTATCTTCTCAATGTTTACCTACCAGTCTGTGGTTATATATCTTGATGAAATCCGCGTTGTTTCTTATCATCAATGCATAAGTATGGCATCTGAAATATGAGTCACTTTCTGCTTAAATACTGGTTAAATATTAAAATTGAATAATTGTAGAGTGTTCTTGTAATTTTATGTTCTTATGCAAGTCATAAAGTATCCTCTTCCTAAACGTAGAAGATCTAGAAGTCAACCACCACCAACATTTGTTGCAGAACTGAATACACTGTCAAATTCATTTGTTGGAACGGAAGAATACATTGCTCTAGTATGAGGCTCGTCACTTTGTTCTTATGATTTTATTGTATGATATGCTCTCAATAACTATATTATAAGTAAAAAATTGGAGGAATTATAACTAATGTTGATGGTACCCATTATTTTAATACTGTTATTTTTATTTGTTTAATTGATTTCATAGAAATTGATTCATTGGCAGTTCCTCCCGTCTCTCTTGCAAGAAAGGTAAATGTGTTTGTGAATGTGTGTTTGTTTGTGTAAATTAAGAACACACTGATAACTTATTTACCTTATATCAAAATCAGGTGAGAGCTGAGTTCATAGGCACCCTTATACTAATCTTTGCAGGGACTGCTGCGACAACCATAGTGAACCAAAAGACACAAAGGCTCTGTAAAATAGGAATGTTATATTTGGTCTGATTGGTTTAGAGATGTAGTTATGGTGGCTTCAAGAGTATTGCAGGTTTGCAAGAAAGATAATAGTCAGAATTTTTCTTTATTTTAATCGTGGATTTAAGTATACTAAAATATGGTCTATTATACTAGTTCGACTCAATGTTTTGCTAAAAATAAAGATTATTTTCTTTGTCAAAGTTTATATGTACTGTGAGTTTGCATTTCTTTTGGAACCTTTTCTACCTAAAGTATTCGATTTTAACAGTCTGATGGTTGGCTACATAGCCCGAGTTCTATTTAAAAAGGAAATTGCGTTGTTTTTAAAGATCTTTACTATAAGATACAACATTGTAAACTCAGCAGAGAACACAACTCCTATATGTTGTCTTGAAGTGGTAGATTTTTTTGGCTATTTTTTTTGGTGGGCCAGGGGACCTAAGATTTCGAAGCTAAGTTGTAAAAGTTTGTTACAATTACAAGCCCTATCCGAGGTTAAGTATTTGCTTTAAATCTGTTATAGATGAACAAGGATATTACTGCTCAAATTGTATCTGCTAGCATTGCTTTTTGCACAAGATTATTCAACTATTTTCCATTTTGTACTACTTTGTAGGTGCTGCTGATGACCTTACAAAATGCTCCCCCAGATTTAATTGTGAGAGGGACAAGAGATTTTCAAAGGTCTGTAAATTCCTTAATTAACCTCTTTATTGGTGTAGTGGCTGATGCTGTTTTAATATTGACAGAATACCTGGAGGATGAACCATGGTTGAAACTCTTGTGTAAGCTTAAGTATTGTTTCCTATTATAAACAATTCTTTCTTGATTTTTTTTTCATAAATGGCACTAGTGTTAACCTCTTGATGGCAGATAGTGTCAACTAAGACGGGCTTTGTAGTTTTCAGTAGTACGCAGGTTGATTGTAAAGATGATAAATGCTTATGTATCAGATGATTTTATTTAATTAATAATATTTTAGTTTTTTTGTATTTCTGTCATAATTTGTTATGGGGTTATTGAGACATAATTTTTTTTGTTCATAAAATAATTTTGACATTCGTTACATAACAAAAGAAAAGGCAATATTTATATCGTTGCAAATCATAATAAATTTCGTTGCACATGAAAATTAAACGATAACATATAGTGTCGTTGCTAATTGACAATAACTTTTGTTGCTCTCTAAAAACAATCACCTTCGAATAGTATCGTTGCTAATTCATCATAATTATTCATAAAAAAACCAACGACAACGCAAAATTTCGTTGCAAATTAATATATAACTGGTTTATTTTGTACATTTAGCAACAAACATCGTTACCAAAAAGTACACAATTAGCAACGAAAACTAATTAAGGCAACAATTTTTATATTATTCAGTAACAAACTTCGTTTGCACATGTGTATCAAATGCAACGAATTTTATCTTCGTTGGAAAATAAAAAGATTTTTTTCGTTGCCAATTAGGCGTATTTTGCAACGAAAATTGTTTTTCAGTAACAATTTCTTAATAAATTTGCTACAAAATATTTCGTCACTACCAAAAAAATGGTCATTTGTGATGGCCAAAATCAATCACAAAAAGTAGGATAACCATCACGAAATGTTTATGTGATGGCTTTAAGCATCACAATGGTCGTATTGTATATGCCCATCATGAAAGGTCTTACGTGATGGTTTTGGCAATCACACAAACGCTTAGTGCTTTTGTGATGATTAACACAATCACATTAACACGTAATTTATTGTGATTGTCAAAGTCATCACAAAAAAAAAATAAGACTTTAGGGATCAAATGTAAGAACGTAAATCTCTATTTACGTATAATTTATTTCACTGTATTAATTGTATCTATATTAATTGTATCAAATAATACTTGTAGGATTCGAACCCTCTCCCGTTTGCAAACTAAATAAAGAGTATTACCACTACACCAAAGTATAGATCATGATTATAATTTTAAAATAAAATATAAAAGGAAACATATGTGAGTTGACTTAATTACTAAACAAAATTACATAAACATAAGATTTGGTGATTGCAATGGCAGTCACAAATACTCTATGATAATGGTAAAATTAGTCATCACTAAGAGTCATCATATATTTTATTGTTTTGTGATGGCTTAAAAATTTCATCACAAAATACCTTCTTTTTGTAATTGCAAATAAAAGTTGTCACAAAAATCTATCTTTCTTAATGATTGTCACGGCCGTCATAAAATATTGTTTTGATTATTTCTTACATTAAAATACACGAAAAGGGTATATCTATAAGTGATGACTTAGTGCGTCACAAAAAGAAATTTTTTTTTACGTGAAAAAATTGGTGTGATTGACATGACCATCACAATTATAATACATTGATGGCAAGATTAGTCATCACTAAGAGCCATCATATATACTATTATTTTGTGATTACTTAAAAAGTCCATTACAAATTACTATCTTTTGTGATTGTTTTTAAAAACTATCACAAAATTCCGTCACGTATTCTTGTTTTTCTAGTAGTGTTACTAAATGATTTATGATTTTACACGAAAACAAAATTTCGTTGCGAAATATATTACTTTCTGCAACGAAAAAAAATTCATTTCTAGACAATTAGCAACGCTCATTGCGTAACAAAATGTCCAACGACCGAAAAATCATTGCAAATGACATTTGGCAACGAAATTTCACACATTTAGCAACGAAAAATGTTTGTTGCAAAACCACCATTTTTTTGTAGTGACATTTGCGACTCTGTTGGAAAAAGCGATCATTGCTGAAGGAGGAAGTGAAGCTGCATCCAAGTATCATTAGAAAAAGAAGAAAAAGACGAAAAAAAGGAGGTAGTAGTGGTGGGAGTAATCCCAATAAGTGGAAGTGGATTGATAATACCCAATCAGGAAACAATTCAAGAGAAAGTAGGAAGAGAGGTGAGCCGTGTGCGGTTTGTGGGAAGAACCATCAGGGAGTTTATATGAAGGGAAAAGGAGTTGTTTCTTTTGTGGATCATTAGATCATCAGATTCGGAACTGCCCAAAGAAGAATGCGGATATAATTACGACCAAAGGACCTGCTTAGCCGGGAAGACCAACGACACGCACTTTTAACATGACGGTTCAAGACGTAGTGGCTGCACAACAGGTGGTGACATGTAAAGATTTCGCTCAGTAATATAATTACGTGCGTAGTATTGAGTAGATATAGCTGTAAGTTGTTTCTATTTACGGACTCGAGTCACAGGTTAATATATGAGTCACAAATTAGTATTGTGTATATATAGAGGAGTTGATGTCACAACTTTAAAAGATATTAGAACGTAAATATGATCATAAAATCTATGGTAAACCATGAAGGTTTCATATTTTTCGCTCTGAATTGGGATTAGTAAGAATAGATGAGGTAATAAACATAAATTGAATATAAGAAAATAGTGATTCCGGGGATGAAATATTCCTTATAAGAAGGGGAGAATGTTAGGACCCTGAATTTTAAACAATTCTATTTTTACGAATATTTTTTTTAAATTTAATATCATTATTGATTATCAATATTATGTTAAGCATCCGTGATATGAGCAAAGAAAGATAGTCAAATTATTTATTGACTAAAAAATATGTATGGAGTTATGTTAAATAGTTAATGAAAACCTAACCCTAATTACGGATATGGATTTGATAGTTAATATAATTATTATAATTGTATCTATGATTATGTGTTTGTACAGTATGATATTAATGATCAAATGTTGATCAGATAAGGTATAACCTTAGTAAACCCTAATGTTAGATTAAAAATCCTAATATGTAGTTAGGAAACCCTAACGATCGATTAGGAACCCTAATTATATTTTTGGAAATCCTTATTTCCTATTTGGGAACCCTAAACCCTAATTAGCAAACCCTAATGGTGATTATTAAATCCTAAGGGTTAGGATTAAAGGGAATCATGTCAAATGACTAAACTACCCTTAAAATTATGTGGAAAATTACCATGTTTGGATTTCTGATGAGACCTGGGTTCCTTAGTCTGTGCAACAACTCCGATGTTGTCACAGAATAAAGGTACTGGTCCTTTAATGTAAGACCCCGAATTTTATGAAATGAAAGTATTCAATTTTTTTATAATTATTATTTTATTTAAGTAAATGGTTAAATTGATAAAGGGTTAAAGTTAAAGGTGATATGTGAAATTTTTGCAAAGTATGCAAGTTGTTATAAAATATTAGATTTGGTCGGGGAATATTCTTTTGTCGGGGAATATCCGTAATGCGATGGCACAATCATTGGTGGACCCCTACAACGTGTAAGACACCGAATTTATGAAATAAAATTATTCAATTTTCTTATAATTATTATTCAATAAATGGTTAAATTGATAAAAAGTAAAGTTAAGGGTGATATATAAAATTTTTCAAAATAAGTAAGTGGTTATAAAATATTCATTTTTATTGGAAATATTAGTTTGGTCGTGGAATATTCTTTGTTGTCGAGAATATTAGTATGCAATGTTATGAACCATTCGTGGGCTTCATAACAGAATAAGCTGTCGGATGAAAAAAAGCGACAAGTTTGAGTTTTTATAAATAACGGCGTAGTTATTACAGATTAATCTTTGTTGGAATACACGGTGGTTAAAATACGATGTCTGGCGTGATTGCGATTAGCTTTGCGGTATTGCACAGTATTTTTGAATTATTGATTCTTACGTGAAGACCTTTACTCGATAATTATTACATTAATTCTTTATTCAATATTTTATTTTATTGATTCAATAATTCTTTGCGTTGATATTTTATATTATTATTGTTTCAATAATTATTACTTTAAAGTATTTCCCATTATCGGATCGATAATTCATATTATTTGAATAATATTATTAGATAGCATTATTGGCAATGTCTAGAAAGTTACATCGAGGAGAGGTTTGGTCACCTAATTGCGGCGCGATGATGAGAAATCCTTATCGGAAAGCCCCCTCTTTCACAGGAACCACACGGTTGTCATTATTGTGATTACGTAATATTATTTGTGAATAATTAATTATTGATTTATATGATAAGAAAATATTTATTTGATGCGGATATAAATGATGGATTTATTTATGTGGTTATAAATGAAGGAATTAATGTTGAGGTGTTTTATCGATATTTTGTCCGGATTGGAGGTATTAAAAGATTAAATCGGTGTTCTTAAAGCTACATTAAGCGTGAGTTATAATTTTAATCAATATTGATTTGGATCGTTGTGATTTTTGGATATGTTATACATATATAAGTTGAGTATATGTCCACAAATTTTGAGCAGTTAAAAATTAACGTATGATTTGTTATGAATTTTAAGAGGTGTTGAAAATCATCCGTTTGTGGATTTCGGATATTTTCTGTCTGGAATTTAGAAAAACTTTATTATGCAAAATTGTAGAGAATTCGATTTCGTGTGGAATGGACATAAAAATCGTATTTTCTGATAAAAAGGCTATTTATTATGAATTACTAAAGTTTCAGAAAATAAAATAATTTTTATTAAAATTAGGTGGGACCCACATTTGTTTTTTATGGACAATTTTTGGTGGAATTCAATTGTCATGTGCTGAGATATAGTTTAAGGTGGCTGCCAAGTTTTCAACAAGGATGGCGTAGAAGAAATAAATAAATCAATAATATTTTATTAATTTAGTCTCCTTTGGCGTTCTAGCATTTTCCTATAAATAAGCGCTTAAGTTAGAATTGAAAATCACACCATAAACATAAGTTTTCTCTCTAGATATTATCGGCGTATTTTTTGTGAGTATTTAGATACTTTGAGAATTGCTATTAGGTCTGAAGTTTCCTTGACTTTACATCCGATGTTTAGATCAAATCTTGCTCTTTTTTGAGGTAAAGGATTTTAAGGGTTATTATGTTTTTCAGTTTCGTAATTTTTCTGACTCTCAAAAATTCTAGAAAAATGTGAAATGATAATTTGATGAGTTTTCTAGATTGTGTCCAAAAATGGCGATTTTTGGATGTATAGATTAGGAGTTATGAATTTTATGGGAAAAAACTATTTTAAAAAGTAAACCCTTATAACTCCTTGTGGTTAACTCCAAAATTGGTGAAATTTTATTGGGAGTACATGTATATAATATCGATATATACTCTGTAAATTTGAAATTTTTGGATAAAAAGTAATTTATGATAAATGTCTAAATATTAAGCGAGTTTTGGCCATATGAAAAATAGTAAATAAATTTTAAAAATTTTGAGAAAAATATATATTCAATATGGGACTATATTACTACTAAATCCCGAAAAAGAAAATTTGTTTGTCTTGATTTGGTATTTTTCATGAAAATGACTAGTTATGAGTAAATGAATTAAATATGTTATGTGAAGTAACAAAATTGGAAAATAGAATTTTATGGTTTGAGAATCCTATATAAGGGTATATGTAGATTTTTGATGAGGGTTTTGGTTATTGGTGATGAAATCTTATGAGTTTGGCATTTTAGGATGATTAAATGCATTAATTAATAAAGTGTAAACAATTTAAATAAATTGTTTATAAGTTTAAGAAATGATTAAAATATTGTTAATAATATTAATAATATTAGATTATGAGATTATTAATTGATTTATAACATTTGGATTAAGGTGTTATAAATATTGATATGGATTTTATTGTGAAAGTTTATCTTTTTGTGTCGGGGTTACTATTCACGATTCTTATTCATGAAAGTTACTATTCATGAGTACTATTCACGATAAAATTTGTTTCTTTTTTTACGACCAAATTATAGTTGATTTATGAATCTTACTCTTGAAATTAAATCCATGTTGTTGATCATATTGTTTTTATTATCATATATAACATTTTTATAATCCGGTGATGAAATTTCTCTTTGACTTAAGTGTAAAGATGGGTAGATTATTGGTATGATCGTGACTATGGGTTCTCTTTGGCGATAGTGCAAATATTGAATTGTTGGTAATGGGTATGATCATGACCATTGAATTTACAATTGAATATTTTTATCTTAAGTGCAAGGTGAATTGATCAACATGGTTATAATTATGGTTTATATAAATTACGAAATGATTATGTATTTCTTTGAGATATTAATATCTTTGGCTTGTAGTGCAAAGATGAATTATTGATGAATATCTTTGGCCCGTAGTCTGAAGATGACTGTTGTTGAATATCTTTGGCCGTGGTGCAAAGATGACACATTGACTGTTGTTGAATATCTTTGGCACGTAGTGCAAAGATGACTTGTTGATGAATATCTTTGGCCGTGGTGCAAAGATGAATTTATTAATTTATATGATTATGAGCATGAGCTGTGATTTGGTATAACCATGATCTTTGATGTTTCAGGTAAAGACATGTGATGAAAATTATCTTTGTCTTGGATGAGAAAAGGAATTTGAAACCACAAATATGATTATGAGTTATTCATATGATTGTGGACAAGAACTGTTGATTGATGTTACGAGGATAAAACATTGTTGGTGGACTTTTAACATGGAAGATAATAGACTTTATGGTCTATTTGACTCTTTCTTTGGATTGTTAGTTTCATTTAACTATGGTTGAAAAGTTTTATCATCTACCGTATGTTCTAAATCTACGATTTATTATTTATGAAGGCTATTGATAATTTAATTATCTTTAGTCATGATATTCTTTACTTAGCTAGTTGTGCTCACCCTTTTACTTCACAATTCCTTTCGGGTAATAAGAGTGTTCTTTGGGTCGGTGATGGGGATAACGAGGGAAATAGAGCGGTGGTCTATAGGCTTGTTGAGGTTCTCCACTAAATAGTATGGAAATAATTTTATTGAGAACTTTAGATAAGTGTGTATGTATTGTATCGTCATTTGATATTTAATTTTGGTGAACCAAATAGGGTGAGGCGAACCCAACTTTGGAAGGGTGTTTTGTCACTATATCATACAAGATGTCTAATGACTGACCTCGTGTTATCATAAGACGGGGTTGTGCACATCCACTTCTTGAGTATATCTACGAGCACTACCTATATGATCTTGGAGTTTGGTTGAAACATAATGTTCAATTGCGAGATGGTGGAGATAGTTATATGTCGAGAGAGACTCACCATTGGAAGGAACATGATAGTAATCTTCTCGTTTTTCTTTGGGGTCTATTGGATCAACCAAGGATAATTATCTGGACATATGATATCTATCATAACCTAGGCGTGTATGGCCTCCATTGTACGAAGGTTTCCATGAGCACTTCCCAAAGATTTTAATTTCTAAAATGAGGTTATTATTTGTACCTTTATGTAATGTATCAATGTGAGATCTTTGTCCATAGTTGGGACATGAGTCACGATTGGTATTAAAACTCACAACTCATATATGCGTTGTTGTATTTTGCATGACAATTGTAGTAATAAAGTTGTAGTTGTTTTCTATACCATGTATTTGGCGACTCGAAATAGGTTGGATGGATTGGATCTATTTTGGGGGTCCACAGTTGAATATCGAGCTTAGGGATATGATCTCTGGCGGAGATCAAGGATTAGAACTAGGAAGGAGAGACGAGAAATATCCTTCGCTAGTGTGTGTCCTACCTAAGTTTGAATTTTCTTAAATTTTCAAATTGTGATATGTCAATTAACCTTTGTTTTTGAAGTCGTATTCTAGAATGATATCTGAAATACGGAGATGAGAAATGGAGAAATCATGATGACGGGGAAGATGGAATCTGAAATGAAGCAGCAAGTATTCTCAACTCTTGAAATACCAGTACGTAAATTTGGGGACGAAATTTCATAAGGAGGAAGATTGTAAGACCCGAATTTTATGAAATAAAATTATTCAATTTTTCTTATAATTATTATTCAAAATGGTTAAATTGATAAAGAGTAAAGTTAAGGGTGATATATAATAATTTTGCAAAATAAGTAAGTGGTTGTAAAATATTCATTTTTGTTGGGGAATATTAGTTTTGGTAAGTGGAATATTCTTGTTGTTTGGGAATATTAAATGCGGCAGTACTTGACCATTCATGGGCTTCATAACGAGAATAAGCTGTCGGATGAAAAAAAATGACAAGTTTGAGTTTTTATAAATAACGGCGTAGTTATTCTGAATTAACAACTTTTGTTGAAATACACGGTGGTTAAAATACGATGTACTGCGTGGTTGCACGTAGTACACATGGTAAAATATTTTTGAATTATTGATTCTTACGTGAAGAAGCACTACTCAATAATTATTACGGTAATTATTGTTCATATTTTATTTTATTGATTCAATAATTGTTGCGTTGATATTTTATATTATTGTTGTTTTTCATAATTGTCAACGCAAAATATTTCCCATTATCGGATCAATAATTCATATTATTTGAATAATATTATTAGATAGCATTATTGGAAATGTCTAGAAAGTTTTGTCGAGGAGAGGTTTGGTCACCTAATTGCGCATCGATGAGGAGAAATCCTTATCGGAAAAGCCTCCTCTTTCACAGGAACCACTGGTTGTCATTATTGTGATTACATAATATTATTTGTGAATAATTAATTATTGATTTATATGATAAGAAAATATTTATTTGATGCGGATATAAATGATGGATTTATTTATGTGGTTATAAATGAAGGAATTAATGTTGAGGTGTTTTATCAGTATTTTATCGGATTAGAGGTATTAAAATATCAAATCGGTGTTCCTAAAGCTCT
This sequence comes from Panax quinquefolius, assembly GCA_020205615.1. NCBI lineage: Eukaryota > Viridiplantae > Streptophyta > Magnoliopsida > Apiales > Araliaceae > Panax > Panax quinquefolius. Next base: position 125,290,226 of record CM035152.1, read on the forward strand.
ATTGCGTGAGTTATAATTTTAATCTGACCATTGGATCGTTGTGATTTTTGGATATGTTATACATATATAAGTTGAGTATTTGTCCACAAATTTTGAACCATTAAAAATAAATGGATGATTTGTTATGAATTTTAAGAGGTGTTAAAAATCATCCGTTTGTGGATTTCGGATATTTTCTGTCTGAAATTTGGAAAAACTTTCTTCTACAAAGTTGTAGAGAATTCAATTTTGTGTGGAATGGACATAAAATTCGTATTTTCTGATAAAAAGGCTATTTAGTATGAATTACTGAAGTTTCGGAAAATAAAATGATTTTTATTAAAATTGGGTGGGACCCACTTTTGTTTTTTATGGAAAATGTTTGGTGGAATTCAATTGTCATGTGCTGAGATATAGTCTAAGGTGGCTGCTAAGTTTTCAACAAGGATGGCGTAGAAGAAATAAATAAATTAATAATATTTTATTAATTTAGTCTCCTTTGGCATTCTAGCATTTTCCTATAAATAGGCGCTTAAGTTAGAATTGAAAATCACACCAGAAACATAAGTTTTCTCTCTATATATTATCGGCGTATTTTGGTGAGTATTTAGATACTTTGAGAATTGCTTATTCGGTCTGAAGTTTCCTTGACTTTACATCCCATGTTCTAGTCGAAGTGTTAGTTCCAGTGAGCCAATAGATCTAGAAGGGAGGGGGGGGTTGAATAGATCCTTAGAATTTCAAAATAATTTTTCGGTTTATTTTGTATTGCTAATAATTTAGCATGTGATGACATAAGAATCTTTCCAAGCACAAATGAAATAAGTAAAAGATCCCCTTCATTGATATATTCATAATCATACATACATTGTTTATAGAGTTAGTTTAGTGGTATGCAAATATAACATATATAGCGATTATAGCGAGTTAATGTACATAAAGTAAATGACATAAAGTAAAAGACACAAGGGTTTTAAGTGGTTCGAGAGACTCGAGCTCTAATCCACTCTTTACTTTTCAACTAGCGAGGATTTTCACTAAGGAAGGGCGGCACCACAGAATCACTAAGATTCCTTGAGGCCGGCTGACTTTGGGACTTGATTCACTAAGAACTCTTCAGGGCCAGCAGACCTTGGAACTTCTATAGTTCCCTAGGAACTTTTCAAGCCCAGCAGGCTTGGAACTTCATTTAGTCCCTTCAGACAAGGACCCCTCTGTCCCTGGCTTCTTGTTGTTGAGTTGTTTGTTGGAGTTGGTGCTGAGCTGCTAAGATGTCATTAAGCTCTGAACATCTTGTGTACTTAGCAGCTTGGTGTGGTCCTCTTGGCTTTCAAACTTGGTCCCACCACTTCTTGTTTAGTCTGTGATCTTCATTCTTTTCTGCTCATTTTCATCTGGTATCAGCTGTGCACCATTACCATCTGGGTTTGCTAAGTCTCTGTGCTTTTAGTAGACTTTTTCTGGCACTTAGCAATCCTTGAACCCTTCTTGAATACTTTGCAGACATGGTTATGCACTTGTTCAGTTTCAGCTTTCGGTTCATGGTGATTCGTAGAGTGGCTCTCTTGATCTTCTTTGTACTCACCACTCTTCTTATCTTCTATCTTCTTGGCCTTCTCGGCTCTCGACTTGGGCGCCATCTTTAGTGGCATTCTCATCTTTGTTGAGTGAAGCTTTGATCTGTTTGAGTCCTTCTTCAAAGTTGCTTCACTTCCACCTTGGTAGTCTCAACATCATTGAGACTTGTTACATTGATCTTTTGTGGAACTCATAGAGTCAACAATAGCATTCACCAACTCAATGATTCTGCAACTTCACAATCATCAGCAACTCTTGATCTTTGAGGCCCTGTTGATTTATACTACTTCCCAATCTTCCCGTTGGAAAGTAGCCGTTGAAAGTTATTCAAATTGTTTGCAGATCTCGAGTTATTTGGTGCGCAGATACGGATGTGACATGACATCTTTTACGACTTCGACACTGCGATCTCTTGTTTCACCAACCTTATCGGATATGTCACTTTGATATCTTGGGCAGGACGATGACTTTATTTCATCCTTCTGATTTCTCGATCAGAGATTGTCCTTGCATCGATGCTCTCAATAAGCACTTGTCAAGAACATTACCCTTGATTGAGCCGTTGCCAATGCTTGATCTTGATTATTCGAACTCTCACGATTACGATCTGGTCTTCATGGACTTGATCGTAGTGTCTTGTTGATCGGTAGAGACAACACTACGATCTTGAAGAGAGTGTTGATAGGATCTTGATGTAATGCACTCTTCTTTCTCTTGTGCGAGTGCTTCATCACTTCTATTCGCCTCATTTGTTTTAAATTCTTGATGGCTTGACTTCTTGCTACGGCCCTTCGAATAACAAGACACTTCATATTTATGGCGTGTCCATTAAACTTTCTCCTTGTGATCTCCGTTCACTTATCATCAATGGGCTGACCCAATGCTTAATCACTTTAGCCTTGTTATTTAGAGACTGACCAGTATCTTTGAGTATACTTCATCAGTTTCTTCTTTGTCTGGTAAACACTACGATCCTGGTTACTTCCAAGATCATTGTTATCTTTCTTCTTGACAGCCACTGCATATGCTGACTTTCCTTAGTCAGCTACTAAAGTCTTCTTATAATCATCTTGTGGAAAACTTTACCTCGAATAGCTTCTCAACTCAATCTGGATGCTGATTGAGTTGATGCTTAGATCTTCTATTAGCTTGCATGCTATTCGTTGAGTGCTCTCTGGCTTTCTTCAAGTGAGATGTATCTTTGTATTACCAACCAGAGGCTTCATTCCTTTGGATATTCAGGGAGTGCTCATTTGTTGAGAATCATATTTGCTCTACAATTCTGTTTTGGCATTGTGAGCACATTTGTTGAGGTCTTAGTTCTGCACTCTACGATTCAACTTTGGTTGTGCAGACACTACGACTCTGAGATCAGATCTTGACACTCTACGATCTCTGCTGCCGTTGTGCTTGTTGTCTTCATCGATCTTGTTACGACTCACGATCTCGCCTGCGGTATGATTAGTAGACTCTACAACTCGAGTGTAGTCTACGATTCTTGACTTAGCTTTGGCGAGATACTTGGTGGCTCGTGTCGTCGTCAGTTGTCTCTACAATTCTAAACATGACTTCTTCAAGCAGACTACGGCCGAGGAAGTTCTCCTTGACACACTACGATTCTTCCTCGTCTCTCACGGAAGTCTACGAACTCCGAGATCTACTATCTTGCAGACTACGATTACGCCTCGATAGCTCTCGAGTTTTCCTTGACTCTCTGGCGGACTATGATTTACAGTGCGGTGCTCGATGATCAGACAAGCCTATCTATTACATCATAAGATCAACCTAACATGCTTGATCTTTCCATATTTATAGTCCTTATACATCATTTCTTTTTAAGGACTTTACAAAGCTGTTTTGCTTATGTAGGATCAACCTAACATATTTGATCAATTCATTCTAAGTCCTTGTACATATGTTTCTATTATCTATCAAAGGACTTTATAACTTTTCTTAATGCAAGCATACTTGCATATTCATTCATATATATATATATCATAATCAAATCATATGTAAATAAGAATATCATTCACATGCTTATTCCTGACAATCTCCCCCTATTTGATTATGACAAAAATAATAAGTGCATATGCATGTTATGAATGAATCTTATATACAGTGAGAAGCTGTATTTCTAAAACAGATAATCATGAATGTCATTTATAATGATGTGGAATTTAATACACTGATATTTTACATTCTAGATCCAGAACATACCTAACTAGTTAGAGATGTACCTTTTTGGTTCCATGTATGCTTCCAGGATGTCTGTTGATCAGTTATTCATCTGTTTGATCTTCTTGCCCCTGTTCACCTTGAAATGTTAACTTTATTTCTTTTGTTTGCTCATCTTCTTCTTCTGGCTCCCCCTCAGTCTTTGCAAATCCAGGCTCATCATCCTTTAGCTCCCCCTTGATGATGAACTATCTTCTTGTTCTGCTTTCTTCTTCTTTATCTTCCTTTCTTGTTTGCTCCTGCTCTCCTTGCCTTTTCTTGACTGCCTCTTACTCCACCTCTTACTATGCCTCTTTTTCTCCCCCTTTTTTGTCATTAATCATTTGGGAGAGCTACTCTATGTTAGACATAAGCTGCTCCATCAGATAGGAGGAATTAGCAACTTCAAACTTGAGTTCTTGTTGGCTCAGCTCAAGTTGCATGGAAAATGACTGATTCATGTGGTCAATCTTGTCAGAGAGGGCGTGGAGTTGTTCTTCATTGGCCATCTGTGTACGTAGAGCTTCTGCTTTTTGATCATTTATGGCCCTCAGATAGATGTTATCTCTCTCTTTAATTTTTAGAGATACATCAGCCACAGTAGCTTGGATTTTGTCGTGAACTGAATTGTCTTTTGTTGTTGTCAGCATCTTTGACTTTTCATTGATTTGAGACATCTTTTCAATCAAGTTATTTGAATTCTTTAATAATTCCTGCTCCATGGAAATTTGATCATCTGGTTGGCCAGCCTCTTGTGGAACACTAGATTGGACTCTGCGATTCTCATCCTTGGACAGATCTTTGAAGGTATTGAGAATCTGAAGAATCGTTGAGTTCCAATCACTGGTTGAGGATGTAGGAATGTCTGTTAGTAGTGCTTGATCAGATGGAAGCTTTGTATCTTGTTGTTGGGAACCATCAGTGGTAGAGTGAACTGACTCTTCGATTGCTTATTCCGCTGCAGTTGTTGATCTAAAACTTGTTGTCTATTGTATTCTATCAGTTGTTATCTGAATTGAAGGCTAAGGATAATTTATCCTGCATTATCTTAGTCATAATATTTTTCTTGGGCTAGTTGAGCTCACCCTTTCTTTCATTTGTTCTCTTTAGGAAATGAGAATATAGTTTGGACGAGTCGTGGAGGAGCGGAGTGGCGATCCGGATAATAGCATTAGTAGTTCTCATTATTCTGTTAAATAGTGTGACAATAAATGTAATAAGGACTCCATTGAGTGTGGATATTATCTAGATGACAATATTCTTATTAAAACTCTTAGTTTATGTTTTGTCGTTTTTTACGATAGTTGTATTATTAAGTTGTATTTGAATTTTGTACCATGTATTTGGCGACTCAAGATGGGTGATGTATACCTATTTTGGGGGCGTCACATCACATCTAATGCTAGGAACCACGCCAATTTTGGTTATGAACTTCTTCATCCAAACATCTTTCTTTGCAGCTTCACTTGAAGCCTTGAAAGATTGGATAGCCTTGAAATATCAAGAATATTCCACTAATTTCATGGAGTGTAGAAGTCAAAACTTTAACCAACCGAGTATAATAAAGAATGGAATAACAAAAGAAATCACCATGCATGCGGTACTTGCATGTAGCAGTTATTCCATCGAATAATAAATAATGAGAACCGGTCGAGGCGTAGTGTCACTTGACCGGCGGGATATTCAAATGTAATAATAAAGAATGGAATACAACAATAATCACCGTGCATGCGGTACTTAGATGACCAGATTATTCTAACGAATACTAAATGACGGAACGGTCGGGTGAAATTCACACCAACAGGATGTTCTAACGTAATAATAAAGATAAAACCAGTCCGACGTAAAAGCATAGACAAGATATTCCAACAGAGAATAATAAAGATTTTAACCGGTCCCAAGCGTAAAGCCGCAGAATAGGATATTCCAACGAATAATAAAGAATGGAATACGTAAGAATTTCACCAAGTATAGGGTAGCAGATATATCAAAGTTATTAAATGTAATAATAAAGATGGAATAATAAAAGTTCTCTTCATGAATACAAAAGAAATAATACCCCTTACCGTAAAAGAAACTTGATATCGAGATGAGTGAAGTAGCATAATACTTTTCTTCTTTCTCTTTATAGTTTCTCTCTCTATAGTTTCAAATTGAATTAAGTAAGAAATAATGAAGGAATGAGCTTCTATTTATAGAAGAATGGAATGAATAATAACCAATCCATGAACGGTCCAGTTGATTTACTTTAATCGGACGATTACATATTTAAAGCAAAATCTTTTAAATAAAATATAATATATTCTATTTATAATCTAATAAAACGAATAACTTTTAAAAGATTTTACTATGCAAATACTATCTGAAACACTATGTAAACACTATGCATAATAAAATATAATATATTCTAATTATTGTTTAATAAAATGATAACTTTATAAAAGTATTACATTTTATATAAAAAATTTTACTATTAGCCTAATAAAACGAATAACTTTATAAAAGTATTACATTTTATATAAAAAGTTTTTTACGCTTTTATTACGTTAATAATACGAACAAAACAAAACGTTATCATCATTATTATTATTCACACTATTAATCGACCATGTCGTTCCCGGAAAGAGGGGGCTTTCCAATAAGGATTTCTCCTTATTGGCGTGCAATTAGGTGACCAAACCTCTCCTTGGCAGAACTTCTAGACATTGTTAATAATGCAAATAATAATATTAATAACTTCGTCATCTCAATTATTGATTTAATAACATATAAAATATCGATAATAATTGAATCAAACCGAGTGACTTCTCACATAAGCATTAATAATCAATACTGCAGGTATGCTTCTTATGCAACCACGCATATTCTTTGTACTTTTACTACCGAGTAGTTCAATAGTATCAACGGTAAAACTTTCGTAGTTATTTTCATAAAAATATTTTTGTCATTTCTCAATCAAACAATAATTACATTTGGGGGTCCACTAATGATTGTGTCGTCGTTATGAATATTCCCGACCAATCGAATATTATATAACAACTTGCGTACTTTTGCAAAATTTATAAATATTACCCACAACTATAACATTATATCAAATTTATTCCATAATATTCAAAAATGATATTTATAGAAAATTCATTTTATTCATAAAAGTTGAGGTCTTACAATATAGATTTCAACATTAATCATAAAAAGAACCTTTGAGTAAATAGTTACTGTACAATTCAATCCTTCCACCATACAATGTCCCAATTAAATATAAGACATGAAATTACTGTCAAGTCTTATTTTATTTAATTATATGTATTTCGATTCTTACATGCACAACTCCAAATAATGCAAATTAGAAACTCCTTTCTAATTTCATTCTGCCTTGGCCAAGGACTACTGGGTTGTCATTTATCGAATCACATAGGATATTTCTCTTCTTTTACTAGAAGTGTTAGATTCTTTATTGATCATACATTATCTCCATGTACAACTTATTATACCCAAGCATACCCTTTGATATACCCTAAGGGTCTTAAGGAATAAGTCAAAGTATAACTCATCATACACAAGATACTATGATGATCTCAAGTCCAAGGATCACTTATACTATTATCACTATAGGAATTCCTATTGACAGGCAAGTAAAACTCCATTAGGTATTCCTTAGCAAGCCACTTTCAGTGAACTTATTCTCTAATAAGCACCTACATACTTGCTTTAGTGTCTCCACACAAAAGATCATGAGATCAATCATCCTCATCCAATAAGCAAGCAACGTATATACCAATCTATCAGGATTCACTAATCCCCAATTTAGTAATCCAACGATTGGGAACTATTTTAGTTTTAAGCTTTCTAAGAATTTAGATCTCATTAGAATGATCATCATCATTATTCTAAAAGCATTGCTTAAAACTATGGGTTTATCACATATTATAAAACAACATCATGTAGATAATTAAAAGCCTTTAATTAATTAATACTTTTTATTAATAAATGAATAAGATTGTTACAAAGTATATGCTTTATCATCAAACATGATTGGCTTGTGTGCATACTACTTTCAATCTCCCACTTGCACTAAAGCCAATCGTCATGGTATCTCATACTCTTCTTTTCTAAGTGATGATTATCCTGCTGTTGGATAAGCTTTAGTTAATGGATATGTAATGTTGTTCTTGATAGTTCACTATCTCTATAGTGATTTCCCATCTTTCAATGATTCCATAATCAAATGAAAGTCCACAACACATGTTTAGATCCAAGATGAGACTTAGAAACTATTCCTAGTTCTGTAATGAACTTTTCATCCAAACAATCAACTTGTAGCTTCATTTATAGTTATATACTTTATCTTTATCACTAAACTAGCAACTCTTTGCTATTTGAAATCTTTCCAATTCACTGCACCACCGTTCAAGGTAACGCTTTACCTTAAAGTGTATTTTCTTTCGTCTTGGCCTGTTTGAAAAAACTCGAGTCTGTTAAGCCCTCTAGTTTTAATTCAGACCCACCATGAATATTATCACATCCTTAGTGCCGATTAAGTACTTTAAGATGTTTTTCACCGACTCATAGTGAACTTCTCCAGAATATGACTGATCAACATTAGGTCTCGTACATTTCATTGCATACATGATAGTTACTCATGCGATCTCTCCTTTTTGGAGTCTATGGGGACTATTAAGAGAGATACACTCCATGGCTCATCAACATGAGACAACTCTTGGAGTTTGCCATGCTAAACGACTTTAGCTGCCATGCTAAACGACTTTAGCATCAAATGAATATACGTTCCTTGGGTTAAGTCGAGCATCCTCTTGAATCTATCTATATAGATTTATATCCCCAATTTATGATACTCTTCCCAAATCATTCATGGAGGAATGTTTATGTAACGCCCTAGAAAATTTGGATTTTTGAGAATTAAATTTTTATTTAATTATGTGGATTAAAATGAATTTAATTAATTAATTATAGGAGTAAGCTATTTAAAGGTCATTTTATGACCTGAGCATATCGAATGTCGTAGTATTTTGGTTACGTGGTAGAATTAAAGTGTTTGAATTTCCAAGACGAAAATAAAAAGCTTTTCAGAAATTTTTCGAAAAACACTATTCACGCATTTCTTCTTTCGGAATTATTTTTGAATTTTAGAAATACGTAATGATAGAATATCGAGGTGAGATAGAATATCCAATAATATTTCAATTATGGCAAACACAGTTTTTTGCTGCTTAACTTAAAACCTAACGATTAAGGAAAGTGAATTCGAGAAGGAATTTTAATGCGTGTAATGAATTAAAGTAATGATTGTATAATACGTAGGTATTATGCGAAGTAATGAATAAGAGTATGATACGAGGTGTTATCTGAGTATGAATGAAGCATAATATATCGTATATGAATAAGTATACGAGTGGGAATACGAAATGAATACATAAATTATACATTATAAAGCTTTAAGTTAAATGAATTTAATTTATAGGATTGTGTAGAACATTGTAAAGTCCAATGAGAATTGATAAGGCCTAAGTGTAGAAATGGGTAAGTCCAATAGGAATAAATGTGTAAGCCCAATGCAAGCTAATGGTAAAGCCCAAAGAATTGTTAATGCAAGCCCAAGTATAAGTTAAACTAAAAGCCCAAAGTATGAACTTATGGGTTATTGGATGGTTTAAACCCATGGGTGATCCAAAGTAATGAGCAAGTAATTAATGTGATAAGCAAGTAAAGTGCTTATGTGTGGTGAACAAGTAAAAGTTGTGATCAACAAGCAAAGTATAAGCTAGGTGATGAACAAGTAAAATTAAAGACTAAGTTATGTGATTAGCAAGTATACTTAATGGTTAAGTATATGTGATTCCCAAGTATTGGATAGATGTTGTGATGGCCAAGCAAAGAGTGTGGTGGCCAAGTTAACTTAGTACTTAAGCTAGGAATAGTAAGGAGGTGATTAAGGAGGTGGGATTGGCTTTGGACTAAAATGCTCTCACTTTGGTTTTCCTATAAATAGGAAGCTTGCTAGCTCAATTGTTGGTTGTTTATTTCATCTAACACTTTACAACTTATAAAGTGCTTATTGATTAGAAAGAAAAAGCTACAAAAGCTAGAAACAAGTTAGCCTTTGATAAATCAAGGAGAAAGAAGGAGATTAAAGATTAAGCAAGTGATCTTCATAGGTAAGAACTTAAACCATAATTTCTTTCTCTTCAATTGTTAGAGAAGGGGGTAGTGGTAGAACATGTATGTTAAGGAATGATAAGAATGATTAATTAATGGACTTAAGCCGTATAAGTCATGAATAAGCTATTCGTAATCATATAAACTATGAACTAGAGAAGAACTTGTAATATGTTTACAATAATGAAATTATATGATTAGAAGATGAGTGAATGATGGTTAAAAGATTTAGACCATGTTAAGTCAAGTAAAGTAAAATCATAAGTAGTTTATACTTTTATAAGTTATAAACTCACAAAGAACAAGTAATAACTTATCATGTTTATGAGTTAATGTAATATGTATGGTAAGATGTTAATTCGATGGATTGAATCCATTTGAAACGATGAACAAATCATAAGTAACGAAGTTATGACGGAATTTACAAGATTAGACGATAATCGTCGAATTCATGAAATTCTTGGAATGGAAGTCAAATTTTGATATTAAGCTTGGAAACATTGGTTTTAAATGGAGACCAGTCTTATTTGGCATTATAGAGTTGAAGACTCGAGAATGACTGAATTCTGACTTAGAACGAAGAAACGAGCGTTTAACGTTCACGAACGTTTATCGTTTTCGTTAAAAATGGACTAATAGGTGAATTTTTAGCAAACGAAGTCAAATAGATAAATTCTTGCATGAACGCGTAGAGTATGTAATTTGTGAACCATAGGCTTTTGAACAAGCCAATTTAGACTTATAACGAAAAAGTTATGCGTCTGGGAATTTCGCAAAGTTGGAAAACTGTCAAAAATTTTTGAGACACATGTCCCCGCAGCATGATGAGACCAAGAGCAGGTACACTACTAACTAACTTGCCGCTGAACGCAGCCATAACAAGAGAGACTCGCATCACAAATACCGAGTTCGAACCTTGACCATCGATGTTTCACGCCACGTCATGCGGCTTAGAGAAAGCCCAGCATGAATACCCAGGTCCTAAACTAAAGATAGTCATGAAAGCTTATAGGTGTAAAATGAATGTAAAGTGATTAATTCAAGTTAATTTGCTTTAAAGAAATTGAAGAAACATCCTTACAAGATGTTAAAGACCTTAGGTATTATCACTGAAGGTCGACGAAAGATTAATTGGAGGTAAGAACAACGTAATGTGCTAAGCCAACCGTAGAAATTTGTTGACCAAGTTGATTATAAATCCAATGGTTTGAAATACCGGTTATGGGTCATGTAATTACCTAATGAACATGATAAGACCTTTCCTAAATCACCATTATAGTAATGACTTTAGAAATTTAATGTTGTTTAATGAGTAGTTAAACGAGGAATGTAAAGTATAAGAAAGTGAAATGTATTCAATAATGATAATGACTATAACGTTAAGAGTTACAACTAAAAGTTGTTAAGTAATTGAACGTGAGCGATATGCTGTAAGTGTACTTAACCAATGACGATCAAGTTTTGATTAATAACGTAAGAATGTTAGTAAGCCATGAGGAAGGATGATTAACTCGAAATGAGTGGTATTAATAATAATTTCAGTTAAGTTATATAAGAGAAAGAAGTTGGTAAGAATGATGTAAGTTATAATGGTAAGCCGGAACCAATAATAACAAATCTAATACAGGATTAGATTGAGAAGAAGGGTAAGATTTTTTAGGAACCACGTATGTTCATTCATGACCTAATGTGGTATGTTATATGGTTATGTGTTGTAGAGACTGTAAAGATTCAAAGGGAGAGTATTTTACTGTAGCAGACGTTGAAGGAAAGTTTTTCTTAAACGCTTGTCTAACCTTTGTGTTAGCCATGTTTTCTGTGATTCATGCTATGAGATGCATGAACTGTTTTACTAAAGGGTCGATGCCAGTTTTACCTCGGCTAGACTAATCTTGAAGAGTTGATTGATTTATTTACAAGTCTTTCAATATAGAATTGCTAACGCTATCCTACGCCAATTGTTTGATACGGATTCAAGGTAAGCTTTGGTATGAATAAATAAATGTATTTTTCATTGATTATTCGATGGGCACGCGAGGTTGCCAAAACTTAAACGTATATCGTTTAATGAATGTAGTGTTGATCAACATAGAGTACTACTGGTGATCACCCGAAGTGCTCGTAAGATATGCTTAGAACTTACTTGACGGACTTAGTATCGGGTTGTCCTTTTCAAAAAATTATGAACTGCTCATGGTCTTGAGCGAAATTGATGTTTTCTTGAATATTGTTATTATAAAAGCGTTTTAAAAGAAAAGAAGTGATATTTTAAATTATCGATAGTACTTCATAACTATTGTCCGATTATTGAAGATATCTGATTCCTATGTTTTAAGCATGTCGTTTAAAAGAAATTGTTGTACTTGGCGAGCTTGTTATGCTCACTCTTGCTTGAACCATATGAATGCAAATAGGGCCCGAACGAACCAGGGATACGACGAAGATAAAGGCAAGATGAAGATAAGCGATTAATTTACCTTGTAATAAACTAGTAAGTTGTATATATTATAGTATGATGAACAAAGAATGTAATGGTTTTAGAACCTGAGAACGGGATGTAATATTATTAATGTAATAAGAATGTCGTTGATTCACATATTTTGATGTCATTTCAATAGAATGAATGTACAGTTATGAGTACCGTGTAGCACCATCTGTCGGGTTGGAAGATACCCAGATTTGGGGGCGTCATAATTTAGATAATTTTATCTTTACTAATTGTAGCATTGGTATGTCATTCCTTATCCGTAGTATATCAACATATAATACTAGGAATGTCACGACGCTCCCACTGACCCTTTTTGTACATACTAGGTTCATTCTTGTTTTTGATAAAATCAAACTCTTTTGATTGTCTCATCAAAATGAATGTTCCATTTTTGAGAAGCTTACTTCAATCCATTTCTCTAAGTGTCTACAACTCTTACCGCATCGTATGTAACTGGATCATCATCTTCTATGATACGTACCTCATCATCATCATCCATGATGAATCTATACCTCCTAGGTATCTTTGGTACTATTCCAGATTTACGATTCGGTTGTGGTACAATAGGTCTATCTATAGGTTCCTCTTATTTGACTTATATTGTTTTGTGGTTCTTGAACTCTTCAAGATCTATTATCCTCCCACTAGCCCCTTCAATGATAAATATCTTTATCTTAGAAGGTAACATGTTTCGCAACAAACACGTTTTGCTAAGTAGGATTATAGAACATTTGCCCTAAACTTACTTTAGGATGTCCTACAAATCTGTACTTGTCAAATCTTGTCATAAGCTTATCCTTTGAAACTTTTTCACATAAGCTGGACAATCCCTTATCTTAACATACTTAAGATTAGGAATCCTCCCTGTCCATAACTTTTATGGAGTTTTGGGGTCGGATTTTGAGGTTACCTTTTTTCGTAGATATGTCAGATGCATTTCTAGGACATTACCTGAAGGATCTTTGGAAAGTCGGTAAAATCATTATGGACCGCACTATGTCCAACAAGGTACAATTTTTCCTTTCAAATACATCAATCAATTATTGCGTATCGAGGGGTCCATTATGAGAAACCATTTGAGATGATCTAGAAACTTATTGCACAAGTATTTATTCCCGATCTAATCAAAGAATCTTAATACTTTGTCAATTTGTTTCACTTCAATTCTTTGAACCTTTCAAATAATTCACAATTGTATTTCAGTAAATACACTCATTCAACTCTTTGAATGATCATCTCCTTTTCTTATACTAGTTTGTTTAATTTGCAAAATATATTTTCACGTAAGTCAAGTACACAAAATCCATTAAGTAATATTTTAGTTCTATACAAAACATTATTATTATAAATAGAACAACAATTGTTCTTAATTATAATACCAAAGATTTCATTGTCCAACAATAAAATGGAAATAATGTTTCTAACGAGAACTGGAATACAATAACAACTTATTGACTTAATAGATTTGTTCGTAGGCAATGCTAAACTATAAGTTTCTATGGCTAATGTAGCAACCTTTGCTTCATTTTCCACACATAGGATTACTTATCTTTGTTTAGCTTTTTACTTCTGCTTGGTCCCTTCATAAATCTATATTTATGATAACCAAAGTCGGTATCCAATACCCAAGTAGAACCTTGACTTAAAGAAAAATTTATTTTAAATCATGAATAAATTTATATCCGATGTAGAAACTTAACTAAGCTTCTTTGGTTAGCCTCTCTGCAAGATGTTTCTCATGATTTTTTTAGTGTCGGGCTTATTGCGATTGGAAGCAAACTCCTTTCTTATCCGTATCGGCTTTGTTCTTATTATCCTTTGTTTTTGCCTTTTCTATTTACCTTCTTAGAATCGCTTCTTCTTTTCGGAAGATCATTTGGCCCCTACCAGTAAGACATGGTCTTTCTTGGTTGGAAAGTGACTCTTAATATTTTTCAACATGTTAAGCAAATCAGCGAGGCTGATATCTAGCTTGTTCATATAAAAAATTCACAACAATTGTGAAAGGAGTCCGGGAGTGAGTGCAAGATCAAATCTTGGCTCAACTCTCCATCCATGACAAAACCCGTTGTCCTAATTGATCAATCAAATTGATAATGTTAAGAACTTTTATCTTTACTGTAGTGTCATCGGTCATTCTAGATCGGAAGAGCTCCTTAGATATCTGATATCTATCAGTCCTACTTTCCTCACCATTAACTACTTGATGTGCAGGAATATAGTAAGAGCATCCATATTTTTATGCTAACGCTGAAGCATGTTACTTATGGATGCGAGAATGATGCATTGAGCCAACTGTGCATCATCTTGTTACTTTCTAAAAGTAGCAATCTCTTCCTCAGAGGCATTGTCTACAACTATTGCAAGGATAGGCGTATTAAGTACATAAGATAGCTCTTCAGCCATGAGAACTATTCTCAAATTTCCTTAATCAATCCGTTTAATTCGGTCCGGTTAATTTAGCATCTAATATGCTACGCAGTGATAGTAATTTAGACATTGTAAAATTCTGTAAATGAATTTGTAATTAACAACATTTTAGCATACATTCTTTTATTAATTACCAAAATAATTTAGGTCTTGTTTTAAATTGGCATCTCCCACTATTTTCTTCAAACTATATTAACCTCAATATATATAGCTCGACAATATCTAATTAAAGATATGCTAGTGAGAATAGGGATCCCATTTCAAATGTATAGAGCCTTGTGGTGACACAACAAACTATATATAAATAAATAGGAAGACAACTCTTGTCAATTACATCAACTATGCAACTCCTTGTATTTTGCCTCTTAGATCATAATGGTCAAGTGTGTGCACATCCGAACTAAAATGATTTAAGTTAAGTCCAACCTAGCACTCCATATATTCAAAAAAGAAAAATATTGTCCTTGTGGTGACACAACAAAATAATATTGTTCAATTTTCTTTATAAGCATCAAATGTGATAAAATTAACATCTTAAAGAATTAATATAAGCCTTGTGGTGACACAATAAACTTATAATAATTAATTGATACTCTATTATTTTTATCATGCTAGAAGGCGACGTTCGATATTCCAAATATCTCTGAACGCTTAGGACTTAATATAAAAAAAAAAAAAATTGAGGGTTTTGTTATTAATTTGTCTCATCTTGTTTAGCGCACATGCACATATATATATATATATATATATATATATATATATATATAAATATGCATCATATTAATGAACATGCGATGCATGTTTGCATAATATATAAAATATATATAGTATAAGCATGCATATATAGAATACTATATTCTACCCGGATTGATTATAGACTTTTATTCTAGTTTGGTTCACTAGAGCCACCAAGTGAACCAAAAAGGTCAAATCCTAGGGGTGCAAGAATTAATATTAAAATATAACTATTACATTTAAACCTGGGCTCCATTACAAACGGGTCTCCAAGCGCTCCTTGTTCCTTGATCTCCAATTCTTCAAAATTAATTCTAACTATTCCTATTACAAAACTATTTTAAAATAAATAGAAACCTTGATCGGCAATCGAGGAAGTACATAGGAGGAGATAGAATTTATATTAAAAAAATTAGAGAAGACGAGGTGCGCAGACCCCATTTAATAAAACCCATACATTCATGCATCCAACTAAAATAAAATCCAATCACATTGGTGTCGACGTCGGGATTTTTGGTGTCCCTTTTCGTTACTTGTTCTTTGGTGTTCTCATGTTAATGTGAGATTTGTTTGAAAAAACAAGTGAAAAAGGTCCGAATATGTATAATGTCGACGATTGACTTTAAAGTCGCCAGATTGGTGTATTTAACTAGTTGCACCAACGCAACCGAAAAGGTTAGCACATTGACCTAGTGATTTGACAACGCTAAATGGATCTCGTGAAACAAAGATTCATTAAGGGTTCGGGGCTTGATTATGCGGAGGGAAGGTGTTAGGCACCCCAGACATCCGTGTTACCACGGTGACCACCACTCTTCAAAGAAATTATTATATGAATGTGTGTGTGTGTGTGTGGATCATCGTGCGATTATTTGAAAGTAGTCGCGAGGCCTCATTCGCACCTATATATACACTGAGTTTGAATTTTATAGAAAAATTCGGTTTTAACGAAGATATAGCAATGAAGTTTTATAAAAGAGGTTTATCAAACCCCGTGCTCAATAGAATTGAGACCTTTTCATACTTCCATTTTATTAAATGTTCTATTTTTACTTTTATTTTCGAGATGCGGAGCATCCTCGAAAAAATAATATCTGACGATCTTGAACTCTTTATGTGCATGATGACCCATCCAAGAGAAACTCAAACACTCGTAAAATAATGTACAAGTCGCCACACTTAAAATGTCCATCATGGGGCCCGAATCTAGATTCGATGATCAACTCATGATCACATGATTCCTAGGCTCACATGATATCTTTGTAATTTGTATGGAAAGCGATGTAAGTAGTTATATATATAAAAGTTGTAAATATATATATATACAGATTAGATCAACCACCACGAAGCAACTCCAATGGGGATCGAAATGTAAATATATAAAAGCGGTATATATATATATATATATATATATATATATATATATATATATATATATGAACATGATCAACCACCACGAAAGTAAACTCGGTAGTGATGAAATGTAAATAAAGTCAGTAAAGCGATCAACTACCACGTAAGTAAACTCCGAGGCGAGATGTAATGTAAATAAAAGTTTAAAAGGCCACAAGTAGTACTCAGTTCGACAGAAATATATATATATATATATATATGTACAAATATACATATATATATATATATATATTAAAGCAGTAAACGCACCGGATGTAAATCTGAGCTCATCGAATATGTCCGACAACAATTATATATATGTATATATATAAAAGCGAGTAAACGCACCGGATGTACAATCCAGGCTCATTAGATATGTCTGACAACAATTATATATAAATATATATATATATAAGCAATTAAACGCTCCGGATGTAAAATCCAGGCTCATCAGACAGAGTCTGACCATAGTTTATATATATAAGTATATATATATATATATATATATATATATATATATATATATATATATATAAAAGCAGATAAACGCTCGGGGCAAAGTTCAGGCTCAATCGAGGCATAACTCGATAATGTTAGTCCATTTATATGAAATATATACATATATTAGTATATATATACAGATAGAAATGATAACCACGGACCGAAGTTCGGGCAAACACACTCACACGACTATCAACGTGTACAATAGTGTGTGATATATGAGAAAGAGGCTTTATAGAATGTAAGAAGGCTTACAGTGGGCTGCCATAGTAGACTTCTTAGACTTTAAATAGATAAACACTCAGCTCCTGCCGAATAAAAAGTAGCTATATGTGAGCTAACTAGTGTTTAAAGAAGAGGAAACACTTAAAAGATGTGTATGCAGAGCGAAATGGACAGGGCTTCCTCGCCTTTTTCCTTCTCTCTATCCCTTCAAATGGCTGACCCAAACCTTGTATATATAGAGCGGATGGCCATAGCGGTACACTGCAGCGACCACAATATATACTGGTACGGTCGTGGTGGATCCGAGCCTCATGGGTCCCGTCGTCTCGTAAATGCGATCTTGATCGTACAATCGTAATGTCCGCTAAAACTTGCGAACTTCAATCCGAGCATCCGAACAAAGTATATCTATACTTCTTCTGGATCGCTTGTGTCGAGAGTTACGTAATGACATGGATTAGAGGTTATGCGAAGTCGGGGAAGAGGGTCATGCCCATGGTCTTCAAGCTTCAAATTCTATCCAATACGCCACACGTAATTGTCACTCAGGATTGTCAATCCTCGGCTCTTGTGGGACATTGTTGTATGTATGAAGTGTTAAGACGATGTGCCATTTGTCAAAGGAACAAGATGATGTATGACTCCTTGCCGGTTATCATGGGTTTTAGTTGAAAAGTAGCGTTGCTTTCGAGATTCTGGTGAGATTGGACCACTTGTTGGTATGCTGTAATATCATCTTGTTGAGACAGTAAGATGATGTGTTAACTCCTCACTGGAGTTATCGCCGGTTTAAGCGGAAAACAAACATTGCTCAGGGTTACATCTGAGATTGGACTGCTTGTTTATATGCCTCACCGCATCATCTGGATTGAAGGCGATTGCATATGTTTACAACAAGCATTTCCGGTTATCGCTTAAAGCGCAATGGCATCCTCGTTATCACCAAGGATGGGGTTATACTCTCTAGTGTTGTCTCTGGGAATTTGGGGCTGAGCGTCAGCGATGTTATCGCCGAAGACGAGATTGTCCTCTCCGTTGTTGTTGCCGGTCTTTTGATCTCGCATATCTCGGGGTTATCTCGGAGATTGGAAATGACACTCCCATGTGTTAGGATTTTAGATGATGTTCCGTTTGTGTTACGGGTTGGAGCTGAACTTAGGTAGTATCAAACATGGATGTAAGTTGTCTTTCGTGGTTATCTCCAAAAGATAAATCTACCCTCCCGCAATGTTAGGAATAGGAGTGCAAAAATTTCGATTGTCTACAGATGCCCTCTTTATCATATTCATGCAATGCAAGGCATGGATAGGATAAAGAATCCTAGACACTTGAAATGCAAGCAAGATAAACATGATGTTATATGCACAACATGATGCAAATGCATGATGCGTGATTGTCGTGTGTAATCCTCATTTGGGATGACAATCGATGATAAACGGCTTAGACATGCGATCCAAGTCTTGAGGATGTTGGCGTTGGGACTACCACCAAAGTCTTGAATCCTGAACAATTGGTTTATACTCCATAGAGGTACCTCTTGTGTGGAAGAGATCCGTAGAATAAAGCTATCTGCTTTTGAGGATGTGTATAACATGTTCCCTCATACTTTGTCGAATTTACTTGCCAGCAGCTTTTGTTCTTTGTCGGGGTTGCTGACCTCCGTTGATGTGTGTATCATCGGATGAATCCCTACTGGGTGCATTGTCAAGGCTGCTTGACCTTCATTGATGTGTGTATCAATGGTTGCATTGCGTTGTAATCCTCTCCGGGGAGACGTAGATGTTTGAAGGATGTGCGTTGTGACCCCCGCCGGGGAGGCGTAGATGTTTGATAACTTTGGCGTTGTAACCCCCGCCGGGGAGGTTTGATATTTCGCGGTTTCGCGTTGTAACCCCCGTCGGGGACTGTTTAGGGTTGTAACCCTGCAAATGACGACATAGGACCTTTGTGGGGTATTGCCGAGCATGGTTTATAAAGCTAAGCTCATTGGTATAGTATACCCTGCATTTAGGTGAATACCATTGAGACGACGGGAGTTTAACTCTAACCGACGAGAAACCAGGATTTCAGGCTGTTCCGCTCCATCGCGCAGCAGTTTTATTCCTGATTTGGCCTTTTCAGCTTATGAAACCTCCTTTACAACTCCAACTGGAGTGAACCGGAGGTGTGGGACCCATGTAGGGGTGCCGCAGGTGTACCTGCAGGAGTCGCGAGTTAACTGCGGCCACCCATCTATATATATAGGTGGTACGTAAACTTTCATAAGTCATTTTCAAGTTGCGCAACGAAGGAAATTCGAGAGCTCTTCTTCAGATCTGCTGAGTTTGGGCAACTTTTTGCATATTCTGCCACCGTACAAGCATTCTTCATTGTCCTGGTAACACATGCATGTATTTTTTTCCAATTTCTGTCCGTTAGAAAATGACTTATCGCATGAAATGCATTTAGACACATAGTAGTGAATATGCATGCTGATATGACTTGATAAAAAGTATTCAATGTAAGACCGAAATTTTTTAAATAAAAGGAATTTCCTTTATTTATTATTTTGAAATAGTAAGGGTTGATTTGATTAATGTGGATAGTTAAGGGTTAAATCACGCAAATATTTCAAAATAAGCAGTGGTTATAAAATATTCATTATTGTTTGGGAATATTCGTTTGGTCGTGGAATATTAAATCTTTATTGGGAATATTAAATGCGACGGTAGCGACCAATATGTGAGCCCCATAACGAGCGATTGGATGAGGAAAAGCGACAAAGTTTGGGTGGTTATAAATAACAGGCGTAGTTATTCTGAATTTAGACTATTGGAATACCGGGTGGTTAAAATCTGATGTCTGGCGTGGTTGCCTGATGGCACACGGTATTACAGCGATGATTGTTGAATTATTGATCCTTACGTGAAGGCACTACTCGATAATTTTCCACGATGATTCTTGTTCAATATTTTATTTTATTGATTCATAATTGTTGCGTTGATATTTTATATTATTATTGTTTCAATAATTGTCAACTGCGATTTCCCATTATCGGATCAATAATTCATATTATTTGAATAATATTATTAGATAACATTATTGGCAATGTCTAGAAAGTTACATCTAAGGAGAGGTTTGGTCACCTAATTGCTGGCGCCGATGGAGAGATCCTTATTGAAAGCCCCTCTTTCTGAGGAGCACACTGGTTGTCATAAATGTGATTACTGTAATATTATTTGTGAATAATTAATTATTGATTCATATGATAAGGAAATATTTATTTTATATGAATATAAATGATGGATTTATTTATGTGGTTATTAATGAAGGAATTAATCTTTGAGATGTTTTATTTGTATTTTATCGGATTGGAGGTATTAAAAGATCAAATCGGTGTTATTACTGACTTTATTGTGTGAGTTATAATATTTAATCCGAAATTTGGATCGTTGTAATTTTTGGATATGTTATACATATATAAGTTGAGTATATGTCCACAAATTTTGAGCCGTTAAAGATGAGCGTATAATTTATTATGAATTTTAAGAGGTGGTGATTGAAATTAGGTTATAAATGATTTTGGTGGAAAATTCTAGAATTGGTGGGCCCCACTTGTGGTTGGTGAAAAAATGTGCTGAATTTTATTTCAAATGTGGTGGGTGGCAATAGTAGCGGTAAAGCCATCGGTAGCGGTCAAAATGCTGCTTGGTGAGGCTAACATTTTCCTATAAATAGAGGCTAAGTTAGAATTGAAAATCACACGAAACAAAGTTTTCTCTCTTTCTCTCTTTATATTATTGAGCGTATTTTGTGAGTATTTAGATACTTTGAGAGTTCTTTATTTAGATACAAGTTTCATTCAACATCACTTGACCTTTCCTTAAAATCTTGATTCTTTGAGGTAAGGGATATTATTTTTTTTCGTAATGATATTATTTCTTGATATCATTATCTTTGAAATATTAGTTGGAACTTTTTATCAAATTTGGAACTTTTTCATGTCGGGGTTACTATTCATGAGTTCTTATTCACGAGTTACTATTCATGAGTTCTTATTCACGAGTTCTTATTCACGAGTACTATTCATGAAGCGTGAAAATGTTTTTTGTGGAATTTCTATCTTTTGGTGTCGAGAGTTACTATTCACGTGTATACGGCACTATTCACGTATCTGACACTATTCACGTATCTGCACTATTCATAGAAAAATAAAATTTCTTCTTTTAAGTCCAAAATATCTATTACGGATACTAGTTTGATTGTATCCATGTTTTGATCATTCTTGAATTTTACACCACTATGATTATTTTTAAGGTATTTTTGGGCGTGGATAAAACCAAGTCTGAATCCTTAATCCTTGTCATTTTGTTTCCTTTGGATTCGTTTCTTTAAAAATATTTTTCATCATCCTCGGTCTTAAATGATGATATTATTGAATATCTTTGGCACATAGTGCGAAGATGAATGATTTCTGAAGAAAATCTTTGACACAGTAGTGCAAAGATGAATAGGTGTTTAAATGAACATGACCGAATTTAGTGCAAAGATGAGCAGTGTTTAAATGAACATGATGAAGTGATGAATATCTTTGGCCTTTAGTGCAAAGATGAGCAGTGTTGAGATGAACATGGCCGATTGATGAATATCTTTGGCACATAGTGCAAAGATGAATATTTGATTTGAGATGAATATTGATTGATGTTACGAGGATAAAATATTGATGATGGTTTGTTAAATTCATAGATTATAGTAGATTTCATTCTCTACGTAACTCTTACATGAATTATTATTTCTTCTGCGAATATTGATCTGAAACTTGTTGTCTATTGTATTCTATCGATTTTTCCTGTTGGAGACTAACGATAATTTGTTGTATATTATCTTAGTCATAGTATTCTTCTTTTGGGCTAGTTGAGCTCACCCTTTTCCTTGTTGTTCCATTTTTCTTCTCGGGGAGGCGAGAATGTAGGCGAGTACTAGTCGGGGTATGGAATGAAGGTTCTAGAGAGTTGTTTAGTAGTCCTCACCATTTTTGTAAAATAATGTATCAATAATTATGATGGGGATTTATTTGCGTGTGGATATTGTCTGAAGACAATATTATATTTAAACTCACGATTATATATTGTCGTATTTCACACGACATTTGTATTATTGAAGTTGTAGTTTGCTTCTTGTACCATGTATTTGGCGACTCGGAATGGGTGTTGTGTATACCTATTTTGGGGGCGTCACGATTTAATATCGAGCTTAGGATATGATCTCTGGCGGAGATCGGGAATAGAACTAGGAGGGAGAGCGAGTAAATCCTTCGCTAGTGTGTCTACTAAGCTTATTTGTTGGTGGGTCGTAATATAGGGGTATTATGTGATTTGTTAATTTATTTAATTAACCCTTGTTTTATGATGATGATTTGAGAATGTCGTGAGAATATTAATGATGGAGTAAATGAGGCCGTGGAGATGCTGTCTTTCCAGCGAGGAGAGCGTCTGCAGCAGTGGCAATGTACCTCCTGAAAACAACACCAATGAAGCGAGATGATGAATGAGGGAATGTTTAGAAGCTTTTTGCGATTCATGCAAAAAATCGAGACGAGGAGACTTCGTGTTCAAAATATTGGAGAAATGATAGCAATTCACGGGGTCACACGACCCAAGCGATTCAAAGAGTTGGGACCACGAATTTAAGGGAAAGCCGAGATCCGATCATGCGCGAAACATGGGTCAAAAAAAATTACCAAGATATTCGATGTCTTAGGATGCGGAGGAGCGAAGGTTCCATTCGCCACCTTTATGTTAAAATGGGCGAGGCGGTCTTGGTGGGAATCGTGAAGCGTACCCATCCAGGTACTTTCGGCATGTCATGGGGAGGCGTTTGAAACCGTTCAATGACAAGTACTTCCACGAAAGTATTAAATCGTATGAAGGAAGTGGAGTTTATTAGACTAGAAGCGAATAATAACATGGCGGTGTCGATCTGAGGCGAAGTTCGCGGAGTTATCCGAGGTGCACCTCATTTGGTGGAGAATGAGAGCGTTATGGCGGGATGTTTACGAGAGGTTTGAAACCCGCATACGTCGATATCTCATTTCTCATAAATTTTCTCTCTATTCCGAGATGTTGTCAACATGGCTCGGTTGTTAGGCGAGATAACGAAATACGTTCAACGAGGACCATAACCGAGGATCATCTAAGAAGATAGCGATCATCGAATAACAATAACCAGGTGGAGAAAGAAGAATACGGACAAAGGCGGTTACCACTCTGGTGGTAATCGTGGCCATAAAAAATAGAAGAAGCGAGTGGGAGGAGATTTTAAAAAGAGGAGATTCAACAACGACCATGTAAAGGCGTCGGCGCCCGGTATATTGGCTGGTTCCAAGGAGGAGAAAGACCACCGGTCAGTATGTTACAAATCACGGGAAAGAGGACATATCATTGAAGCGCCCTAACAGTTTAAGGTATGTTATAATTGTGGAAAAGAAGGACATATCGCTCGAGATTATGCGATATCGAAACCCAGATCAAATGGAATGGTGACTCGAAAGGATGTCCCGAAAAAAGTCAAAGTCAGCGGTTCTTGGAAGAAGCGTTTGTCGTGGCCAGGTCAAAATCACGAGGAACGAACGAAGTTAGCATGGGTTAGTTAATTATAAATTCTTGCGAAGTTTATACCTTACTAGATATCGGTTCTACCCATTCTTTTATCTCTCTTGCTTGCGCTCAACGTTTGAACTTGACTACGGAGAAATTAGACTTTGACCTATTTATGGAGACTCCGTTAGGAGAAACTTTCATTACATCCATTGTTTAAAAATCTTGCTTGATTCAGGTTGGCACTATCACATTACCTGTTAACCTTATTTCTATAGAGATATTTGCTTTTGATGTGATTTTAAGGTTAACTACTCATCATGCCAAATTGATTGCTTTTGTAAGGTTGTTAGTTTTCATATTCCTAAGCAACTTTGTTATTGAATTCAATTCAAGCAATCAAACCATTGTAATCAAACATTTTCATATCAAGCCATGAAGTCATTCTTTTATTACGGATGTCAAGTTTTCTTAGTCCATGTTATGGATTTGAATAAAGACACGACAAATTTGAATAATATTCCTGTTGTTATTGACTTTTCTGTCGTATTTTCTGAAGAATTTCTTGGCTTACTCCCAAAGCGATATTAAATTTTGTATCGACTTTGAACCCGGTACAAAACTCATTTCTAAAATCTCATGTCGAATGGCTCTATTGAACTTGAGTTAAAAATTCAACTATAAATTTGGTACTGAGCCTTTATCTTGTGACTTCCTTTGTGGAATTCACTAAGCGAACTCTCTGTAGGGGCGTCATATTAGATGCGATAGTAAAGCGATAGGTGTCATTGTGACGTCTTATCCAAGATTGGGATATAGTCACGATTGAGAGAAACCTAAATCGATGTCGAAATCGTAGCTTTACAGGCTTAGTTGGTTATTATCGGAGATTAGATTGAAGGATATTCTCGAATCGCTATTCCATTAACGTAGTGACTTCGTAGAGATACAAAATTCGAATGGAGCGAGGAATGTGGGAAGAGCTTGAAGAAACTCGAGAGGAGACTCATTTCAAATACGTGTTACGACCATGCCATCCCTGGAAGCGAGCGTGGTAGGCGGCGTGTTGAGTAGAAGATCGTATCTGAATCTGAAGTACGATATTGTCAAAGACTAATTTCGTATAATTTACAAATAATAGAGATGGAGATGAAAACTCTAGTACCCACGTGATGATATCTGAGTATAATCGACTTTAATCGATAAAGTTAAAGTTTTCTTTCGAGCCACTTGAGCCGGAGGCGATGCGTATGAAGAAGAAAGTCTGAAGGAGCTATTAGGGCGAGAATTGATGAAGAAGGAATACTTGAGTCCACTCTAGACTTTGTGTTCCTAACGACTCGATTTGAAGTACAAGATTATGATGGAGGCACACAATACACCATTTGCAATCCATCTGGAAGTACTAAAATGTATCGTGATCTTGACATACATTTTGGTGGAACAATATGAAGAGAGAGATTGCAAAGTTTATCTCGATGTGTTTAACTTGTCAACGTGTAAAGGCGGAGCATCTAGTACCTAAGGGTCCGTTGCAACCACTTGAGATTCCGGAATGGAAGTGGGAACACATTACCATGGATTTAGTTCTGGGTCTTCCTACGGTTTCTCAAGGCATCAATGCTATTTTGGGTTATTGTTGATAGATTAACCAAATCTGCTCATTTCTTCTTGTCGGGAGACTTATTCCTTTGAGCGTCTTTTTAGTATGTGCGTGAATGAGATTGTGAGGTTGCATGGCATGCACGTATCCATAGTTTTAGATCGTGACCCAAGATTCACTTCAAGATTTTGGGTTAGCTTGCAAAAAAAGCTATGGAGCGCAGTTTGCGATTTAGTTGAAGCATACCATCCCCAAACGGACGGACAATCGGAGAGGACTATTCAAACTCTTGAAGATATATTAAGACTCATGTCCTAGACTTCAAGGGTAGTTGGGATAAGTATTTACCATTGGTGGAATTCTCCTACAACAACAGTTATCGAGCAAGTATAGGTGTGGCTCCATTGAAGCATTATATGGGCGAAAATGTAGTTCTCGATATGTTGGGATGAGGTGGGTGAAGCAACATTGTTGGGACCCGAAGTTAAATACGTATGACTACTTAGAAAAGATCCAAATGATTCGACAACGTATACAAAGCGGCACAAGATCGACAAAAAGAGTTATGCGGATCTTCATCGAAAGGGCGTGGAATTTAGTGTAGGGGATCATGTATTGTTGCGAGTTGCTCCATGGAAGGGAGTTACAAGATTTGGGAAGAGAGGAAAGCTCAATCTATGATTTATCGGTCCATTTCAAATTCTTGACCGAGTAGGAAATGTAGCCTATAGACTTGCGTTACCTCAAGTATGTCTACGTGTTCATAATGTGTTTCACATATCGTACTTAAATAAATATGTGAAAGACCCAGAACCACGTTATAGAGTTAGAACCGGACGAGATAGCCAAGACTTAACGTGTGAGGAGGTACTGTCAAGATTTTGGATAGGAAGGAGCATGTCCTACGCCATGAAGGTCATACCACAAGTTAAAGTTTTGTGGAGGAATCATCTTTATAGAGGAAATGACACAGGAATTGGAAAGCGGAAATGAAAGCGAGGTATCCTCACCTTTTGAAACACAGTCGTCGTCGTCAATTTCGAGGACGAAATTTCATAAGGAGGGAGGTTGTAAGACCGAAATTTTTTAAATAAAAAGGAATTTCCTTTATTTATTATTTTGAAATAGTAAGGGTTGATTTGATTAATGTGGATATTTAAAGGGTTAAATCATAAATATTTCAAAATAAGCAAGTGGTTATAAAATATTCATTATTATTAGGGAATATTCGTTTGGTCGTGGAATATTAAATGCTTTGTCGGGAATATATTAAATGCGGCGAGTATGACCATATGTGGAGCCCCATAACGGAAGCGATTGGATGAGGAAAAGCGACAAAGTTTGGGTGGTTATAAATAACGGCGTGGTTATTCTGCAGAGTTAAGGCTGTTGGAATACCCGGTTGGTTAAAATACGATGTCTGGCGTGGTTTTGCAGTAGCACACGGTATTGCTGCAGTATTGTTGAATTATTGATCCTTACGTGAAAAGGCACTTTCGATAATTTTTCACGATGAATTCTTTATTGATATTTTATTTTATTGATTCAATAATTGTTGCGTTGATATTTTATATTATTATTGTTTGATAATTGTCATTTGCATGATATTTCCCATTATCGGATCAATAATTCATATTATTTGAATAATATTATTAGATAACATTATTGGCAATGTCTAGAAAGTTACATCTAAGGAGAGGTTTGGTCACCTAATTGCGCACCAGTGAGAGAGATCCTTATTGGAAAGCCCCTCTTTCTGAGGAGCGACTGGGTTGTCATAAATGTGATTACGTAATATTATTTGTGAATAATTAATTATTGATTCATATGATAAGAAATATTTATTTTATATGAATATAAATGATGGATTTATTTATGTGGTTATTAATGAAGGAATTAATCTTTGAGATGTTTTATTTGTATTTTATCGGATTGGAGGTATTAAAAGATCAAATCGGTGTTATTACGACTTTATTGTGTGAGTTATAATATTTAATCAAATAGTTGGATCGTTGTAATTTTTGGATATGTTATACATATATAAGTTGAGTATATGTCCACAAATTTTGAGCCGTTAAAGATGAGCGTATAATTTATTATGAATTTTAAGAGGTGACCGATTAGAAATTAGGTTATAAATGATTTTGGTGGAAAATTCTAGAATTGGTGGGCCCCACTTGTGGTTGGTGAAAAAATGTGCTGAATTTTATTTCAAATGTGGTGGGTGGCAATAGTAGCGAGTAAAAGCCATCGGTGGCGAGTCAAAATGCCTTGGTACGCTAACATTTTCCTATAAATAGAGGCTTAAGTTAGAATTGAAAATCACACCGTAAACAAAGTTTTCTCTCTTTCTCTCTATATTATTGAGCGTATTTTGTGAGTATTTAGATACTTTGAGAGTTCTTTGTTAATTACAAGTTTCATTCAAAGATCACTTGAGCCTTTCCTTCCAATCTTGATTCTTTGAGGTAAGGGATATTATTTTTTTCGTAATGATATTATTTCTTGATATCATTATCTTTGAAATATTGATTGGAACTTTTATCAAATTTGGAACTTTTTCATGTCGGGGTTACTATTCATGAGTTACTTATTCACGAGTTACTATTCATGAGTTACTATTCACGAGTTCTTATTCACGAGTACTATTATTGCTGAGCGTGAAAATGTTTTTTTGTGGAATTTCTATCTTTTGGTGTCGAGTTACTATTCACGTATCTGGCCTTTATTCACGTATCTGACCTTATTCACGTATCTGCACTATTCATAGAAAAATAAAATTTCTTCTTTTAAATCAAAATATCTATTACGGATACTAGTTTTGATTGTATCCATGTTTTGATCATTCTTGAATTTTACACCACTATGATTATTTTTTTTGAGGTATTTTTGGGCGTGGATAAAACCAAGTCACCTTAATCCTTAATCCTTGTCATTTTGTTTCCTTTGGATTCGTTTCTTTAAAATATTTTTCATCATCCTCGGTCTTAAATGATGATATTATTGAATATCTTTGGCACATAGTCACAAAAGATGAATGATTCTGAAGAAAATCTTTGACTTGAATAGGTGTTTAAATGAACATGATGGAGTGATGAATATCTTTGGCCTTTAGTGCAAAGATGAGCAGTGTTTAAATGAACATAATGAAGTGATGAATATCTTTGGCCTTTAGTGCAAAGATGAGCAGTGTTGAGATGAACATGGCCATGGATTGATGAATATCTTTGGCACAGAGTGCAAAGATGAATATTTGATTTGAGATGAATATTGATTGATGTTCTGGGGATAAAATATTGATGATGGACTATTAAATTCATAGATTATAGTAGATTTCATTCTCTACGTAACTCTTACATGAATTATTATTTCCATTGCGAATATTGATCTGAAACTTGTTATACATTGTATTCTATCAGATTTTTCCTGTTGGAGACTAACGATAATTTGTTGTATATTATCTTAGTCATAGTATTCTTCTTGGGCTAGTTGAGCTCACCCTTTTCCTTGTTGTTCCATTTTTCTTCTCGGGAGGCGAGAATGTAGCGAGTACTTGAGTCGGGGTATGGAATGAAGGTTCTAGAGAGTTGTTTAGTAGTCCTCACCATTTTTGTAAAATAATGTATCAATAATTATGATGGGGATTTATTTGCGTGTGGATATTGTCTAGAAGACAATATTATATTTAAACTCATGAAGATATATTATGCGTATTTCACACGACATTTGTATTATTGAAGTTGTAGTTTGCTTCTTGTACCATGTATTTGGCGACTCGAATGGGTGTTGTGTATACCTATTTTGGGGCGTCACATTCAACATAGTAAATGTTAGTATTAAACCATCTTTGAACACTGATGATGTGAAAAAATTTTGACTTTTGAAGGCGATCAAATTGGTACCTTTTACTATCATTTCTTATCCTATCCGAGGACAAATGAGTAAAGGTAGAATAGTAAAATAATCCCGTAATTAGATTACACTTACAATTTTTCTTGTGATGTGATGAATGCATACTGAGGATGTATATGACTGTGTATAGGTGTGCTACTGAATGGCCACCTAGTCATGCCTATGTGCGTGTGGATAGTCCCATTTACAAAGGGGCTATGGCAAAATTTTCCCAAAATGTAGGCATTGAGTAATTATGCATTTCTAACTCTACTGTAGATGTATGTTAAAATAATGCATGTATGCATGTAATCATAGAATGCATTTTGAAAAAGACTCCAGTGCAGAAATTACCACACCCTTTACGAGGTGATTTGGAGACTTCATATCCGGATATTATGGATCCAGATCAATTTGGCGGTTCATGAGGACCACTTACGGTGTACGGAGGAGGGCTTTTGAAGAGCCTCGGCCATTACGTGAGGAGAGACACCTCATGGTTTGGCGGATGCACTGGTATGTCCTATTTGGGTTGAGGTGCCGAATGTCGAGGACTAGGAGGAGGATGTACCGTTCGAGGTTCATGCTCCTGCTATACGTGTTCCTCGTAGGGAATTGCGAGTATTCATGGCGAACCCGGATCTTCCGGGTAACTTGAGTAGGCATCCTTCAAAGATACCGCACGCAAATGAGGTATGAAGTTAGATCTTTAATCTTCCTTATTTCCTATTGATGAGGAGTCAAGGAGTCCGATGTTGATCTCAGCATTTGATGTAGGTTCCCTTCCACACAACCTCGAGGGAACTGGTTTAGCATCCACTCTACATGTATCGTGCCTTGCATGATGACTATAGAGCGATCATCCATGGTTGGGCATTCGGAGGTTCTTCTCCATTCTACCCCATCAGCTGTCCACAGGGTTACCTCGGGGCATTATCGAGCGGTGGTTCCACGCACTTCGATCACTCCATTTGCAGGGATCATGAGGTGATGATGACGATGGATTGGCGGTTTATCACGGTATGGAGTTTGGAGGAGCCGGTGCCTTGTACATCGGATATCACCCCCCTCTGTGCCGTCGAGATCCTTGTTGGGAGTTCGGCGAAAGCGCTCAAGGCGGGGCTGACGTCAGACAGTCCTTTGAGCATAGATGCTTTAATGGGCATTGAGTGAGCCTATACCGATGATGTGAGAGTCGGGGATCACATTCTTGGCGATTGTTCCTCGATGATCATTAGAAATTTGCCATAGCAGATAATCCCTCTACGGTGTCCTTCGCTTTGATTAGCGCCACTCAACACGTGGACCGTATAGGAGAGTATGATTGGGGTTCCTACACCTTTGCCTACTTCCTCAGGGGAATGCGTGGCTTGACCGAGGCGTGGTTAGGATTTTACCCATTTCTGCTAGTGAGTGTTTCTCTTGTCCTTTCCCATGTGTGGGTTAAGAGTGTTGACTGACAGCAGATGTTTGCCTTTGTGTTGGCAGTTTTGGGCCTATGAGAGGCTTCCTTGTTTGCGTCCTATGAGCGTGTTAGGTTTAGATACCTATCCATGAGGACGGAGATGGCATCATTCCATACTGGCGGAGGTCCCTGTTGCTGAGGGTTTCACTCATTGTCGCCTACAGCTGGAGTTGTTGACAGCTGATGTCATCACATGGATTCCCTACTCTAGAGAGCATTTGGGAGTTGGCTTTGAGGATGGGCACCCGAATGGAGTAGAGTACATCATTTCCACCCGCATGATTCCTCTCTTCAGAGATGGAGGATGGGAGCTCTATTTAGGAGAGTGTGCTATCAGGAGCACTACAGGAAAGATTCGTATGCCGATCTTGCCTCCTTCCAGGCGTTATTGGCCTGTTTCACAGTCCCCCGTCATTGACATCCCATTGATGGGGATTGACGGCTTTACATTGTCAGAGGGCCCCTGTTCTCAGGAGAAGTTCCAGCATTGGTGGATCCCTCGTATGATTGGAGCTCAGACCCTCGCCACATAGTTTATGGGGGATATGGTTCCAGGATCCGTGATAATGACGGATTGGCAAGCCTGTGTCAGAGATCTGACTCATGTGACACAGATTAATGATTAGCCTTGGCGGCTTGACCTATCACATCTTTTTATTAGGCATTTGGGCAGAGATCCTGCAAAGGTAGATACTTTTGATCCTTCCAGCTCTAGCGCTGGTCCCTCGGATGACCCATATGGTTTTGCCGGCATAGCTCCTCCTTTGTATAGGTCTGACATCCCTGTAGATAGAGATCTAGTGACTCAGGAGGAGTTACATCACATGGACAGCATCGATGATATGGACATCGACATCATTGACTTTTTCTGATGTATTTCTTTTGATAGGCCTCTGTTAGCTGCTGGGTAGCTTCGCCCCATTCTTGCTATATCTTTTAATAGGCCTCTGTTAGATGTTGGGTAGCTTCACCCCATTTCCCTGTATTTTAGCTGTACAGAGATGTATTAGATGATGATATACTTAGGAATGTATGCACAGTTTTCCATTCCCTATATCATATTGCCATCTATTGTATCATGCATGTTATTGTTATGCATATGTATGTATGTCCAGAGATATTCAAAGATTGACCCTGGATGGTCTTATGACCACGACCCATACGGATGTCTTCTTCGACGAGTTAGCCAGTATTGATCATACCCCACCATTTGCGGTGGTAATGAGATATCACGATCATGGTATGATAGCATATCACCATCGATACGGTGATCGTAGATGATTCACTGCAGTAACATACTTATGACCTTCACCGATGTTTGTGTTCCTCCAGATTTGTAGAGGGCATGCTAGAAACCTTTGAGTGCCGGACGAAAAAGTATTCCGCTTTGGGACTGTGAGTTGACTCCTACTTTGGAGGAGTATGCACGATTGCCGATGTTGCCTCTGGACAGACCTTGCGTACACATTGTGACGGGAGACATGAGTAGACAGTTCATGACTCTCACAGGATTGAGGCGCAGAGTGGTGCAGGATGAGATTACATATGGCCATGTTATATCCCAAATTTCTGTTTGATGAGTTTGGCTCGAGGATGACTATGCACTGACATTCCTCGGATTTCACCACACCAGAGGATCATTGGCGTTCAGCCAGAGTAAATGTACTGCTTCTATGCATATTGTCATACGTATACATGCCACGGTACATGGATGAGCTGGATATCGGCGTCATTATGGCAGTGAGAGCTCTCAGGGAGGGTCGTACCATTGTACCAATGATTATCGCAGAGACCTTGAGGTCGGCTACATACTGCTGCACTTATCCGGCAGGAGTGTTCACAGGTAGCTCGGTCATGCTGTATGTGTGGTTCATGTCACACTTGAGACCGATTGGCACATTTAGACATCATGGATTTTGTTTCACCCATGAGATAGCCATGTCGTACTCCTTTTCGACTGCATGGGTGTCTGATGATGTATCTTGGTCCACTTTCTTGGCAGAGATTGGAGATCTGTTTGATATATTATCGTGTTCAGGGTTTAGCTCACCCTACAGCTTCATTACTCATGCTCCGGGCATGGATTATCTCCCTCTAGCTGGTTTGAGGGGCATGATCACTTACCACCCACTGGCCGTGATGTGTCAGTTTGACCAGTTCCAGGATTTTCATCCGTATGAGGGGGTAGTGAGTCGGTATCTTCTCATCACACCATTTGTCAGCTGAGGATAGATCCAGGTTGTATGCCTGCTGGGATTAGCGAGAGTCGGCTGAGTTTTCTATCAGTCATCCAGGTTGTTCTGCAGAGTATTCCGCATGGATGGAGACCGATAGTACATTGGGTCGCGAGAGTATCCACATGTAGGAGAGGCGATTACGACGATGAGGAGCCTATAGAGGAGGCCATCATTCCCACCGATGACTTGACTCTGGGCTTCCGGATTTGTGATAGATTCTCGCCACCCCGAAAAGCCACCATTACTCAAAGATTCTAAGACATAGCATTTGGAGCAGAGCTTACATCTGATGACCTATAACGAGAGATCGAGCTAGGGCCACGATGTTGACAGCTCTTGATGAGAGAGATACCGCTCTGTTAGAGAGGGATGAGGCTAGATCAACCAGGGATGCATTAATAGTTGAGCGGGATGCCGTCTTATCTGCTAGGGATGTGGCCATTGCAGACAACACTTCAGTGAGATCCTAGATGATGGTCAGTCTGGCCAACATGAGTGCTTACATTGATGAGCATTATGCCACCATGCAGTTAGCCTCTGATCTGCTAGCTCGTGTAGATACCCTTGGGCAGGAGCTTGCAGTGCTTCCTCCGTCTTCGAGAGAGGGATGCTATGTTAGATCCGATAGTTCGCATGTATCTGGATCTGTAGATAGCTTTGTATTTTCCCCGCATGCACTAGCTTAGCCATTTTGTCATGTACAACATGTATGTATATATCAAACAGTATTATGTATGACAGGGAAATATATTTTGATTCACTTCCCTTTTAGTTATGCCTTGATACTTGCTTGATGTTTGCCTGTTTCTCTAGGGCCTTTGATCTTGATGCATTCTAAACTTATCCTTGATAGATGGACATTGAGACATCGCAAGGTCTCTTAGAACGGATCATTGATTACTGAAAATCCCTACAATCTTTGGTGTCTTGGGACTAGTATCTGTATGGAAAAATGGAGAGGAGGGTAGTTTCTTCCTCTCTGAGATTGACCGCACCACAGATGGTCGTCAATACTTCTATTTGTGAGAAGCCTCGTTAATTCCATCTCTTATGGGTTGGTATTGCTCTTTAAGGCACGATCGTAGCTTAGACGGTCACCGAATCTTCTATTTATGAGAAGAGGTTAGATAATTCCATCCCTTTGATCTGAAACTGATGAAGTGGGGAAATTTGAAGGTTGATCCCAATACCGTGTGACAAGTATGTTTATTCTGGTAAGGGTTAGACTGCACCATGAATGGCTGCCTACGTACTCCTGTTGAAGAGGAGATCAAGTCTACGTAGTTCGAACCTGGTGTATGAGGTTCAACGCTGATTGCGGAAGGCAGATGGGTGTAGAAGTATTTTTGTTGTTTTTTGTTGTTTTTGTGAAGAAAGGGTAGAAATGTTTTTGTTATTTTTTCTTTATTGCGACCGGGCCATATAGAATATGGTTGCCTACGTACCCTCAGGTATCAGGGAGATCAGGTCGACGTAGTTCGCCCCTCAGGATGAATCGCAGCTGAAGAGAAGCGTAAATTCCATGCGCAGGCTATACTGTGGGGAGAAGAAAGTTTAATCCCATAGAGGGGATAAACTGCAAGTATGGAGAAAGTTTAATCCTATCTTGAGGATAAACTGCAGGGGTGAAAAGTTTAATCTCGTCTTCAGGAGAAGCAGGGGTGAAAAGTTTAATCTCGTCTTCAGGAGAAGCAGGGGTGAAAAGTTTAATCTCGTCTTTAGGAGAAGCAGGTGTGAAAAGTTTAATCTCGTCTTCAAGAGAAGCAGGTGTGAAAAGTTTGAAATGGAATAAAACTAGGCTGTTGGCTTGAAGTGTATGTTTCCCTGAGGGGCAGAAGAGTTTGTAAAAAGGAGAGAGGGTTCAAAACCAGAATGACTGGTGATTGGATGATCAAAACCAGGATGTTTGTTTCATGGTTACTTCAGACATAATACCGTTTCACGGTGTTCGAGTTGATAAGCTGCGGAAATTCATCGCCATCCATTTCCTGCAACCTGAGAGCACCTCCTGTCAATACTTCTTTGACAATAAATAGGCCTTCCCAGTTAGGGGCGAATTTTCCCTTAGATTGATCTTGGTTGTCAATGATTTTCTTCAAAACCAAGTCATGTTGTTTGAATTTCCATAGTCGGACTTTTTTGTTATAGGATCGTGCGATCCTCTGCTGATATAACTGACCATAGAAGATAGCCGCGGTTCGCCTTTCATTTATTAGAGACAATTGGTGATACCTGTCTTGTACCCATTGGTCTTCATCCAACTGAGCATCCATCAATACTTTAAGGGATCCCATTTCCACTTCTATGGGGAGCACTGCCTCCATCCCAGAGACTAACGAGTAGGGTGTTGCCCCAGTGGAAGCACACATTGAAGTTCTGTAGGCTAATAAAGTTAGGGGCAAG
Source organism: Panax quinquefolius (assembly GCA_020205615.1). Taxonomy (NCBI): domain Eukaryota; kingdom Viridiplantae; phylum Streptophyta; class Magnoliopsida; order Apiales; family Araliaceae; genus Panax; species Panax quinquefolius. The sequence goes on from CM035152.1 coordinate 125,326,116, forward strand.
AGGTCAGGCCATCCTTTGTGATTGAAAAACATTTTCTACATGATCTTCGGATGTTTTTATTAGCCGCTTCAACAGCACCATTCATCTTTGGACGATGAGATGTGAGTTGAGATGTTTGATGTGGAATTTTCTCGCATAATTCCTCCATCATGTTGTTGTTGAGGTTTTAGCATTGTTCGACACAATGACCTCTCGGTTGTCCATATCGACAAACAACATTGTTTTTACGATGATAGCAATGATGACTTCTTTAGTAACCACAGGGAAGGAAGTCGCTTCAACCCATTTTGTGAAGTAGTCGATCATGGTGAATATGAATTGATGTCCATTCTTCGGCTTTGGGCTCGGATGGGCCGATCACGCCCATTCCCCATATTGAAAAGGGCCGTGATAACTCATATTGTGGAGTTCCCTTAGAGGCGTGGATAGCTTTCCCATGGATCGACATTGATAGCATCTCTTGATGTGATCATCACGATTCGACTTTGAGTGTAAGCCAATAATGTCCTGCTAGAAATTTTCTTAACAAGTAGGGGTCCGCATGTGTGGGTCAGATACTCCACCATGGATCTCATCCATGAGTCGTTGAAACTTAGTCTTTGTCCGGACATCCGAGGAGACCTAATCCTGCATCTCTTTTGTAGAGTGCATCTCCGCTCAGGTAGAATTTCATAGCAAGTCGATAAATCCGTCTCTTCTCAGTTAGGCTTGCCTCAGCGGGTGTAGATCCATCTCGTAGGTACTCCTTGATATGTTGATACCAAGGGTTGTGGATGGGAGGCAACTCATCCGATACTTCTCTAATGTAATTCCCATAGACTGGGGCTTTCTGCATAGCAATCGTGATGCTTGGCATGTTTTCCTTGTCAGGTATGTAAACCAAGGAGGCCAACGTTGCTAATGCATCTGCAAAGTCATTCCTATTATGAGGAATGTGTAGAAAGGAGATTTCTTCGAACTCCAAAGCCATCTGTAGAACTTGCCGATGGTAAGGCAGTAAATGTAATTCTTTGGTTTGATAGATTCCTGTGGATTTCTTGATTACCAATTCGGAATCCCTAAAGATAGTTAACCGCCTGATACCCATTGAACGGGCAAGTTTGAGTCCCATGTACTCAGTTGTGTTGTTGGTGTTGACAAACTGCAATTTGACGGCGACGGGATACTGCTCCCCCATACAGGATATTAAAACTGCTCCGGCTCCAGAGCCTTCTGAGTTAACAGCTCCATCAAAATACATTTTCCACGAAGGGCATGTATCATACTGACGTGGTAGCTGAATTGTCATTACTCCTTCATCAGGAAAGTATGTTTCTAAGGGCTTGTAATCCCCTGCAGGTGCAGCGGCCAATTGATCTGTAATTCCTTGACCGTTGACCGACTTTTGAGTCACGTAGACGATGTCAAATTGTTGTAGGATCAACTCGCCATCCGGATAATGATCGACAATTCGGTATGGGTTTCTTTGAACACATACTTAAGAGGATCCACGTGGGATATGAGATGGGTTGTGTGACCATGGAGATAATGTTGTAATCTCATGGAAGCCCATGTTAAAGCACAACAAGTCTTCTCGATCAGAGTGTACTTGTGTTCACTGATGCTGAAACTTTTGCTGAGGTAATAGATAGCTCGCTCCTGGCCTCTATTGTCTTTCTACCCCAGCATACAGCCCATAACATTGTCATTTATGGATAGGTACATGAATAGGGGAACATCATCCCTGGGAGGTACCAAAACAGGAGCGTTGATCAGTTGCTCCTTAATTGTGAGGAAGGCTTTTTGACACTCGTCATTCCATTTCATGGAGAAGTTCTTCCTTAACAATTTGAAGATTGGCTCACAGGTTGTCGTGAGTTGAGAAATGAATCGGCTAATGAAGTTGATCCTTCCCAAAAATCCCCGTATTTCCTTCTCTGTCTGAGGAATGGGCATTTCCTTGATGGCCTGGATTTTGGTAGGATCCATTTCAATCCCTTTGTGGCTGACTAGGAAGCCTAGCAACTTGCCTGACTTAACACCAAAGGCGCACTTGGCGGGATTCACCTTTAAGTTGTACTTATGCAACCTGTTGAACAGCTTCTTGAGATGGTCTAAATGGTCATCCTCCTTTTGGGATTTGACAATGATGTCATCTACATAGATCTCTATCTCTTTGTGCATTAAATCATGAAAAAGAGCCATCATAGCTCACTGGTAGGTTTCCCCAGCGTTGATGAGGCCGAATGACAACCGTCTGTAGCAAAAGGTTCCCCAAGGCGTGATGAAAGCAGTTTTCTCACTATCTTCCTCAGCGATCATAATTTGATGGTACCCCGCAAAGCAATCAGCAAAGGAGTACATGCCGTACTGAGTAGTATTGTCAATGAGAATGTGGATAAATGGCACGGGAAAGCTATCTTTAAGGCAAGCTTTGTTCAAATCCCGATAATCCATGCAAACTCGCACCTTTCCCCCTGGTGCGATGATGCTAGCTGGAACAATGTTGGATATCCACTTCAGATATGTAGACACCATGATGATGCTAGCTTGAAATTGTTTCACAATTTCTTCTTTAACTTTTAAACTCCACTCAGGTTTTAATCGCCTGAGCTTTTGCCTAACTGGCTTGAATCCTTCTTTAATGGGAAGGCGATGAAGAACAATGTCAATGGACAATCCCACCATGTCTTCATGAGACCATGCAAATATATCCTGGAATTGGGCTAACAGTGCAACCATGTCATTTCGTTGATTTGTGGTAAGGTCTGAACCAATCTGGATTAGCTTAGGGTTGTCTAAGGTTCCGAGATTGAAAGGAGTGGTTTGATCAAGATTGGGTTTGGGTTTGTCGGTGATCCATTCCTTAATCTCTTGAGGTGTCTTAATGTCCTCTTGGATGTCCATCAAGTCTGAGTCCAACTTTGCATCAAAGTTACAGCCCTTGTGGAGAGAAGGCACCTCCTCAGCAAGTACATGCACATCTAAATTCAGAGTCCTGAAACAAAAATATGCTTTCACTTAATATATGCAACTGTTCGATCATACAAAAGTGTTAGCATGTTCGTGATAAAATAACTGCTAGTGTTGTAAACGAAAGCAAGCAATTAAAGTTATCTACAGGGCAGAGGGATTTTCTACCCATTTTACCCTCGTCGACCAATGTATGGAGTGCTGCTCCAATTATCGAGGGAAAAGTCCTGATGGACTGCAGTCATAGAAGGATCATCAGTGTCCTCCTTTTCCCGAATGATAACCATGACATCTAGGCAATCATCGTCTGGGGTGTATCTGTTGTTGTGTTCATCATGAACAATGATGCGAATGCCTGCCATCATCAAGGCAAGGTTATGTTTACGTTTCCGTTCCTTTTCTTCCGCTCCGGGATCAGGAATCAACACCACTTTAGCTTTGATTGTCACTAGTTTCGGAAATAGCATAGCCACAACATGGGCTGGCACCTTTACTGGAGACTGCATCAACTCATGCAATAAAGGTATAGAAAATTGCCGTGCGGCGGAAGTTTGAGGAACCTGCTTATGCTTATGAGGGTTCCTGTGAGTGGAACTAGCAGAGTAGCCTATCCCGGCTGTCCCAATTTGATTGGACATTTGGATAGGGTGCTTAATACCCTGTTGATCCTTACCAAGCCCTTATCCAGGTTGATAACCCAATAACATCATTTCTTGAGTGGCTGACATAACCTCATCAGAAATCTTGGGTACGGGAAGTGGGGCTCCAATAGAATGGTATTGCGTGTTACTCACTTCCAGAGTATGGAAACTGGCCGGCTCAACTTCTGAATTGAAGCTGATAATTGGTAGAGTTCCTGATCTAGGACATTCCGGCTCAGCATTGACAGTGACTAGACTGTTGTTGATGATGTATTTAAGTTGTTGATGTAAGGTGGAGGGAACAGCTCCATCCATGCGTATCCATGGTCTCCCCAATAACAGGTTGTATCCTGAATCTATCTTGAGGACATGGAAGGATACGTTGAATGTATTTGGACCAATGTCAATTGGCAATTCAATCTTTCCAACGGAATTTTGCCGAGATCCATCAAAAGCTTCGGATGATCGTATGGCTACTTTGGATTCGCTTTGAGATTGATATTCATCTTCACCAAGGTGGCATAAGGACGTATATTGAGAGATGAACCTCCATCTATCAATACTCCAAATAGCATGTACCCGAAAAGACAACCTTTGCGATGTGCGGTGGTTTGCAATAATAGGTCCTTTCGGAGGTATGTCGTCATCGATTAAGGATATCACATTGTTTGTTGAAAATGTGATCAACCAAATGTTGAAATTTTTCTACATTCACCGATTTTGGCGGTGAAGCTTCTTCCAAAACCTTTAGCAAGATCTTTCGATGCTCCTCGGAAGAAAAACCGGTCGAGAATGAAATCGGTGTGGAGCTTCTCATGAGCTTAAAACCACTTTGGCTTCATTATGGCCCATAGTATGGAGGAAATTTTCAATCTTCTCCATGGGCAACTTCCCCTTTGCTTCGCAAGTAGGCTTGATAATCCGTTGAGGAAGGTACAATGGATTTTCTTTCAACACTGTAGCAGTAGTATGAGACGTGGATCCTTCAGCTTCTCCATAATTCTATGGAACTTTGTGTAAGCTGACAACAGGATGTTGTAGTCTGCAAGGTAAAGGAATTGGCTCTGGTGGTGTACCACTTTCAAAGGATTATCGACTCCTTTGAGATGAATTGGTTGTATGGGAAATACTTTGTGATCTCATCATCCACTTGATATAATCGCTAGTGATCCCTTACATTGGGTAGGGCATGCATTCCCACCCTTAAGTTGCCTGAAAGGTAATCATCCGCTATTTGCGGGACACCGCTTATCAATAAGATTACGAATGAGATGGCGGAGTGCCCAACATTCTTCTATCTTTGTGACGAGGAGAATGTGAATGATATTAACACATTTCATCGAGTTGAACCGCCTACGGCGAGGATTGATTGGAGGTAGAAGGAATGTGATTCTTCCTTCGTTGATCAACATTTGAAGTATCTCCTCCATAGATTGACACAAATAGGTGAATTCCCTTTTATTGGCGAAATCCCGATGGGCTTTAGCACTTGCTTGCTTTGCAACCTTATCCTCCATAGCTTCACTTTCTGAAGGTGTTGATGAAGCATTCATAACAAATGGAAGGAGATAGGCGTGCTCCTGCCTGATTAATTGGCGTGTGACTTGATGATGGTGGGTCACCAGTTCTGCCAATTTCTCAATTTATTTGCAAAGAGCTTTCATTTTTCATTCCATGGTAAACTGGAACTTTGCATAATCCCATTTGTCAACACCGTCTTTGATGGGTTGGGATGATTCATTAGTAGAATTGGAACCATGTCCAGTGCTTCAACTAATCATGTTGACCTCTTCTTCTTTGTGTTGAGGAAGAGGGTTGTCTTGAACGTGAGGTTGATCGGGTTTAGTTACCACGATCTCACCATTGTCTATTAGATCTTGAATCTTATGCTTCAAGGTCCAACAATCTTGAGTATCATGTCCGGGTGCCCCGACATGGTAAGCACACTTCCGAGTAGCATTAAAACCCTTCCCATTAGGGTTGGCTAGTGGAAGAAGATGTGTAATTTTCCTCTGAGCAGTCAGAAGAGCAAGAATATTCTCGAGCGAGTCCCCTAAGGGTGTGAACATTCGAGGCCGCTTCACTTCTCCACTTTTAGGTAATGGAGGGTTTGAAGATTGTGCTTTGGAAAAGGGAGTAGTTTCTCTTACGCATAGGCATGCTTGGATTGCCTTTTTGTCCTTGTAGTATCAAGGAAACATCCTCCTCTTTCTTTTATGGACCCTCAGGGTTGTTTCCATAAGATCCAATTTGGATGTGCTCGAAGAATGACTTTAAGAGCTGGTAGATCTTGAATCTTCTGGGACTTCAATCCCATTTCAGCCATCTCGCCATGTTTGATCATTTCAAAAAATGGCTTGCCAATACCAGGTAGAACTCTTTCATAGAAAGGGGTTTCTTGTATATCTATGAAAGTCATAACCATTTCTGATTCTTTCATGGAAGGAATAACTTGAGCAGCAAGGCGCCTCCACCTTTGAGCATACTCTCTAAATGACTCATTAGACTGTTTCTTGACTTTGGTAATTTGGTACCGGTCAGGAGCCATCTGAGATTGAAAACTGTATTGAGTGAGGAAGGCGTGGGCCAACTCTTCCCAACTATGGATCTTAGAGTTGTCTAATCTGGTATACCATGAATCCAAGCTTCTCGATCAGGACTTTTCAAAAAATTTGCATTACGAGCTTTTCATTCTCAAAGATAAGATCCGAGTTCTCCAATGAACACTTTTAAATGTGTATAAGGATCCCCTAATCCGTCATACTTTTCAAAATTAGGGGCTTTAAATTTCTCTGGATAATGAACACCAGGGAATATGCAAAGGTTTGTATATGAAACACTTCCATGAGTTCCAATCCCTTTGAGAACACGAATGGTTTCCTCCATTTGAAGGACTTTCTTCCTGATGTCACCATTATCTGGATCTCCTTAGAGATGGGTGCCTTCAGTGTCTTTGTTGGTTGTATCCAACTGATGTTCTAGAATTGTTTTTTCCAGACCTTGAACTCCTTGTGTAAAGGGTTCTGTATGTGTAGGTATCTTCATACCTTGAGTAGACTGGTGTTACTTCTTTCAGTAGAACATCCAAGTTTGTGATTTGTTTACTCAATCCGTCAAATTCTTCTTGGGAAACAAGATTAGACTGTTTGGAAGAAGACATGATTGGCTGTAGGCTTGTGGCCTTTTTGGATTTTGAGCGGGTAACAGGCCCAATTGCTTAGGGTAATGTAAATGTTATCATAATATGTCCGTTTTAGGAATTTGTCCTGCAAAATCAGTTTTTTAATTGATAACATGTTATGTACAGATATTCTTCATATTTTCCATTACATATGGATGAACATGGAATAAAATTACAAGTAAATGCTTTTATAAGTAATTGAAAATGGAAAGAATGAAGAGACTTTCCTTCGCATTTGGTTTATCAGAGGTTGACCTATCTTAGGGTTACTCTCGCGGCTTTTCGGCATGAAGGTTCCTAGATCATCGCAATCTACTCGATGGGAAGTTAATCCGGTCTTTCAACTGGAGCGAATCTGAGTGGTGCCTTTCCTGAGCCCCGAGGAATTATTCTTCCCACGGGTCCAGTAATCAAACACCGACAGGATAGCCTCCTGGTGGAGGGACCACACAACATACATTCACATACAATGTGTCTCACCGTTTATGCAAAATGATGATATATGCGAAGCACTAATATCACGAATAGATATTTAGTAGTCACGATAATTAAGATGCATTCGTACACATTCATCGAAAATGTAAATGCAACAATCACACACAAGCATATAACAATTTTGAAAAGCTTGTAATAGGGGCTTAAGCTCTCTTCTTTGGAGTCCCCAACAGAGTCACCACCGTCGACGTCGGGATTTTTGGTTTCCACTTTTACTACTTGTTCTTTGGTGTTCTCATGTTAATGTGAGATTTGTTTGAAAAAAATAAGTGAAAAAGGTCCCATATGTATAATGTCGATGATTGACTTTAAGAGTCGCCATTGGTGTATTTAATTGGTTGCACTAACGCCTTGGCTAGAAAAGGTTAGCACATTGACCCGTGATTTGACAACTGCTAAACCAATCTGTGAAACCGAGATTCATTAAGGGTTCGGGGGCTTGATTATGCGGAGGGAAGGTGTTAGGCACCCCCCGACATCCGTGTTACCACGGTGACCGCCACTCTTCAAAAAAATTGTTATATGAATGTGTATATGTGTGTGTGGATCAATGTGAAATTATTTGAAAGTAGTGCGAGGCCTCGTTCGCACCTATATACACAAGGTTTGAATTTTATAGAAAAATTCAGTTTTAACCAAGATATAGCAATGAAGTTTTATAAAAGAGGTTTTTCAAACCATGTGCTCAATAGGAATTGAGACCTTTTCATACTTCCATTTTATTAAATGTTAGAACATGCGCTTTTATTTTCTAGATCTGAAGCATCCTCGAGAAAAATAATATCTGACGATCTTAGAACTCATATGGGCATGATGACCATCGAGGAAACTTCGAGACAACGTAAAATAATGTACAAGGCACTACATGACTAAAAATGTCCATCATGGGAACCGAATCTAGATTCGATGATGAACACAGTGATCACATGATTCCTAGGCTCACATGATACTGCAATTTGTATGGAAAGCAGTAAGCAATTATATATATAAAAGCTGTAAATATATATATATACAGACTGGATCAACCACCACGAAGCAACTCCATGGGGGATCGAAAATGTAAATATATAAAAGCGGTAAATATATATATATATATATATATATATATATATATATATATATATGAACATGATCAACCGCCACGAAAGTAAACTCGAAAGGGACAAAATGTAAATAAACTGTAAAAAGCGATCAACTTATCACGAAGTACTCCAAGTAGAGACGAGAATGTAAATAAAAGGCATAAAAAGGCCACAAAGTAGACTCGAACCTAACAGAAATATAAATATATATATATATATATATATAAGCGATAGAACGCACCGATGTAAATCCCGGGCTCATCGAGATATGTCAAACAAAAATTATATATATGTATATATATAAAAGTGAGAAAAAGCATTGGGATGTAAAATTAGGGCTCATCGGATATGTCGACAACAATTATATATAAATATATATATATAAAAGCAATTAAACACTCCAGATGTAAAATCCGGGCTCATTAGATGCAGTCGACCACAGGTTTATAGATATAAGTATACGGTCCGGATCTTAAGCTCACCTTTATCCAACTCACCCAGCTCACCCTCTTTTAGCGATGGACCCGTGACAGACGATTCGATTAAATACAACCGTCGTCTATACTTTTAGCGACGGACAACATATAAGCGTCGCTAAAAGTATAGCAGCGGTTGTATATAATGAGCAAATCGCCCGGGTTCGTCGCTAAAGGGAGGTGAGCTTCGGGTGAGTTGATAAGGGTGAGCTTAAATCCGAATCGTATAAGTATATATATATATATATAGCGAGATAAATGCTCGAGGCCAAAGTTTAGGCTCAATCGAGGCATAACTTCGATAATGTTAGTCCATATATATGAAATATATACATATATTAGTATATATATGAGAGGCGAAATGAAAATCACGAATCAAGTCCGAAATGAAATACATTCACACGACTATCAACGTGTACAACGATTGTGTGATATATATGAGAAAGAGGCTTTATAGAATGTAAGAAGGCTTACAATGGGGTGCCAAAGTAGACTTCTTAGACTTTAAATGGATAAACACTCGGCTCACTTGGATAAAAAGTAGCTATATGTGAGCTAACTAGTGTTTAAAGAAGAGAAACACTTTCGAAGATGTGTATGCACGAGCAAAATGGGCCAGGGCTTCCTCGCCTTTTCCTTCTCTCTCCTTCAAATGGTTGACCCAAACCTTGTATATATATAGACGGATGGTAGCGGTACACTTTTCTGCTGTGCATGATTTTACACAATGTGAGTCGTGGTGGATCCAGAGCCTCATGGGTCCGTCGTCTCGTAGTGCGTCTTGGTTGTGCCTTTGTAATGTCCGTTCGAACTTGCGGAACTTCATCCGAACATCCGAACAAAGTATATCTATACTTCTTGGGATCGCTTGTCGAGAGTTATGTAATGACATGGATTAGAGGTTATGCGAAGTCGGGAAGAATTTCTATGCCCATGATCTTCAAGCTTCAAATTCTATCCAAAGAAATCGCCACCACGTAATAGTCACTCGGGATTGTCGATCCTCGGCTCTTATGGGACATTGTTGTATGTATGTATGTATGAAGTGTTGAGACGATATGCCATTTGTCGAAGGAACAAGATGATGTATGACTCCTTGTCGGGGTTATCGTCGGTTTGAGTTGAAAGTAGACGTTGTTCAGGGTTACAGCTGAGATTGGACCACTTGTTGGTATGCTATGATATCATCTTGTTGAGACAGTAAGATGACGTGTTGACTCCTCACCGGGGTTATAGCCGGTTTAAGCGGATAGCAAATGTTGCTCAGGGTTACATCTGAGATTGGACTGCTTGTTTGTATGTCTCACTGTCATCTGGATTGAAGCTGATTGCATGTGTTTGCAACAAGAATTTACGGGGATATCATGGCTAATGGCATCCTTGGGGTTATCACCAGGATGGGGTTCTTACTCGATGTTGTCTCTAGGGAATTTGGGCGAAACGTCAGCGGTGTTATCGCTAGAGCAGGACTATTCTCTCGGTGTTGTTGTCGGTCTTTTGATCTGCATATCTAGGGGTTATCTCCGAGATTGGAAATATTTACTCGGTGTGTGTTCGATTTGAGATGATGTTTAGGTTTGTGTTAGGGTTGGGCTGAACTTAGGTAGTATCCGGCGTGGATGTAAGTTGTCTTTCGGGGTTATCTCCAAAAGACAAATCTACCCTCTAATGATGTTAGGAATAGGATTGCGAGAAAATTTTGAGTGTCTACAATTGGTCGATAGTCCATAATCAATCCCATTTATTATCATACACATCACCATATGCATCAATAAATAATATTCATCTCATGAATAATAAAAATTCAATATATATATTGATATCATTTAATGGGCAAATTTAGTTAGTATAAAATCTAATTTTGAATAAAAATAAAATCCTTTATTTTAATCCAAATTTAAATCAAAATAAACCTCTTTTATTTTAATTTATCCAATTTTGAATAAAATAAACTATTTTATTTTAATCAAAATCATTAATCAAAATAAACTCTTTTATTTTAATTAATTATGGAATCCAATTCTAAGTAAAAAAAAAAACTCTTTTATTAAAGGTAACACGGATTCTCTTTCCTATTCACAAATAAACTCCTTTATTTAAGGAAACATGGATTCACTTTCCTATTCACAAATAAACTCCTTTATTTTGAATAAAATGAAATCTTATTCCATATCTAAATAAACTCCTTTATTTAAGGAAACATGGATTCACTTTCCTATTCACAAATAAACTCTTTTATTTTAGGAAACATGGGATCCAATTTAACTCCAATTAGTTATCATAGAATCCAATTAAAACTACAATTAGTTAGCATTTAAATCTAATTTTAAAATTAAAATAAACTCTTTTATTTTAAGATTAAAATAATTTTTATTTTAATTATAAAATAATTAAGAATATTATATATATATATATAATAACCTCGTAATTCGCGTGCCACTAGAATAATAAAAAGTTAAATAACCTGAATGAATATTGGGTTAAATACATTTTTTTCCATTTTACTAGGGATCGGTTTCTGAAACGATCATTTAATTTGTATTTTTTACTACCAACTCATTAAACTATATATTATTTACAAAAGTGATTTTATAAATACATGTACATTAACTATTTAATAAAAAAAATGGCGACACATACGTGTTACTGGAGAGAGAAGCTAAGTTGGATACAAATATATTCTTATTCTTATTCTTATATTTATTCTTCTTATTCTTCTAATTCCTATGCTTCTTCTTCTTCGTGAACAGACATCTCCCCTACTTCTCTACCACCACCACCACTACCACTACCATCACCATCACCATCACCATCACCATCCATCTTCTATTCCCCGTCCCTCCTCCTCCCTACAAATCATCACTACCCTTTTCTTTCTTCCACTTTATTACGTGGATCTGTTGTGCGGCCTCTCAAAAACCTATCGGAGCTATGATCTGAAGTGGGGGTGTATGAGATTGGCTTCGGGGGTTTTAGATTTGCTGGGGTGGGGTTTTGGAAGTTGATCCGCTCGGATCTGATTTTGGAAGTTGATCCGCTCGGATCTCTAATCTCTGTTCTTGATTTGCTTCCGATTTTATTTTTATTTGATTAGCTCGATCAATTTGAATTTCGTTGTGATGTATTAATTGTTCACCTATTTGGGTCATTTAGTGCCAGACATTCCCCATATCCTGTTGTTATAATTCATTTATGTTGTTCAATTGCTAACTAGGTGCTGTAATTTTAAATTAAATATTGTAGGATAAGAATTCTCTGAAAGGACTACAAGCAATGGTTCAGAAAAGGAAGAAATTGTTAAAGTATATGCGAAGAACGGACTGGGATTCGTACTGCCTTGTGCTCTCTAGGCTTGGTCTCAGGGACAACCCAGATTATAAGAACTAGATAATCATGTATCAATGTCTTTTATGTTCTTGCACACGATTTAGTTTAGTGGAACGTCTGATTATTTGATGGATTTGTTGGAAATTAAAATTTGGGGTTTGGGGGAGAAGACGAGATGTTGAGAAGGATTTGTTTGGGGGAAATTTCATTTTTTTTTTATTTTTTTATATTAATTTAATATATTTTGTGGATATTTTGTTCAACAAATTAATATTGTTTTCATTATGATTTCTTGGTGTTTTGATTTTAATTTAGTTTGCTAATTTAGGGCAACACATGCATTACACAATGTTTATATATATTATATTGTATGATTGTGATGGATTGGTATTTTAATAATTAAAATATGAAAATATCAATTTCGGACAGGTATAACATTAATTTCTCAAAATTAGAGATAATTTTAGGAAATTTAATACTATAAAATTATAGTTTTACCTTTTCATTTTTTTTAATTAATGAAAAGCGGTAATTTTAAGAAAAAATTAATGTATAAAAATTATTAATTAATAATAAAATATATTAATGTATAATATTTAAAAATGTATTTATATAAAATTAATTAATTCATATTTTTTTATAAGTTTTAAATATTTTAGGTTCATTTTAAAAATATAAAATTATCTAATATTTTGAAATGGAGGGATTATTATTATTATATTCATTTTTAAATTAATTTTTAGCAATATATCATATTTAAGTTATTAATTTTTTCTATTTTATAATTGTGAAGGTAAAAGATTTTATTTGGTTAATTTTTTTTTGTTTTATTTGTTTAACTTGTCTTAATTGTTAGCATTTGAGTATTTTATTTATTTTTTTCATCATGACATGTCACGTGGACATATATATATGACATAATCAAAGTCTATCTGTCATGTGTACTCAATCCGTTAAAAGTCAAACGATTTAAAAGAATTTCTAATGGTTTGTTAAAAAATTGTAGTTCAGTGAGTCAAATGAACTTTTTTTTTAATCCAATGATACATTTATAAATCGAGATCAAGTAGAGTGGAAAAATATATTTAACCTGATGAATATTAGTGATTCACTTGAGAAAAGTGATTCACGTTAATCTAAATGCTCCTGAATCCTGCAATCAAGTTAAATCACTTAACATGCAATATATATATATATATATATATATATATATATATATATATATATATATAGGATTACTATTTAATAGTAACTGTACGTGCAATCCTCTTGGCCGCGCGATAAAGATTTAAGACGCAGCAACTTCTCGAATTTGCGTTGTTTTTTTTTAAATAAATTTTATACAATAAAATTATGTCCAATTAAATTGTTCTAAACACATATCAATATATATATTAAATTAAAATAATTAATAATTTGCATAAAGGTTTGGGCTCGATACCTTATTAGGTTTGTAATATTCATGAGCGTAATCAAATTACATAAAATAAGCGAAACGTGGAAAATTAGAGTTTTAAAATTTTACAAACCATATACTCGCATCATCATTTATTCATAATTATTAATTAAACAAAAAGATAAAGGATAAGAATCATACCCTTGAAGATTCGAGTTTCGCGCGTCTGATTCACTCCAATCCTTTTTGCGTTCAACTTGAATCCACCCTGGTTTGGTTCCTTTTTGATCAACGTTAATGCCCAAGTGTTTGGCGCTTCAGAGGTGATCCACCAGGAAGAATAAATATTCAAGAAGATGGGTGTTTGACAAAACTTTAGTTTTTCTATCTCTCATGTAGAAAAGCGTCTTTCTCCAACAATTGGAATCACGTCACATTGTGAAAAATCAACAACCCACCACATCCATAATAAGACTTCTCTTATTTATAGATGTGAAACCCTCCTAACAATTAAGGAATTAGGTTTTATTTTAATTAATTAAAATCCTTTAATTGCACAAAATAAGCGGAAACGTGGAAAATTAGAGTTTTAAAATTTTACAAACCATATACTCAGATCATCATTTATTCATAATTATTAATTAAACAAAAAAGATAAAGGATAAGAATCATACCCTCAAGATTCGAGTTTCCTCAGGTCTGAAGTTCACCTCCATCTTTTTGCGTTCAACTTGAATCCACTTTGGTTTGGTTCCTTCTTTTGATCAACGTTAATGGCCCAAGTGTTTGGCTACTCTGAGGTGATCCACCAAGAAGAATAAATATTCAAGAAGATGGGTGTTTGACAAAACTTTAGTTTTTCTATCTCTCGTAGAAAAGCGTCTTTCTCCAACAATTGGAATCAAATCATTGTGAAAAAGTCGACAATACCACATCCATAATAAGACTCTCTTATTTATAGATGTGGGCAACCCTCCTTAACAATTAAGGAATTAGGTTTTTATTTTAATTAATTAAAATCCTTTAATTAATTAAATTCCTAATCTTATTAGGAATAAATGAAATACTAATATTAAATTAATTTCCAACTCTTTAGAAATTAAAATAATAATAATTGTAATAATATTAATAAGACTCCTCTTATTAATTTATATATTTAATATTTCCAAAATATTAAATAATAAATATTAAATTTATTTAATTTATTCATCACCATAGATTAAATTAAATACACTTAACATATTATTACGATTATGCCATTAACTTCTTAAATAATTATTCTTCTTTTTTATGGTGCTTGTGACCTTTGGGTTCTCCATATTAAACCGATTATGAATAAATCAATTAGAACAATTCTAATCTTATTTAAATAAATAAATTAAACTATTAATTTATTTAAATAAATAATATTTATTCTACAATAGGGATAAACCTCCCTAAATGATCAAATCGACTTTCCGGATAATATAGATTTCAACATTAATCATAAAAAACATTTGAGTAAATAGTTACTTAGTAAAATTCAATCCTTCCACCATACAATATCCCAATTAAATATAAGATATGGAATTACCATACAATATCCCAATTAAATATAAGACGTGGAATTACCGTCAAGTCTTATTTTATTTAATTATATGTATTTTGATACTTAAATACCGACTCAAATAATGCAAATTAGAAATTCCTTTCTAATTTCATTTCTTATAACAAGGACTATTGGTTGTAATTTATCGAATCACATGTAACATTTCTCTTCTTTTACTAGAAGTGGTAGATTCTTTATTGATCATACATTATCTCCATGTATAACTTATTATATACAAGCATACCCTTTGATATACCCTAAGGGTCTTAAGGAATAAGTCAAAGTATAACTCATCATACACAAGAATCTTATGATGATCTCAAGTCCAAGGATCACTTGTCTTATTATCACTATAGAATTCCTATTGACGAGAAATAAAACTCAATTCGTATTCCTTAGCGAGCCACGTTCGATGAACTTATTCTCTAATAAGCACCTACATACTTGCTTTAGTGTCTCAACCTGAAATGATCATGAGATCAATTATCCTCATCCAATGAGAAAGCAACGTATGTACCAATCTATCTGAATTCACTAATCCCTAATTTAGTAATCCAACGATTGGAAACTATTTTAGTTTTAAGCTTTCTAAGAATTTAGATCTCATTAGAATGATCATCATCATTATTCTAAAAGCATTGCTTAAAACTATGGTTTTATCACATATTATAAAACAGCATCATGTAGATAATTAAAAGTCTTTAATTAATTAATACTTTTTATTAATAAATGAATAAGATTGTTATAAAGTATATGCTTTATCATCAAATATGATTGGCTTGTGTGCATACTACTTTCACTTATAGACTTGATTTGTTCCAACCTTTGAAACAAATTCCTCTGGCTGTGTCATATACACATCCTCCTCAAGTTTTCCAATGAGGAAGGCCGTTTTCACGTCCATCTGCTAGATTTTGTAGTCATGGTAAGCTACAATCGCAAGCAAAATTCGAATGGACTTGAGCATCGCTACTGGTGAGAAGGTTTTGTCATAGTTAACTCCTTGTCTTTGTTTGAAACCTTTTGCTACTAGTCGGGCCTTATAGGTCTCTACCTTGCCATCTGTTCCAGTCTTTCTTTTTAAGACCCATTTACACCCAATAGGCTTAATGCCTTCATGTGGTGAAACCAAAGTTCATACTTGGTTTTCATATATGGAGTCCATCTCGGATTTCATGGCTTCTTACCACTTCTCTGAGTCTTTACTACTCATAACCTATTCGTAATTTAATGGATCATCATCATCTATGATGCATACCTCATCGTCATCCTCTATAACGAATCCATACCTATCAGGTATCTTCGGTACTCTTCTAGATTTACGAATAGGGCGTGTTACAATAGGTTCTTCCACTTAGTTAGGTACCTGACTTTGATCTGTAGTATTTTGTGGTTCTTGAACCTCTTCAAGATATATCTTACTCTCACTAACCCCTTCAAGGATAAACTCCTTTTCCAAGAAGGCAACATGTTTTGCAATAAACACCTTTTTATTAGTTGGATGATAGAAATAATACCCTGATGTTTCTTTAAGGTATCCCACAAATCTACATTTGTCAGATTTAGTCTATAGCTTATCGTTTTCAAACTTTTTGACATAAGCTGGACAACCCCAAGTCTTAACATGCTTAAGATTTGGTTTTCTCCCTGTCCATAACTCATATGGGGTCTTAGGGATGAATTTTTTAGATACCTTGTTAAGTATGTATACAGACGATTCTAGGGCATATCCTCGAAAGCAAACTAGAAGATCAGTAAAACTCATCATGGATCGAACTATGTCTAACAATGTTTGATTTCTCCTTTTAGATACACCATTCATCTGTGGCGTCCCTGGTGGAGTCCATTGTGAGATTATACCAATTTCTTTGAGACAATTGAGAAACTCTCCACTTAAGTATTCACCTCCTCGATCTGATCGAAGAATCTTAATACTCTTGCCAGTTTGCTTCTCTACTTCACTTCTAAACTCTTTGAACTTTTCAAATAATTCAGATTTGTATTTCATTAAATACACATATGTGACGCCCCCAAAATAGGTATACATCACCTATTCTGAGTCGCCAAATACATGGTACATAATACAAATACAACTTAATTATACAACAGTCGTATAAAATACGACAAAACATAAATTGAGAGTTTTAATAAGAATATTGTTATCTAGACAATATTCACACTCAATGGAGTCCTCATTACATTTATTGTCACAATATTTAACAGAATAGTGAGGACTACTAATGCTATCATCGGACCATTACTCCGTTCCCCAGGCTAGTCCCAAATTCGTTCTCATTTCTGAAGAGAACAATGAAAGAAAGAAAGGTGAGCTCAACTAGCCCAAGAAGAAATATTATGACTAAGATAATGCGAGAATAAATTATCGTTAGCCTTCAATGATGTTAAACGATACAATATAACAAGCATCAAGTTTAACTACTGAATGAACAAGCAATCCATTAAAAGAGTCAAGTAGAGAATAAAATCTACTATCTTTTATGATTTAAAAGGTTTTTATCACTTTTATCGTTTGAGACTCGACAATAAATAATCAACATCATCCACGCACTTCGACCCAAGGATATTCATTAGTATCACAACCACAAATTGTCCATGCACTACGGGCCAAGGATATTCGTGTATTCATCGATGGTCATGATCATGCCAACAACTATCCATCAATGCACTACGGGCCAATGAAGACTTTTACCACATCATTTGTAACATTACGGTCATGATTATACTTAGAATAATACACAGTCGTAATCATACCAAGTCCATCTATGCACAATAGGCCACGTATTGACTTTCAACATAATATAAGCATGAGGATGATGACAATGATATAAGAATCCAATAAAACAAGTTCAAGAATTAATTTATCCGAATTGAATAACGTCCAAATTGTCGACATGATCTTTGCTTTGTAGAGTAAAATTCAAGAATGCTCGGAAGATATTTTCATGAAAAGATCTTTGGATGAAGCCTTGAATATCGAGGATATTTCACACTAATTTCATGGAGTATAGAAGTCAAAGCTTTAACCAATTTGAGTATAATAGAATATATGAAATATGAAATGGATTTTAAATCGCCGTGCGATAATCCACGTGAATAGATTATTTCCACCATTTAATAAGAAATGAATACTGAAGGATTCACCATGCGTGTGGTAATCCACATGACGAGTTATTCCAACGAATAATAAAGAATGAAATAACGAAGAAATTCACCATGCATGCGATAAACCGCACGATGAGTTATTCCAATGAAATAATAAATAATGGAACCCGAATGTCACGCGTAAGCATACATACGATATATTCAATGTATAATAAAGAATGAAATAACAAAAGACTTTCACCGGCATGCGATAGACCGCGTAGAGCGAGTTATTCCAATAGAATAATAAATAATGGAACCATGTTATGCGTATATACATGACGGCGGATATTCCAACGAGAATAATAAAGAATGGAATAACGAAGAATTTTACCATGTATGTGGTACTTAGCATACAAAGTTATTTCAACATAATAATAAAGAATGGAATAACGAAGAAATTTCACCATGTATGCGGTGCTTGACATATCTGAGTTATTCCAACATAATAATAAAGAATGGAATAACGGAAAGAATTTCACTATGTATGCGGTACTTAGCATATACAAGTTATTCAACATAATAATAAAGAATGGAATAACGAGAAGAATTTCACTATGTATGCGGTACTTATATACAAGTTATTCAACATAATAATAAAGAATGGAATAATAGAAGAATTTCACCATGTATGCGGTACTTATATATAAAGTTATTCTAACATAATAATAAAGAATGGAATAACGGAAGAATTTCACCAAGTATAGGGTAGCAGCGCATATCTGAGTTATTCAAATGAATAATAAAGAATGGAATAACAGAAGTTCTCTTCATGAATACGAAAGAAATAATACCCCTTACCTTAGAAGAAACTAGATATAGGAGTAGTGAAGTAGCATAATACTTTTCTTCTTTCTCTCTATAGTTTCTCTCTCTAGAGTTTCAGTGAATTCGTCAGAAATAATGAAGGAATAAGCTTTTATTTATATGAGAATGGACTGAATAGTAATTAATTCATGAACAGTCCAGTTAATTTACTTTTAAACGGACGGTCCATATTGATTTACTATGCAGTATTAATAAAATATTCTAATAAAACAAAATCTTTTAAATAAAATATAATATATTCTATTTATAGTCTAATAAAACAAATAACTTTATAAAAGTATTATATTTTATATAAAAAGATTTTACTATCTAAACACTATGCAGAGCCTTTATATAAACACTATGCATAATAAAATATAATATATTCTAATTATTGTCTAATAAAATAAATAACTTTATAAAAGTATTACATTTTTATATAAAAAGATTTTACTATATACAAAACACAATATAATATATTCTATTTATAGTCTAATAAAATAAATAACTTTATAAAAGTATTACATTTTATATATAAAAAGCTTTTCTATTTTATTACATTAATAATACTAATAAAACAATATATATATATATATATATATATATATATATATATATATATATATAAACTTCCAAATGACTTCATAAAAAGACACCTCAATATATTTAACAACATTTATCATCATTATTATAATTCACAATATTAATCGACCCGTGTCGTTCCCGGAAAGAAGGGCTTTCCAATAAGGATTTCTCCTATTGGCGCACAATTAGGTGACCAAACCTCTCCTTGATAGAACTTCTAGACATCGTTAATATTGCAAATAATAATATTAATAACTTCGTCGTCTCAATTATTGATTTAATAATATATAAAATATCGACAATAATTGAATCAAATAACGTGAGATATTATGCAACAATTCTTTGTAGCAATAATTGAACAAAACCGGTGACTTCTCACGTAAGCATCGATAATCAATACTGGTGTGCTACTATGCAACCACGCGCGTATTCTTGTATACTTTTACTCTTGAGTAGTTCAACAGTTTTAATGGTAAAACTTTTCATAATATTATTTTCATAAAAATATTTTTGTCATTTTCTCAATCAAATGATAATTTTTTGTTGTGGGGTCCACTAATGATTGTGTGAGTACGTACGAATATTCCCTGTTAAAACGAATATTTCCAGACCAATTGAATATTATATAACAACTTCCTGTTAAAGCTTGCATGGCTTTAACTTTATCGATTAAAATCCATTCCGTAATCGTATATTCGCTATCTTCACGTGGGTCTCTTGAGTCTTCACTCTATCTTCATCATTTGTAAGTTATCTGAAATGGGTTTTTCTGTGTTAACAACGTCGCACTCGTAAACATATACGATCTTCTATTTTTGTATCTCATGGCAATACGTCGATCTTCTACCGTTCGCTCTTCCACAATGATATTGAATGGTATGATCGTAATCTTCATCATGACTCGAGCCATCGTCTTTGGCGCATTATACGTTCGTTTTGGGTGAAGAAATACTTGAGGGTTTTAGAAATGGGTTCTGTACTGGGGTCAATACAAATTCGATTTCACGCTCTAGGGGTAGGCTAAGAAGTCTTCAAGAATACATCAAGAAATTTATTAACAATAAAAATATCATTTAAAAACTGTGACTCTCATCCAAGACTTGGATAGTACGTCACATTGATACCTATCAACTTGCCATCGTCATTCACGGCGTCGCCTATAGAAAGTATGGCTTCGGTGTATTCCAAGACTTGGAAGTCACCAACGAAAGGCTCGGGGCTTTTTACTTATGGCTTGATATGACAATGATTGACTTTAGTGATTTGGTTACTTGAATTCGCATAACAGGTTGGTTAGGAATATGAAAGCTAACAACCTTATGAAAATAATCAATTTTGGCATGATGAGTAATTAACCAATCGATTCCTAAAATCACATCAAAGACAAGTATTTTCAAAGAGATAAGATCGACAGGTAACGTGAAAGTGTCGATTTGAATCAAACAAGATTTATAAACAGTGGAGGTAACGAAGGTTTCTTTTAACGGGGTTTCAACCGATAAGTCAAAGTCTAATTTCTCTGGAGTCAAATTTAAACGTTGAGCACAAGCAAGAGAGATAAAAGAATGGGTAGAACCGGTATCTAATAAAGTATAGACTTCGCAAAAATTTATAATTAACTAACCCGTGCTAACTTCGTTCGGGTTACTCGCTTTTTAAGAAGTCACAAAAAAACGCTCTTCTTGAAATCACTGACTTTGTTTTGTCCGTATTCGCCTTTGGTGCCACCATCCCAGCTGGACTTGACTTCACTATACGATAAAATTTAGCTAAATGACCTTCTCTTCTTGAAATTTCCACTTCTATTATCTTGGCCATGATTACCACCGAAGTGGTTACCATTCCTGGCATGATAATTTCCCCCACGATGGTCATCATTGTTCCGATGGCCGTTGCCACCGGTATGATTATTATCGTGTTGTTGGTCGTTTCCTTTTGGTTGTGCTAACTCATTATCACGCTCCAATAACTGAGCCCTATTCACAACATCTTAATATAAACAAAGTTTATGAGAAAAGAGGTATTGACGTTTATCGAGTTTCAAACCTCTTAGAAACATTCGCGTCATTCGCTCCTCATTATCGACCAAATGGGATGCAAACCGGGATAACTCCGCAAAGTTAGCCTTGTACTGCGATACGGTCATATTATTTTGCTCCATTGCTTATCTCAATATTTTTAGATGTCATTTTCAAACACTATCACAAAACAAGGGTTAATTGACATATCATATATTATCCCTATACTCTGACCGACCAATTAAATACCAAATAAACTTAGGTAGGTCATACTAGCGAAGGAATTTCCCGTCTCTCCCCTCCTAGTTCTTGTCTCACATCTCAGTCAGGGATCATATCCCTAAGCTTTGATACCAACTGTGACTCCCCCAAAATAGGTATACATCACCTATTCTGAGTCGCCAAATACATGGTACAAAATACAAATACAACTTAATTATACAACAGTCGTATAAAATACGAAAAAACATAAATTGAGAGTTTTAATAAGAATATTGTCATTTAGAAAATATCCACACTCAATGGAGTCCTCATTACATTTATTGTCACACTATTTAACAGAATAGTGAGGACTACTAATGTTATCATCTGGACCGTTACTCCGTTTCCCGACTAGTCCCGGCTACGTTCTCATTTCCTAAATAGAACAGTGAAATAAAGGGTGAGCTCAACTAACCCAGTAATAAATATTATGACTAAGATAATGCAGAATAAATTATCGTTAGCCTTCAACAGTGTTAAATTGATACAATATAACAAACATCAAGTTTAACTACAGCGGAACAAATAATCCATTAAAAGAGTCAAGTAGAGAATAAAATCTACTATCTTTTATGATTTAAAAGGTTTTTCATCACTTTTATCATTTGGGACTCGACAATAAATAATCCACATCATCCCCGCACTACTGACCAAGGATATTCATTAGTATCACAACCACAAATTATCCATGCACTACGGGCCAAGGATATTCGTGTATTCATCAATGGTCATGATCATGCCAACAACTGTCCATCAATGCACTACGGGCCAATGAGGACTTTTACCACATCATTTGTAACATTACGGTCATTATTATATCGAATAATCCCTGGTCATAATCATACCAAGTCCATCTATGCACAATAGGCCACAGATGACTTTCAACATAATATAAGCATGAGGATGATGACAATGATATAAGAATCCAATAAAAAAAGTTCAAGAATTAATTTATCCGAGAATTCAATAACGTCCAAATTGTCGACATGATCTTTGCTTTGTGAGTAAAATTCAAGAATGCTCGGAAGAATATTTTCATGAAAAGATATTGGATGAAGCACAAATATCAAGGATATTCCACTAATTTCATGGAGTATAGAAGTCAAAACGTTAACCAACCGAGTATAGCGAAGAATAATATACAAAAAATCGTAAATGTATTTTCACCTTATCATGCGGTAATCCACGTAAAGATGCATCATTTCCACCATTTAATAAGAAATGAATACGAAGGGTCATTCACCGTGCATGTGGTAATCCACATAGAATCGAGTTATTCCAACATAATAATAAAGAATGGAATAACGTAAGAATTCACCGTGCATGCGATAGACCGCATAGAAAGGTTATTCCAACGAATAATAAATAATGGATCCGGTCACGCGTAAGCATATGCATAGCGGGATATTCCAATGTAATAATAAAGAATGAAATAACAAAAGACTTCACCCTAAGCGTGCGATACACAGCAAGCATGTTATTCAACAGAATAATAAATAATAGAACCAGGTCATGCGTAATATGCACAGACATGATATTCCAATAAAATAATAAAGAATGGAATAACAGAAGAATTTCACCATGTATGCGGTACTTCGCATATACATGTTATTATAACATAATAATAAAGAATGGAATAATAGAAGAATTTCACCAAGTATAGGGTAGGCACAGCGTATCTGAGTTATTCAAATGAATAATAAAGAATGGAATAACAAAAGTTCTCTTCATGAATACGAAAATAATACCCTTACCTTAGAAGAAATAATATCCTTTATAGGAGTAGTAGAAGTAGTGAAGTACTTTTTCTTTTCTTTTTCTCTATAGTTTCTCTCTCTAGAGTTTTAGTGAATTAAATGAAAATAATGAAGGAATGAGCTTTTATTTATAGGAGAATGGATTGAATAGTAACTAATCCATGAGCGGTCCAGATTGATTTAATTTTAAGCAGACGATCCATATTGATTTACTATAAAATATTAATAAAATATTCTAATAAAACAAAATCTTTTAAATAAAATATAATATTCTATTTATAGTCTAATAAAATAAATAACTTTATAAAAGTATTACATTTTTTATATAAAAGATTTTTATCTAAAACGCAAACACTATGCATAATAAAATATAATATATTATATTTAATTATTGTAATAAAATAAATAACTTTATAAAAATATTACATTTTATATAAAAAGATTTTACTATCTAAAACACAATCCGAAACTATCTGAAAACTATGCATAATAAAATATAATATATTCTAATAATAGAATATAATATATTATATTTATAGTCTAATAAAACAAATAACTTTATAAAAGTATTATGTTTTATTTAAAAAACTTTTTTGTTTTATTACATTAATAATACTAATAAAACAAAATTTATATATATATATATATATATAATATAAACTTTAAATGACTTCATAAAAAGACACCTCAATATATTTAACAACATTTATCATCATTATTATAATTCATAATATTAATCGACCGTGTCGTTCCGGGGAAAGAGGGCTTTCGATAAGGATTTCTCCTATTAGCGCATGATTAGGTGACCAAACCTCTCCTTGGCGAACTTACAGACATCGTTAATATTGCAAAAATAATATTAATAACTTTCATCGTCTCAATTATTGATTTAATAATATATAAAATATCGAATAATAATTGAATCAAATAACATGAGATACTATCACAACAATTCTTGTAGCAATAATTGAACAAAACCGGGGACTTCTCACGTAAGCATCAATAATCAATCTGGTGTGCTACTTATGCAACCACACGTATTTCTGTACTTTTACTACAGAGTAGTTCAATAGTTTTAATGGTAAAATTTCCGTCGTTATTTTAATAAAAATATTTTTGTCGTTTTCTTAATCCGACAATAATTCCGTTGTGGGGTCCACCAATGATTGTGCCTTCATACGAATATTTTCTGTTAAAACGAATATTCCCCGACCAATCGAATATTATATAACAACTTGCATACTTTTCAAAATTTATAAATATTACCCACAACTATAACATTATATCAAATCCACACCATAATATTTAAAAAAAAATATTTCGAGAAATTTAAATCTTTATTCGTAAAATTTGGGGTCTCACAACATATCCAAATCTTGAGTGATCATCAGTGAATGTGATAAAATAAGAATACCCTCCTCGTGCATTCGTTGTTATAGGTTCACATACATCTGTGTGTACCAATGCTAACAACTCTGTAACTCCTTCTCCTTTTCCACTAAAAGGAGATTTAGTCATTTTTCCTATGAGACAAGATTCACAAGTTGGATATGATTCATAATTCGATAGCTCTAGGAGCCCATCTTTATACAACTTGGATAATCTTGTTTCATTAATATGACCAAGTCTACAATGCCACATATAGGTATAATTAACATCATCTCTTTTCCTTTTTTTAGTTTGTTCAATTTCAAATATATTTTCATGGAAGTCAAGTATATAAAGTCCATGTCGCAAATTACCAACACCATATAAAACATTATCATTATAAGTAGAACAACTGTTGTTCTTTATTACAATGTCAAAACCATCCATATCCAATACAAAAATTGAAATAATATTTCTAATGATATTTCAAATAAAATAATAATTATTTAAATTAATGAACTTGCTCGTAGGCAATGCTAAATAATAAGTCCCTATAGCTAATACATCAACCTTTGCTCCATTTCCCACTCGTAGGACGACCTCATCCTTGCTCAGCTTTTTACTTTTGACCAGTCCCTGCATATTATTACACATGTAAGAACCATAGCCGGTATCCAATATCCAAGTAGAAGATTAACTTTCAGAAAAATTAATTTCAATCATAAACAAACCTTGATTAGGATTCGAAACTTCTCCAAGCTTCTTTTACTTTTGTTCCACAAGATAATCCTTGTAGTTCCTCTTCCAATGACTGAAGCATTTGTCAGAATGGAAGCAAATTCCTTTTCTAATTGGATGGGAAGTAACCTTCAGCTGTTTTCAACATGTTAAGTAACTTAGGCAAGCTGACGTCCAACTTATTCATATGAAAATTCACAACAAATTATGAGAAGGTGTCAGAGAGTGACTGCAACATCAAATCTTGACTCAACTCCCCATCCATGATGAACCCAAGCTGTCCAAGACGTTTAATCAAATTAATCATCTTTAAGACATGAGTTTTAATGGTAGTACCCTCGGTCATCCGAGATCGGAAGAGCTCCTTAGATATTTCATATCTTGCAGTCCTACTTTGCTCACCATACAGCTCTTGCAGGTGCATTAGCATAGTAGGAGCATCCATGGTTTCATGTTGACGCTGAAGCTCGTTACTCATGAATGCGAGCATGATGCATTGAGCCATAGATGCATCATCTTGCCACTGTTTAAAAGTAGCAATATCTTCCTCAAAGGCTGTCTCTACAACTTCTATAGGTATGGGCGAATTTAGGACATAAGAAATCTTTTCAGCAGTGAGAACAATTCTTAGATTCCTTAACCAGTCTATGTAATTCGGTCCGGTCAGTTTGTTAGCATCAAGTATTCTACGCAGTGAAATTAACGAATGTGACATTTTCAAATTCTGCATGTAAAAAGACAATATTTTAGCAAATATTTATTTATTAATTTATTTTACCAAAATAAATTAGGTCTTATTTTATATTGGTATCTCCCACTATTTTCTTCAAACTATATTACCCTCATTATATAATTCGGCAATATCTAATTAAAGATTTGCTAGTGAGAATAAGGATCCCATTTCAAATATATATAGCCTTATGGTGACACAACAATCTATATATAAATAAATAGGTAGACAACTCTTTGTCAATTACATCATCATGTAACTCTTTATGTTTTGCCTCTTGGATTATTTTGATCAAGTGGTGGCACATCCGAATCAAAATTATCTAAGTTAAGTTCAACCTAACATTCAAAAAAGAAAAATATTGTCCTTGTGGTGATGAGAATAAAATAATATTGTTCAATTTTTTTATTAGCATCAAATGTGATAAATTAACATCTTAAATACTTAATACTTGCCTTGTGGTGACACAACTAACTCATATTAAATATTTAATACTCTATTAATTTTATCATGCTAGAAGGCGACATTTGATATTCCAAATATATTTGAATGCTTGGGACTTAATATAATTTCTTTGAGGGGTTTGTTATTATTTGTCTCATCTTGTTTAGCGCACACGCACACACACACACACACCACACACACACACACACACACACACACACACACATATATATATATATATATAATACTAGCATGCATATTATAGAATACTATATTTTACCCGGATTGATTATGGAATTTTATTCTAGTTTGGTTCACTAGAGCCACCAAGTGAACCAAAAGGTCAAACCCTAGGGATGCAAGAATAAACATTTAAATACAACTATTATATTTAAACCCGAGCTAAATTACAAATGGATCTTTGAGCGCTCCTTTCTCCTTGATCTCCGGTTCTTCAAGAAATTCTAATTAATCTTATTACATAAACTATTTAATTTAAATAGAAACCTTGATCAGAAGTTAAGGGAAAGTACATAGGAGAAAGATAAAATTTACATCAAAAATAAAATCAAAAAAGATGAGGCACGCAGACCCCATTTAATAAAACCCATTCATTCAAGTATCCATCATGGACGCAATCAAATTGCAACATTAGCGGAAGCATGGCAAAATCAAATTTTAATATTTTTCACAAACCAATTACCTGGATCATCCTTTATGCATATTATTAATTAAAACGAAGAACAAGAAGTTATGGAATCATACCCTTATAGATACGAGCTTCCACAGGTACGAGTTCAACTCCTACTTATTCGCGATCTCCTTGAATCTCCGGGTAGATTCCTTCCTTTGATAAATGTTAGCCACCTAAGTGTATGGCCTCTACAGGTGATCCACCAAGGAAGAAGAATTTTTAAGAAGAAGGATGTATTGGCTCAAACCCTAGTTTTTTCTATCTCTATAGAAAAAGGGGGTGTACTCTCTAACTTTTGGGTTAATTAATTAAACTCCCTAATCTTATTAGGAATAATTAATTAAACTCCTTTAACTAATTTTGCCTCCTAATCCTATTAAGAATAAATGAGAGTACTTATATTAAATTAATTCCTAAACTCTTTTAGAAATTAAAAATAATAATAATTGTAATAATATTAATAAGACTCCTCTTATTAATTTATATTTAATATTTCCAAAATATTAAATAATAAATAGATTTAATTTATATTTAATTTGTAGATGCCATGAGTGGGGCTCTGACTGAGCCATTGCCCGATGATCCGAGGGTTAAAGATCACATCCTTCGACGATTGTTCCTGGTTATCATCAGGGGTTGTTTCCTGGCGGACAACTCCTCGATAGTATCATTCACTTTAGTCAGCTCCACTCGGGAGGTGGACCGTATTAGAGAGTTTGATTAGGGGCTCCTACACCTTTGCCTACTTCCATAGGGGATGAGCCTATGCTTAAAAGGCATGATGGAGGCTTGGTTAGAGTTTTACCCATTCTTGCTGGTGAGTATTTTCTCATAATTTTTGATTTCCCTTGTTCGGGTTGTCAGTTTGTTTGACCACATATATTTGATCCTTGCATTCACAGTTTTGGGCCTACGAGAGGCTCCCATGTCTTTATTTCATTAGCATGTTAGATCTGGACACCTATCCATAGGGACGGAGATGGCATTACTCCACTCTGGCGGAGGTTCCTGTAGCTGAGGGTTTCACCCATTCTCGCCTATAGTTGGAGTTATTGACCGTATATGTCATTACGTGGGTTCGTTATTTCGAGGACCACTTGACAGTTGGCTTTGAGGGTGGATTCCCGATTATTATCGAGTATGTATTGTCCACCCGTCTGATTCCTCTCCTTATTAACGGAGGTAAGGAGCTCTATTTGGGAGAGTGTGCTATCAGGAGCACCATATGAAAGATACACATTTCTTTTTTTCATCCTTCCAGGCGTCATTGTCCTTTATCTTAGCCGATCACCGAGATCCCCTTGATAGGCGTAGATGGTTTTACTTTGTCAGAGGGACCCTTCACTCAGGAGGCTTTTTACCACTGGTGGTTCCCTCACACTATTGGAGCTCAGACCCGCGCCATACAGTTTATGGGGGATATGGTTCCTGGCTCCATCATGATGACAAATTAGAGTGCCTACGTCCGAGAGCCTACTCATTTGACGCAGATTGAGAGTTTGACCCAGCAGTTAGACTAGGCACATTTCTTTATCTGGTATTTGAGTAGAGATCCATCAGAGCCGAATACTTTTGATCCTTCTAGCTCTGGGGCTGGCCCTTCAGGTGGCCCATATTCTGACGGTTTTACTGGCACAGATACTCCATTGTATCAGCCTGATATCCCTTATGGCAGAGACTCAGTGACTCATGAGGAGTTACATCAGATGGATAGATTGGATGATGTGGATATCATTGACTTCTTCTGATGCATTTTCTCCATTTATTTTGATAGGCCTCTATTAGATATTGGGCGGCTATGCCCCAGTACTCGTTATATCTTTTGATAGGCCTCTGTTAGATGTTGGGCGGTTGTGCCCCATTTCCTTGTACTTTTATTTTCTAGTTGTATACAGAGATAATGTATTAGTTGATGATGTACTTAGGAATTTATGTATAATGCTTTCTATTCCCTACATCATATTATCATCTATCATTTATCATTTATTATGATGCATGCATTATATCATGGATATGCATTTTTAGATGTGAGTTTAGCATTAACCCCTAGATGGCCTTATGATATGGCTCTACAGATGTCTTCATCTACTATTAGCCTGGTTGAGCATACCCCACCCATGTTAGTGGCCTCTTCTTTGAGATTTTGGTGTGGCAGTTTGTCTTCCCTAGATCGGGTGACAGTTAATCAGTTGTTGAGGCACTCCATGACCCTCATGACATTTTAGGTTCCGTCGGGCTTTATAAAGGGCATGCCTGATCATTGGATACCAGAGAGATAGGTGTTCAAATTTGATACCCATGAGTTGACTCCCACATTGGAGGAGTATTAGCGTCTTACAGATTTTCCTTTAGACCGCCTTGCGCTTTGAATTGTCAGCGTCGGTGACATGAAATGGCAAGCTTTATGACCTTGACAGGCTTGAGGCGCAGAGTTTCCCTAGACGAGATTACCTCGAGATATGTGGTGTCCATGGACTTCTTGATTGACAAATTTGGGTCATTGGACAGCTGTCGACGTCGAGATTTTTATTTGTCCCTTTCTGTTCTTGTCTTTTGGTGTTCTCATGTTAGGTGAGATTTGTTTGAAAAAACAAGTTTGAAAAGGTTCGACATGTATATGTCGACAATTGGACTGTAAGAGTCGCCAGTTGGTATTTTTAAATGGTTGCACCAACTTAACTGAGAAATGGTTTGCACATAGACCTAGTGATGTAACACTGCTTAACTGGTCTGTGAAACTGAGATTTGTTAGGGTCTGGGGGCTTGATTAAGTGGAGGGAAGGTGTTAGGCACCCCTCGACTTTCGTGGTGACACGGTTACCGCCACTTTTTAATTTAAACTTTTATCTGAATGTGTGTGTAGGTCCATGTGCTGTTGTCTGGAAGTAGTGCTATGCCTCATTTGCACCTTTATACAAAGGGTTTAATTTTGTATAAAAGTTCAATTTTAAAAATATATAGAAATGATGTTTTGTAAAACAGGTTTTTTAAACCCTTGTGCTCAATAGTAATTGATGCATTTGATACTTCCATTTTATTATGTTTCAGCTTGTATACTTTTATTATTTTTGAGATGCGAAACATCTTCGAGATAATAACGTATATAGCAGTGCCGAACTCCTTGTGGGCATGAGAGCCATCTATGGATATTCAAACACCGTGAATAATTTACAAGTTGGTAGCAGCTAAAAATGTCCATCATGGGAACCTAATCTAGATTCAGAATCTGAATCTGTGATCACTGATTCCAAGGCTCACATGATAAAGCAATATGTGAAAAAACTATAAATAGTTATATATATATATATATATATATATATATATATAAGATGTAAATGGCCACGAAGTGATCTCCAGTGCCTGATGAAATATATATATATATATATATATATATATATATATATATAAGTATATATATTAAAGCAATAAAAGCCACAGACCGACGGTCCGGACATACGCACACAACACGACTCTCAACGTGAATAATTGTGTGTGAATGGAAGTGGAGAAAGGCTTTAAGAAATGTGAGATGTCTTACAGTGGGCTGCCAAGAAGACTTCAAAAGACTTTAAATGAATGAATACTCAGTTTCCACCAGTAAAATATAGCAAAACACAAGCTCAGAGGTGTTTGGAAAGAAAAAGCACTCAGTTTAAAGTGTGTACAAAGAAAAATGGACAGGGCTTCCTCGCCTTTTCTCTCTTCAAAATGACCCCCCAAGCCCTCTATTTATAGAGGGGGGAGCCACAGGTGTACCTGCCGTCGACGTCAGAATTTTTTTTATCCCTTTTCTGTTATTGTCTTTTGGTGTTCTCATGTTCGGTGAGATTTGTTTGAAAAAACAAGTTATGAAAAGGTCCGACATGTATATGTCGACGATTAGACTGTAAGAGTCGCCAATTGGTATTTTTAAATGGTTGCACTAACTCAACCGAGAAAAGGTTTGCACATTGACCCAGTGATGTGACACTGTTTAACAGGTCTGTGAAACCGAGATTCGTTAGGGTCTCGGGGATTGATTATGCGGAGGGAAGGTGTTAGGCACCCCTCGACATCCTTGTTACCACGGTGACTGCCACTTTTCAATTAAACTGTTATATAAATGTGTATGTGTGTGGATCAATGTACAATTATTTGGAAGTAGTGCTATGCCTCGTTTGCATCTATATACAAAGGGTTTGAATTTGTGTAAAAATTCAGTTTTAACAAGATATAGCAGTGATGTTTTGTAAAAGTGGTTTTTCAAACCCTTATGCTCAATACTAATTGAGGCCTTTGATACTTCCATTTTATTATATGTTCGGCTTGATTCCTTTTATTTTCAAGATGCGAGGCATCCTCGAGAAAATAAGGTATATAGCAGTGCCGAACTCCTTATGGGCATGAGAGCCATCTAAGGAAATTTGAACACCGTAAATAATGTACAAGCTGATTACAGCCGAAAATGTTCATCACGGGAACCGAATCTAGATTCTAGAGACTAAATATGTGATCACATGATTCCTAGGCTCACATGATGTAGCAGTTTGTATGAAAGCTGTAAACAATTATATAAATATATATATATATATACAGACGATCGACCACCACGAAGTAAACTTCATGGGGGATTGAAAATGTAAATATATAAAAGCGGTAAATATATGTATAGAGACACGATCAACCACCACGAAGCACCTCAATGGGGGATCAAAAATGTAAATAAAGTAGTAAAGACGATCAACCACCACGAAGTAAACTCTAGGCGAGACTAAATGTAAATTAAGCAGTAAAAACGATCAACCGCCACGAAGTAAACTCCAGGCGGGACTAAATGTAAATAAAGCAATAAAAGGCCACGAAGTAAACTCCAGGCCTAACAGAAATGTATATATATATATATATATATATATATATATATATACAATAAGGATCTTAGGCTCACCCCCAAAAGGCTCACCCAAGCTCACCTATAAAAAGTCTATTTTTTCTCTTTCCTCACCATTCAGACGCAAACGACTTCAGACCTCTCATCTCTCACTTTGCTCTCAAGCTCTCCCGACCTCACTTCTCACGATTGAACTTCAGACTGGGTAGATTCTCTTGCTTCTCACCCCCTACTCGCGTGGTTGCCCTAAATCCCAAAACGGGTTAGCCCTAATTTTTTGCCCCAAATCCGAAAATGATGGTTCGCCCTAATCTTGTTGGGAGATTCACGTGACAGAATCTGCTCGCAACGGCTTGCCATGATTTTTTCCCCTCAAAAGCATCATACGTAAGTTTGTATTCTATCTCTCTTTCAATTATTGATAGAAATTTTGTGTATTACTATTTCAAAATACTTCAATTAGCTATCATTCATGTTGGTATGTTTGTAAAAATGCTAGTTGAAGGCCGTGTCATGATAGTAGTTTCACCAACAGGCCATATTTTTATCAAATGGTTTCATAATTACCGTAGAAAATGTGAGAACAAATGTCCAGTCTCGTTTATCTTTAATAGAGCTTCTGATGCCTCCATTTGTTTAGCAATTGTAAAATGAGCCTCATCTTAAGTTTACCATCTGTTTCATTGTTGTAGCAGATATCTTGTTTTAACATTTTTTTCAATACGTTCCTTTTACCATCACTGCCAGCCTAAAGAACTATGCTCTTCTTTTGACTTATCCCATAAAGCATATTAGATAGATTTTTTTTTTCAATTTTGATTATTGTTTACTATCATTCTATTTAATTTTTTTTGGGCAGGATTTTTACTAATGGAAGGCATGGACCATGAAATAGATAGTTGTGGGGATAATGCAGAATTGAATTTAGACTGCATTAACAACTTTGAAATTGAAATGGTCATGGAAAGGGATGACTTTAGTGAAGAGGGGTTGGATGTGAACAATGGTAAAATTGGACTCTACTATCCTCAAGTAGCCGATGAGTTTACGCCTAAGCTAGGTCAAGCATTTCAAACATTAGACGACGTTCACACTTTTTACAATACATATGCAATGCATGCTGGTTTTAGTGTGCGAAAGCATACTGAGAAAAGAAAAGAGGGAAGCAGTGATATTTGTAGGAAGCAGTATGTGTGTTATAAGCAAGGAAAGGGCAAACTATTAGCCGACGTGGATGCAAAAAGAAAATGTGGATCTATCAAAGAAGGTTGTAGTGCAAGAATTGTAGTGGTTAAAAGAAATGAGTTGTACGTAGTTACCATAGCTGAGGAGGGCCATTGTCACCCATTATCAACCCCACATAAGAGGCATCTATTACGATCGCAACGTAATGTGTCAGCCGCCCAAAAATGTTTAGCTCAACAACTTGGCATGGTGAATATACCACAATGCCAACAATACAACTTTCTTGCATTACAGGCGGGAGGGATTGAAAATATTGGTTACACGCAACGAGATTTGTATAACTTTGAAAGAGACAGACGTAATGAGTTGAAGGGACAAGATGGCGATATGTTGAATGAGTACTTCAAGTTTAAACAACAAAAGAATCCTTCATTCACTTTTACAATTGACACAGACGATGAAAAAAGGATTACTCGTTGTTTTTGGGCCGATGCAACTTCTAGACGGGCTTATAAATTTTATGGCGATGTTGTCATTTTTGATACCACGTACAACACTAATCGTTACAGAATGATATTTGCATCACTAATGGGGGTTAATAACCACGGTCAAACTATTGTATTTGGTTGTGCTTTCTTAAGTGATGAGACCATAAACACCTTTGTTTGGCTTTTCAAGTGTTTTTTGGAAGCAATGTCAGGTGATGCACCTAAGATGATTATCACTGATCAGGATCCGACTATGACAAATGCCATTTCACAGATGTTTCCTAAGACATTTTATAGGTATTGTAGTTGGCACATTTTGACCAATTTTTCATAGAAGATTGATTCAGTAAAATATAGTACTTATTATAAAGAGTTTTCAGATTGCATTTGGAATTCCGAGACTGTGGAAAAGTTTGACTCCACTTGGGTGGAGCTCATGGAGAAAAGTGGGCTGACTACTAATAAATGGCTTCAATCAATGTATGCCATCCGTTGTAGATGGGTACCTGCACATGTGAATCATGTTTTCTCAGCCAGCATGTCAAGTAGCCAACGAGCGGAGAGTTGTCATGCATTTTTTAAAAGATTCGTTTCTAAAGGAAATTCATTAGTGGAGTTTATGATTCAATTTGGCCGGGGCATTCAACATCAACGACATGCAGAGCTAGAATCAGATAACAAAGATTTAATTGAGAAACCGAAAATAAAAATTTCCAATCACTTCTTAAGTCAAATGGTTGACATTTATACATACTCTATGTATTATAAATTTGAAGATAAGTTGTGTGAGAGCTTCACTTATAAGTTTGAACTTATGAAGGAGGATGTCAACTACAATGTATATAAGATTTGCCGAAGGAATGTCAACAAGTGTAATGTCAGAGAAATTCATTATGACAAATCTTGGGATTATGCAACATGCACTTGCAAAAAGTTTGAGAGTTTGGGAATACTATGTCGGCATGTACTAGCTTACTTGAATAAGTATCATGATTATGATAATTTACCTACAAAATATATTTTAAAGAGGTGGACAAAGACAGCAAAAGCAAGTGGTGTAATTGGTGATAATGGTGTGGCGATAAAGGATGACAAGTCATACTTACTCTTGCAGAGTCAATTGATTCAACGTTCTTTAGATTTGATTGATAGTGCTCTCACAAATGAAGATGCAACAAATGTATTTAAAGAATGGTTAGATAATGGATATGAACAGATAAGGCAAATTATTGGGAAGAATGATTCCGAAAGAAACAAGGACATGGAAGTGGGTGGAATTAGTGTATCCAAGTCAGTTAACAGGGCTTCTACTAATGAACATGGTTACATTGAGCCGAACCATGTGTGAGCAAAAGGGTGTGGCAAAAGGCTGAAGGGTGGCAAAGAAAGAGCTTTGGGGAAAGCAAAAAGTGCCAAGAGTAGACGTTGTCATGCGTGTAACAAAGTTGGTGTGACACACGATAAAAGAAACTGTCCGAAACTTAATAATATGTAAGCAAGTTTACTTATTTTGACTTTGCTATATGTTTAAAATTGACTTTGGTATTGGTTTAAATTTTACTTTGTTATTTGTTTAAATGCAGAATTGGAGCATCAAATGATGATGCTACTCAGGATCCAAGTGTAGATAATGATGATAGTGATTCAAACCCAGGTGCAATACTCATTTGCGAGCACATTATTATTTTGTTTTACATTTTCTTTTTTGTTATCTTAATTGCAGATTCTTCTTGTTCTTGTTTTACTCATTTTATCTTAATTGCAGATTTTTTATCAAACCCAATTGCAATACTCAGGATTCAATTTTACTATTTTTCTTGTTGTTCATTTCAGTGTAGTATTTTGGAGCTATTTGTCACTGCCAATAGCTATGCAGTTTCTCTATGGTTTAGCTCCAGATCTGGTCCTTTTTGTTGGTGATGCACTAGTTACGAATGATGCTGCAAAACTTTGTTCTGCTTCACAACTTTGTTCTGCTATAAACTTTGTTCTGTTGCACAATTTTTGTGGACAATTTTATATAAGTATTTGTATATTGTTCTGGGTCTCTTATTATTATTATTAGACAGCTGTGTAAAAATATTAGTGCACCATATTTATGGACAATTTTATTATTGTTATGAACATTATGTGATGCACTAAAA
Organism: Panax quinquefolius; assembly: GCA_020205615.1. Lineage (NCBI taxonomy): Eukaryota > Viridiplantae > Streptophyta > Magnoliopsida > Apiales > Araliaceae > Panax > Panax quinquefolius. Next base: position 125,362,502 of record CM035152.1, read on the forward strand.
TGTAAACTGCATGAGTCAAAACATGCTCTTTTATCATGTGGCTGACCCAAATCGTTGGGATAAGGATATATAGGTTCTACCTGAGTTGAGCTTTCACTCTTTTATCTATTAGTGTAGTCATGGAATTTTGAGGTTCATGGCATGCAGGACAAATTACTAAAATTAAATGAGATTCTTACAAGTCCATGTGGGACATGTGTTGTGTGTGTTTGTTCAATAAAATCACAAACTGGATCTCATCTCCCAGTAACAATGACATATTGAGAAAAGTTCTCTCAAAAAGTATGTGAAACCAAAACCAAGCTCATCTAATTTTTGACCAGTTGTAGCTATTAGCTGTCTTAACTATTTAACTACAAGGTTCTCTAAGCAAGACAAATTTTCTTAAAATAGATACAGGATATCTGAATTTTGGTAAATATCTTTACAAGTCCAATAAGTATAATAAATTACAAGTCCAATAAGTATAATAAATCCTTACAGATGCTTACAAAACAAATTCTTGGATAAGGTTACAACAAACTATAATAGAAGTTTAATCAACTCAAATGACAATATTTACTCGATCTACAATGACATATTCTTGCACGCACGTTCTCCATCTCTTTGAATCGGTCCAAGACGTTTTAAGTTGAGCTGGCCTTTCACAATCACATACTGCGTTCATGGCTGCAAATACAAAATAGAAAAACACAATAAACCATGACATTTTAAGTTTTACTCTCACATTTAAAAAAAATAAAATAACTTCACTCGCATTTATATTATTCTTGATTTAAAAACCAACACCTTCTGAAGTTCATTATTCAATACTTGGCGCATAAAAATGAGACAAAAGTGTCACCAAAATATGACACTCCAATTACTGACCCATATAATGTCAAAAAAATGCTTCAAACCTACGATTTATGAGTTAAAAACCTATAAATAACACACCAAAGATGATCATCTAAAACACACCCAAAACAGGTTCTAAACCCAAAGAATACTCTTGTACTTGTTAATGTAGTCTTTGATTGGACTGATTCAAGATTCCAAGATTGCCTTGAGCACCGATGAATTGTAAGAAATGTGAGAAGTAAATAACTGCAACATAGTTAAATCAGTAATTAAATGAAATGGCCATTGCCTACTACTAACACCCTTACCTTTATCATGAGTACACACACTCATAGAAAGGAAACCCACTTGCATAAGCCATAAATTTTGTAAGGTGTTTTATAAATTGACATTTAGAGGTGTTTATGTTCTTATTTAATCAAATTCAGGTATTTACGTTCTCTGTTGCTCACAAACTAAACCTCAGGTACATTAATCAAATTCACCTATTTATGCTTGACAACCTCTAAGTGTCAATTTATCAAACACTTTATATGCAACAGTTGAGCAAAAGGGTTCATACATGTTTTATGGCCATATAACATGCACAAATACAACTTCTGATTTGAATCACAAAGTCACCTTATCTTTGATGCTTATAATCAAATAAATATTTAAAATATGCGTAAATAGCAATACACAAAATTTTTGTCGATGATTGAAAGAGAGATAGAAGACGTACTTGCGTATGATGTTTTGGGAGGCAAAAATCAGGGCAAGTCATTGCGAGCAGATTCTGTGTCGATCAAAGAGTGAATCTCCCAACAAAATTAGGGCGAACCTTAATTTTGGGATTTGGGGAGAAAATTAGGGCTAACCCTCATTTGGGGTCACCACGCGAGCTTGGGTTGAGAAGCAAGAGAATCTCTCCAGTTCGCAGATCGTGAGAAGTGAGGGAAGGAGAGATCAGGAGAGCTTGAGAGAGGAGAGCTTGAGAGGAGAGCGACAGAGGAGAGCGAGAGAGGAAAGCCGGGTCTTACGTCCGCGTCTAAAGGGTGAGGAGAGAGGGAAAAATAGACTTTTTATAGGTGAGCTTGGGTGAACCTTTTGGGAGGTGAGCTAAGATCCTTATTGTATATATATATATATATATATATATATAAAAGCGATAAAGAAACGCAGATATAAAATCCGAGCTCATCGAGCGAGTTCGACAACGATTTATATATAAGTATATATATATAAAAGCAATAAATGCTCCGGATGTAAATCCAGGCTCATCGAACAGAGTTCGACAATAGTTTATATATAAATATATATATAAAAGCAATAAACGCTCTGGACGTGAGTCTAGGCTCAATCGAGGCATAACTCGATAATGTTAGTCCATATATATATATATATATATATAAATATATATACAAAAAAGAAATAAAAAGCCACAAACCAAAGTTTGGGCATACATACGCCACATGACTCTCAATGTGAAGAACTGTGTGTGCATAGTAGTGGAGAAAGGATTTAAGAAATATAAGAAGGCTTACAATGGACGGCCAAAGAAGACTTCTATATCTTTAAATGGATGAACACTCGGTTCCTATCGGTAAAAATATAGCAAAATATGAGCTCACAAGTGTTTAAAATGAGAAAGCACTCAGTTTATAGTGTGTACAAAGCAAATTAGATAGGGCTTTCTTGCCTTTTTCTCTTACAAAATGGCCACCCCAAGCCCTCTATTTATAGAGGGGGGAACTGCAGGTGAACCTATGGCTGTCCGGGGTGCCCCGTGCTCCGCATGTCCTACCGTCTCGAATTACGTGCATGCATGCAACGTGATGTCTGCTCAAACTTTCAGAACATCAATTCGGGCATCCGATTGAGGTGTATAAGACCTTTTTTAGAGTGCTGTTATTGAGAGCTACACAATGAAATGGGATTAGAAGTTGTACAAAGTTAGGAAGATGGGACCATGCCCTTGGTCTTCAAGTTTTCAAATTATACCCGGTGTGTTGTCTTGTGTAGTCACTCAGGATTGGAGCTATTGGTTCTTGTAGGACACTTCTGTGTAGAAAATATGTTGAAATGTCTTGAGATGGCGTGCATGTGGGATCGAGGTGGTAAAATGATGATTTTCCCTTCACCGGGGTTATCTCCGATTTGAGCTGATATAACAGTTGTTGCTCAAGGTTATCTCTGAGATTGGGCTGCTGCAAGTGCTGAATGTCCTCAGGGTTGTCTCTGAGGTGTGTCTGACCTCCCGAGGTTATCTCCGGGTTTGGGACTGAGTGCCTCGGGGTCATCTTCGAGGTTGATGCCAAAACTCCTGGTGTTATTTTTAGGACTGGAAGTAGATATCTCGGGGTTGTCACCGAGATGGAACTGCTTTCTCTGGTGTTAATTCCAGAACTGGAACTGTATTCTTCGGGGTTGTCTCCGAGGTTGAAATTGAAACTCCCGATGTTATTTCTAAGACTGGAGCTGGATATCTCAGGGTCATCTCTGAGATGGAAAACTGATGATTCTGGGGTTGTCTCCGAAATTGAGTTGATTGGACTCCTAGGGTTATCTCTGGAAGATGATTCTGCCCTCCTTCCAGGTTAGTAACAGAAATGAAAAATTTCGAGCATCTTCAAATTCCCCTCTTTATCATGTTCATGCAATGCAATGGCATGGATAGGATAAAGAATACTAGACTCTTAAAATGTGCAGGATAATCATGATGCAATGTATAACAACATGATGTAAATGTACAATGTATGTGGTTTGTTGGAGCATTTTCAATGGGATGTGATGACTCTTTGCCCTCCAGACTTGTGATGGGGGCTGGAGTTATCACTGATGACTCTGATGAATTGCTTGGACGTGTGATCCAAAGTTCTTAAGAATTTCCAGGATTTTGACGTTGGGGTTATCACTAAAGTCCTTAATCCTTGGTAAAAACTTTCCACTGAGGATGTATCTCTCATGTACAAGAGACTCTGGGGAATAGAGCTTTTTCTATTGAAGATATGTATAACATATTCCATCATTGGTCCTCCTCGATGAGGGTGTTCCTTCCTGGTTTATATCGCCAGGGCTTTCTAGTGTCCTATCGGAGTTACTGCCAACAATCTGTGTTGTTAGGGTTGCCTGACTGTCGCTGAAATATACATCAACGGATTAGATCCCTGCTGGGAAAAGTGTCAAGGATGTTTGACCTTCGTTGATATGTGCATCAACAGATGAGATCGTCGGATGGTTCCTGACACTTCGTTGGGTTTAACTGCCCATGACTGATGATGTCAAAGCTGCTTGACCTTCGTTGACATGTGCATTAACGGATGAAGTTTCCACTAGGGAGAATTATTTTGGAGTTAAGACTCCGAACTGACGGCATCAGATCCTTGTGAGGTATTGTCGAGTGTAGTGTGCAACAACTGTGATTGTTGATATAGTGAACCCTGTGTTTGGGCGAATAGCAATGAGTGATATGTAGACCCGCAACTTGGTCTATGAAAACCAGGATTTCAGACTCTTTTGCTCAATTGTGTAGCATTTTTCTTTATGATTTGGCCTTTTAAGCTTATGAGACCTCCTTTGCAACTGGAACTGGACTGAGTCGGAGGGGTGGGCCCACCCAAGGGAGCGGCAGGTACACTTGCGACCAACCGTGGGTGGCCTTAAGTGGCCTGTTACTTTTATAATTCATTTCAAGTTCTTGCCACACGAAGAATCAAGCTCTTCTTCATATCTCACTTGAGTTCGAGGCGTCTTTTTGCAATTTCACATCATCGTACAAGTGTTCTACACTGTCCTGGTAATGTATGCATGTCTTATTTTCCAAATTTTATCCATTGGAAAATGAATTATCACATGAAATGCTTCTAAACACATAGTAGTGAATATGCATGCTCATATGACTTGATAAAAAATATTCAACATAGTAAATGTTTATATTTAACCACGCTGAACATAATGATGTAAAAAAATTTAACTTTTAAACCAATCAAATTGGCTCCTTTTTTATGCTATTTCTTATCCTATTTGAGGACAAATGAGCAAAGGTGGTAAAGCAAAGTAATCTTGGTAATTAGGCTACCCTTACGGATTATGTCTTTGATAGTGTAATGCATATAGGATGTTTATGATTGTGGGTAGGTGTGCTACTGAATGGCCACCTAGTCATGCCTATGTGCATGTGGATAGTCCTGTTTACAAAGGAGACTATGACAAAATTTTTCCAAAATGTAGGCATTGGATAGTCATGCATTTTTAACTTTACTGTAGGCGTATGTTAAAATAATACATGCATGCATGTAGTCATAAAATGCATTTTGGAAAGCTCCAGGTTAGAATTTACCACACCCTTTCTAAGGTGATTTGGAGACTTGTGTCCAGATATATATGGATCTGGATCAGCCAAGTAGTTCCCGCAGGACCACTTCAAGTGTGCGGAGGAGGGCTTCTGATGTGCCTCGACCCCGTTCAGTTAGACAGCCTCTTCGTCTGGCGGAGGCAGTGATTCGTCTTATCTGTGTTGATGTACCGGATGTTGATGACAAAGAGGAGGATGTACTGGTTGTGGACCCAACTTTTACTACTCATGTTCCCCTTAGGGATCTTCTGGGCATTCAGGTGATGATCCCAGAGATTTTGGGTGATTTGAGTTGACACCCCTCAGTTTACTTGCATGTAAACGAGGTACGAGCTAGATTTGATCTTCCCTTTTCCTATTGATAAGGAGCAAAGTTTTTGATGTTAATTTGCTTTGTGAAGGTTCCCAGCTTTACACAGCCTCGAGGGAACTGGTTCAACATACACTCTCTGTATCAGGCTCTGCATCTAGATTATCGAGAGATTGTGCATGGTTGGGGCTTTGAGGCGTTCTTTTCCATCCTCCCTCTGTTGTCCCTGGGGTTATCTCAGGGAGTTGTCTGGGCACTGGTTTCACCAGACTCAGTCTCTCAATTTGTTAGACTGTGAGGTGATGATGACACCGATGGATTGGCGGTTTATCACAGGTATGGAGTTTGGAGGGGCGCTAGTGCCATGAACGCTGAATATTACCCCGATTGTCGTTAGATCCTTGTTAGGAGTCCCAGCTGAGGTGCTAAAGGGCAGGACAATTCATACAAGTCCTTTAAGCATAGATGCTTTGAGCGGGCTGTTGAGTGAGCCCATACCCGATGATGTGAGAGTCAGGGATCACATTCTTCGGTGATTGTTCCTGATAATCATTAGGGGCTACTTTATAGCGGATAACTCTTCTAAGGTATCATTTTCTTTGATCATCGCTACACGAGATGTAGACTGTATTGGAGAGTATGATTGGGGCTCTTATACATTTGCCTATTTCCTCAGGGGCATGCGCATGCGTTCACAAGGCTTGTTGGAGGCTTTATTAGAATTCTACCCATTTCTGCTGGTGAGTATTTCTCTTGTGATTTCCCATATACATGTTAAGAGTGTTGACTGACAGTAGATGTTTGCCTTTGTGTTGGTAGTTCTGGGCCTATGAGAGGCTCTCATGTTTGTGTCTTGTGAGTATGTTAGGTTTGGAGACCTATCCACGAGGACGACGATGGCATCACTCCATATTGGCAGAGGTTCCTGTAGCTGAGTGTTTCACCCATTATTGTCTACAGTTGGAGTTGTTGACAGCTAATGATATCACTTGGATTCCCTATTTTGGGGAACATTTGACCGTTGGGTTTGAGGATGGGTTCCCGACTGGTGTCGAGTACATGATATCCACCCGCCGGATTCCTCTCTTCACAGATGAAGGGTATGAACTCTATTTAGGAGAGCGTGCTATTAGGAGCACTACAGGAGAGATTTGTGTGCCGATCTTGCCTCCTGCCAGGCGTTATTGGCCTGTATCACAATCGCCCGTTATTAATGTGACGCCCCCAAAATAGGTATACATCACCCATCTTGAGTCGCCAGATACATGGTACATAACTCAACTACAAACTTAATTATACAATTATCGTGCAAAATACGACAAAATATAGCTGAGAGTTTAAACACGAATATTACCTTCTAGACAATATCCACACTCAATGGAGTCCTCATTACATTTATTGTCACACTATTTAACAGAGTAGTGAGGACTACTATAGCTACCATCTCGGACCGTCAATCCATTCCCCGACCAGTCCCAACTATATTCTCATTTCCTGAAGAGAACATTGAAAGAAAAGGGTAAGCACAACTAGCTCAGTAAAGAATATCATGACTAAAGATAATTTACATCATCAATAGCCTTCATCAGTAATAAATCAGAGATTTAGAACATATGGTAGATGATAAAAAATTTCAACCATAGTTGCAGCGGAACGAGCAATCCATTAGAAGAGTCAAATAGACCATTAGATCTATTATCTTCTCCATGTTAAAAGTCCACCAATAATGTTTTATCCCTGTAATATCAATCAACAATTCTTGTCCACAATCATATGAATAACTCATAATCATAATTGTGATTCTAAATTCCACTTCGCACCCAGGACGAAGATAATTTTCATCACCTATCTTCACCTGAAACATCAAAAATCATGGTTATACCAAATCACAATTCCTGCTCATAATCATACTAATAAATTCATCTTTGCACTACAGCCAAAGATATTCATTAACAATTCATCTTTGCACTACAAGCTAAAGACGTACAACTGTATTTTAGAAGAGTCAAGTAGAGCATGATATCTACTACCTTTTACGAATTAAAAGTGTATAATCAATATTTTATCACTAAGACTTAGCTTAATAAATAATCCACATCATCGAATCATCCCTGAACTACGGCCAAGGATATTCATGTAATCATCAATGGTCATGATTATACCAAATAATCACTAATTATAATCATACCAATAACTGTCCATCAATGCACTACGGGCTAATGATGTCTTTTAAGAGAATAGTGAAAGAAAGGGGTGAGTACAACTAGCACAGTAAAGAATATCATGACTAAAGATAATTTACATCATCAATAGCCTTCATCAGTAATAAATCAGAGATTTAGAACATATGGTAGATGATAAAACTTTTCAACCATAGTTGCGTAGAATGAGCAATCCATTAGAAGAAGTCAAATAGACCATAAGATCTATTATCTTCTCCATGTTAAAAGTCCACCAATAATATTTTATCCTGTAACATCAATCAACAATTCATGTCCACAATCATATGAATAACTTCATAATCATAATTGTGATTCTAAATTCCTCTTCGCACCCGGAATGAAGATAATTTTCATCACCTATCTTCACCAAAAACATCAAAAATCATGGTTATACCAAATCACAATTCCCGCTTTCATAATCATACTAATAAATTCATCTTTGAACTACGACCAAAGATATTCATTAACAATTCATCTTTGCACTACGGGCCAAAGACATACAACCCATATTTTAGAAGAGTCAAGTAGAGCATGATATCTACTATCTTTTACGAATTAAAAGTGTATAATCAATATTTTATCGGTGAGACTCAGGTTAATAATTAATCCACATCATCGAATCATCCCTGCACTACGGCCAAGGATATTCATGTAATCATCAATGGTCATGATTATACCGAATAATCCCTGGTTATAATCATACCAATAACTGTCCATCAATGCACTACGGGCCAATGATGACTTTTTCCACATCATCTATAACATTACGGGTCATGATTAAATCGAATGATCCCTAGTCATAATCATACAAATAAACAGTTCATCTATGAACATAAGCCAAAGATATTCATCAATCAATAGTCCATCTTTGCACGTAAGCCAAAGATATACAACTATAAAACCAATAATCAACAGTCAATCTTTGCACGTAAGCCAAAGATGACTTTCATCATAATATAAGCATGAGGATGATGACAATGATATAAGCATTAATCAAACGAAATCAAAGATAAATATTAAAAACTTTAAATTTATACGAGTTTAAAAATATCCAAATTGTCAACATGATACTACTTTGTGGAGTAAAATTCAAGAATAATATTCATGTACCAAAATAATTTGGACAAAAAAGAAATATATTTTTAGGGTAAATAGAACCTATGCAATAGTACCCTATGAATAGTACTTGAAATAGTATCTCGTGAATAGAACCCCAGCATAAAAAGTACCCCAAATACCCGAGTGAATAGTATTCAGGTGAATAGTAATTTGGGTGAATAGTTATCCGTGAATAGTAACTCGTGAATAGTACTCACACAAAAAGTGCCTAGAATACCCGAAAGTGAATAATACTAGAGTGAATAATAACTTAGGTGAATAGTAACTCAGTGAATAGTAACTCGTAAAAAAATACCAAAGAAAATGATATTCCATGACGCGAGTACAAAAGAAATGATATCTCATACGAGTATAATAGAATATATGAAACTGCAAATGGATTTTCACCCGCCAAGCGGTAATCCACGTAGACAGATCATTTTAATAATTTAATAAAAATGAATACGAAGGATCATTCACCATGCATGCGGTAGTCCACACAGATAGGTTATTCCAACGAAATAATAAAGAATGGAATAATAAAAGAATTCACCGTAATGCGATAAATTAGCACAAAATAGGTTATTCCAATAGAATAATAAATAATGGAACCGAGGTCAATGCGTAATCCGCATAGGCGAGGATATTCAACCGAATAATAATAAAGAATGGAACCAGTCAAATGCGTAATCCAACATACGAGATATTCCAACAAAATAATAAAGAATGGAATAATGGAAGAATTTCACCACGTGTATGTGGTAGTTAAGCATGCAGTTATTCCAACATAATAATAAAGAATGGAATAACAACCCTTACGAGTATTGAAAGAAAATAACTCTCTTCATGAATACAAAAGAATAATACCCTTACACAATAATGATATCCCTTACCTCGGAAGAAGATTGGATCTTTGGAATAGTGAAGTAAGGACTTTTGCTTCTTCTTTCTCTCTATAGTTTCTCTCTCTATAATTTCTCTATAATAGTTGCTCTTGTGAGACTTAGTGAATTGGTGAAAAATAATGAAGGAATGAGCTTCTATTTATAGGAAAATATAGTTTCAATAATTTCACGTTTTGGGGCTCAAAATATTACAGTATAATACCTTCATCTTTTCCTTTATTTTTAATTTAGTCCTGCAAGTATTATCAAACTTGCACCACCTCCGCTTATAGTAAATCATGTGACTCAATAGTTCTAAACATGTGAAAAAATTAATTATAGTATAGTACCTTCAACTATACCTCCATTTTAAACTTAGTCATGCAAGTATTATCAATTTTGCACCAACTCCCCTACTAGTAAATGAATGTGAATCAATAGTACACACATGTGAATAAATAGTTATAATCATGTGAATCAATAACAATTAATTGCTCATTTATCCCAAGCAATTACCCGATTGGTCAATATAACCTCCAGGACATCAATTATTATTGAAATAAATGTCGATTTTCACTAATACTAATAATTCCAACACATGGAACTATCAATTTCATCTTTAATCAACACGAACTTATTCATCATTAATATTATAACTCACAATATTTAACAACCAGGTCGTTCCGAGGAAAGAGGGGGCTTTCCGATTAGGATTTCTCCCTATTGGCGCGTAATTAGATTATCTAACCTCTCCTTGACAGAACTTCTAGACATTGTCAATATTACAAATAATAATATGAATAACTTTGTCGTCTCAATTATTGATTTAATAATATAATATATTATACAGATGATATTGTGACAATAATTGAATCAATAATATGAGAGATATGATGTAGCAATAATTGAGTATAACTGATTGACTTCTCACGTAAACATCAATAATCAGTACTATGTGCTACTATGCAACCACGCGTATTACTTTACTTTTACTACTGAGTAGTTCAACAGTTTTAACGGTAACACTTTCGCCGTTATTTTTATAAAATGATAATTCTGTCGTTTTCTAACTACGATAATACTTCTATTGTGGGGTCCATCAATGATTGTGCCATCGCACAGATATTCCCGACAAAAAGAATATTCCTCAACCAAACGAATATTTTATAACAACTTGCATACTTTGCAAAATTTTCACATATCACCCTTAACTTTAACCTTTTATCAATTTAACCATTACTAAATAGAATAATTATAAGAAAATTGAATACTTTCATTTCATAAAATTCAGTGTCTCACAATCTTCCCTCCTTATGAAATTTCACCCTCGAAATTTACGTACTTGATAGTTCGAAGAGATGAGAATACCTTGCTTCTTTTTCGGATTGTACCTTCCTGGTTATTTCCTCTGTATCAAGATTTTCCCATTGCTCATCTCCTGTATTTCATATATCATTCTAGAATATATCTTCAAAATAAATGTTAATTGACATATCACAATTTGTCAACTTATCAAGTAAACAATTTCAGCTTAGGTAAGTCACACACTAGCGAAGTATATTACTCGTCTCTCCCCTCCTAGTTCTAGACTCCTATCTCCGCCAGCGACAATATCCCTAAGCTCTGATACCATTTGTGATGCCCCCAAAATAGGTATACATCACCCATCTTGAGTCGCCAGATACATGGTACATAACTCAACTACAAACTTAATTATACAATTATCGTGCAAAATACGGCAAAACATAGATGATAGTTTAAACACGAATATTTCCTTCTAGACAATATCCACACTCAATGGAGTCCTCATTACATTTAATGTCACACTATTTAACAGAATAGTGAGGACTACTATAGCCACCATCTCGAATCAATCAATCCATTCCCCACCGGTCCCCAACTATATTCTCATTTCCTGAAGAGAACATTGAAAGGAAAGGGTGAGCACAACTAGCCCAAAGAAAGAATATCATGACTAAAGATAATTTACATCATCAATAGCTTTCATCAGTAATAAATCAGATATTTAGAACATATAATAGATGATAAAACTTTTCAACTATAGTTGTAGTGGAACGAGCAATCTATTAGAAGAGTCAAATAGACCATCAGATCTATTATCTTGTAAGACCCCAAATTTTATGAATAAAAATAAATTTTCAATAAATATCATTTTTAGAATATTATGGAGTAAATTTGATATAATATTATAGTTGTGGGTAATATTTGGAAATTTTGAAAAGTATGCAAGTTGTTATATAATATTCGATTGGTTGGGGAATATTTGTTTTAATAGGGAATATTAGATAAATGCGACACATAATTATTGGTGGACCCCACAATGAAATTATTATCGGATTGAGAAAATGAAAAATATTTTTATGAAAATAACTTGGTAAAGTTTTACCATTAAGCTGTTGAAACACCCGATGTTAAATATATACATATCTACTGGCATGGTTGCATAGTAGCACAGCGGTATTGATTATTGATGCTTACGTGAGAAATCACTCGGTTTTGTTCAATTATTACTCTGATAATTGTTGCATAGTATCTCACGTTATTTGATTCAATTATTGTCGATATTTTATATATTATTAATTCAATAATTGAGATAACAAAGTTATTAATATTATTATTTACAATATTAACGATGTCTAGAAGTTACGCTAAGGAGAGGTTTGGTCACCTAATTGTGCGCGATGATAGGGAGAAATCCTTATGGGAAAACCCCTCTTTCTTAGGAATGACACAGTCGATTAATATTGTGAATTATAATAAAGATGACAAATGTTGTTAAATATATTGAGGTGTCTTTTTATGAAGTCACGGAAGTTTATATATATATATATATATATATATATATATATATATATATAAATTTTGTTTTATTAGTATTATTAATGTAATAAAAGCGTAAAAGCTTTTATATAAAAAAGAATACTTTTATAAAGTTATTTATTTTATTAGACTATAAATAGAATATATTATATTTTATTATGTATAGTGTTTTGAATAGTAAAATCTTTTTATATAAAACATAATACTTTTATAAAGTTATTTGTTTTATTAGACTATAAATAGAATATATTATATTCTATTATGCATAGTGCTGCATAGTGTTTGCATAGTAAAATCTTTGTATATAAAATAGAATACTTTTATAAAGTTATTTGTTTTATTTGATTTTAAATAATATATATATATATATATTTTATAATCGATTTTAAATAATAATATATATATATATATATTTTATAAATAGAATATATTATATTTCATTGCAAAATATCCTTTCTTTTTTCCTATAAATAGGATGCTTAGTTAGAATTGAAAGCACACGAAGTTCGGATAATTCTTCTTACTATAATCTTGAGCATATTTCTTTAGAGTTTAAAAAAGCTTTGTGCGTAGTGCAAGTTTTCTTCAAGTATATCCATACTACCCGTGAGTACTCTTCTTTATAAGGTAAGGGGTATTATTTCTTTCGTATTCATGAAGAGAACTTCATTATTCCATTCTTTATTATTACATTGGAATAACTTTGTATGTCTGCACTGCATATATGGTGAAATTATTCATTATTCCATTCCTTATTATTACATTAGAATAACTTTGTTTATCTGCAATATCGCATACATGGTGAAATTCTTTTGTTATTCCATTCTTTATTATTACATTTGGAATATCACATACATGTATTCGCATGACTGTTTCCATTATTTATTATTACATTGGAATAACTTTTATCTATCGGATTATCGCATGCACGGTGAAGTCTTTTGTTATTCCATTCTCTATTATTCATTGAATATCCATGCGTGCGTGCGCTTATTTATTATTACATTGGAATATCATACTTGGTTCCAATATTTATTATTACATTGGAATAACTTTTATACATATCGATTATCGCGTACATGGTGAATTCTTACATTATTCCATTCTTTATTATTACATTGGAATAACACATCTACATGTGGATTACCACATGCATGGTGAATGACCCTTCGTATTCATTTCTTATTAAATTATGGAAATGATGCATCTGCGTGGATTACTGCATGGCGAGTGAAAATCCATTCTGCAGATTTCATATATTCTATGATACTCCTTTGGCTAAAATTTTGGCTTCTATACTCCATGAAATTAGTGGAATATCCTTGATATTTGCGCTTTATCCAATATCTTTTCATGGAAATATTCTTCTAAGCATTCTTGAATTTTACTCAACAAAGCAGTATCATGTTGACAATTTGGACATTATTGAGTTCAGGATAAATTAACTTATAAATCTTTAAAATTTATTCTTGAACTTGTTTTATTGAATTATTATGTCATTGTCATCATCCCCATGATTATATTGTGATGAAAGTCATCTTTGGCTTACGTGCATAGATGGACTTGGTATGATTATGACCAGGGATTATTCGGTATAGTCATGACCTGTAATGTTATAAATGATGTGGTAAAAGTCCTCGGTGGCACATAGTGTAGTGACGAACACGCTTTTTGGTATGATTATGACCGAGGATTATTAAGTATAGTCATGACCATTGATAATTTAATGAATATCCTTGGCGATAAAGCGGGGATGACTCGATAATGTGGTTTATTTATTAAAATTGAGTCTCAACGATAAAAAATGATGAAAATATTTTAAATCATAGAAGATAGTAGATATCATACTCTCTGCTTGACTCTTCTAATGGATTGCTTATTCCACTTTATGATTAAACTTGATGTCTATTGTATTTTATTAGTTTAACATTGTTGAAGACTAATGATAATTTATTTTGCATTATCTTAGTCATAATATTTCTTCTTGGGCTAGTTGAGCTCACCCTTTCTTTCACTTTATTCTCTTGAGAAATGAGAACGTGGCGGGACTAGTCGGGGAACCGGAGTGATTATCCGGATGATAGTATTAGTAGTCCTCACTATTATGTTAAATAGTGTGACAATAAATGTATTGAGGACTCCTTTGAGTGTGGATATTGTCTAGATGACAATATTCTTATTATAACTCTCAATTTATGTTTTGTCATATTTTACACATTTGTTGTATAATTAGTTTGTATTTGTATTCAAGACCTTGTATCCTGCAACCCAAGATGGGTGATGTGTACCTATTTTGGGGAGTCACAGTTAATATCGAGCTTTGGGATATGATTCTGGTGAGATGTGAGACAAAGAACTAGGAGGAGAGAGACGAAATTCCTTCATTAGTATGACCTACCTAAGTTTATTTGGTATTTAATTGGTCGGTCAGAATATAGAGATAATATGTGATATGTTAATTAACCCTTGTTTTGTGGTAGTATTTGAAAATGGCATTCGAAAATGTTGAGATAAGCAATGAAGCACATGAGACCGTTGAGTAACGAACGATCAATGCCCAGGGTAATGTGCAATAGGAAGACAATAATCCTCATGAAAATAATAACACCGATGAAATGGTGAACGATGGGATGTTCAGAGGCTTTATGCAATTCATGCAACATTAGGCGAGAGCGGCTCCTGTCCAAAATGCAGGAAGAAACACTGACAACTCTCGGACGGTCACCGCTTAAGCGATTCGAGGAGCTGGGACCACCGGAGTTTTTGGAGAGCCAAAACCACTTAAAGGCGGAGGCGTGGATAAAGAAGATCAACAAGATATTTGATGTCTTGGGATACTCCAAGGAGCAAAAGGTTCCCTTTTCCACCTTCATGTTACGTGCGAGGCGATTCTTGGTGGGAATCATAAAAGCGTACTCAACTTTGCTTGCTTCAAGATGTCTTGGGGGAAGTTCCAAGAATTGTTTAATGACAAGTACTTTCCTGAAAGTATTCGTCACATGAAGGAGGTGGAGTTCATCAAGCTTGAGCAAAATAATATGACCGTGGTGCAGTACGAAGCTATGTTTGTCGAGTTGTCTCGGTTTACATCCCACATGGTTGATAATGAGGAAAGAATGACTCGGATATTTCTAAGAGGTTTGAAACCCGAGATACGTCAATACCTTATCTCTCATAAACTGTGTTTGTATTCAGATGTTATGAATAGGGCTTAGTTATTGGAGGGCGATAATGAGTCAACCCAACCAAGAGAGAGCAGCCGACAAGTTGATAATACCAGTGGTAGCAGTCATCGAAGCGGCGACAACAAACGTGGAGGGAATCAACATGCTAGAAATGATAACCACTTCGGTGGTAATCATGGCCAAGACAATAGGAGTGGAAAGTTCAAGAAGAGAAGGTTCGGCAAAGATGGAAAGACGTCAGCACCAGCACCCTATGTTAAGGAAGGAG
Source organism: Panax quinquefolius (assembly GCA_020205615.1). Classification (NCBI taxonomy): domain Eukaryota; kingdom Viridiplantae; phylum Streptophyta; class Magnoliopsida; order Apiales; family Araliaceae; genus Panax; species Panax quinquefolius. The sequence continues at coordinate 125,378,483 of CM035152.1, forward strand.
AACGACCGTCGGTCGTATGTTACAAATATGGAGGGGAAGGACACATAAGTCCAAACTACACGATGCAGTCCAAAGCATGTTATAATTATAGAAAAGAAGGTCACCTAGCCTGATTTTGTTGTGCACCAAAGTCAATTCCAGCTGGGATGGAGGCATCCAAGGGTGTCCCAGACAAGACAAAACCGATAGTTCAAGGGAGAGCGTTTGTCGTAACCTCCCAAAAAGCGAGGAATCCGAACGAGGTTATCATGGATAAGCTAATCATAAACTCTAGCGAAGTTTATACTTTATTTGATACCGGTTCTACCCATTCCTTTATTTCTCCTACTTGCGCTCAATGTTTAAATTTGACTCCGGAGAAATTAGACTTAGATTTATCTGTTGAAACTCCGTTGGGAGAAACCTTCATTACATCCACGGTTTATAAGTATTGTTTGATTGAAATCGGTAATCGCACGTTACCTGTCGATCCTATTTCTTTTAAAATACTTGCATTTGATGTGATTCTAGGTATTAATTGGTTAACTACTCATCATGCAAAAATTGATTGTTTTCGTAAGGTTGTTAGCTTTCATATTCCTAACCAACCTATTATGCGAATTCAAGCAACCAAACCATTAAAATCCATCACTGTCATCTCAAGCCATAAAGCTATTCGTTTATTAAAAAACGGATGTCAAGCTTTCTTAGCTCATGTTACGGATCTAAACAAAAATACGTCAGTTTTGAATGATATTTCTATTGTTAATGAATTTCCGGCGTATTCTTCTCGGAAGAACTTCTGGCCTACCCCGGCGTGAAATTGAATTTTGTATCGACCTTGAACCCAATACAAAACCCATTTCCAAAGCCCCATATCTAATGGCTCTATTGAACTTGAGAGTTAAAGACCCAACTACGAGAATTGTTAGACATCGGTTTCATTCTTCCTAATGTCGTCTCCTTGGGGTGCTCCTGTTCTATTCGTGAAGAAGAAAGATGGGAGTATGCAACTTTGTAATGATTATCGGGAGTTGAACCATGTCAATATCAAAAATAGACATCCATTGCCTCGGATTGATGACCTGTTTAACCAGTTGCAAGGCGCCAATTTTTTTTTCAAAGATTGATCTTCGTTCCGGATATCACCTATTGAAGATTAGAACCGACGACATTCCAAAGACGTCTTTCAAAACTCGGTACAAGCATTATGAATTCCTAGTCATGTCTTTTGGATTGACTAATGCCCCTGCTGCCTTCATGGATATGATGAACCGAGTATTCAAGGAATATTTGGATCACTTTGTGGTTGTCTTTATTGATGACATTCTAATATATTCCAAAAGCCGTGAAGATCATGAGCAACACTTGAGGCTGATACTCCAAAAGCTTCGTGAAAACAAGCTTTATGCTAAGTTAAAGAAATGCGAGTTTTGGCTTGAGGAAGTAGCATTTCTTGGGCACGTAGTATCAAGTCATGGAATATCTATTGACCTAGCAAAGATTGAAGCAATTCAAAGCTGGGGGCAACCTAAATCAGTGACCGAAGTACGTAGCTTTCTCGGTTTAGCTGGTTAATATCAGAGATTCGTGGAAGGATTTTCTCGAATTGCTACTCCATTAACTTAGCTGACTCGAAAAGATACAAAGTTTGGTTGGAGCGAAGAATGTGAGAAGAATTTTCAAGAACTCAAGAGAAGACTCATTTCAGCACCTGTTCTGACAATGCCATCTGGCTCGGAGGGATTTGTCATCTACAGTGATGCTTCGGGAAAAGGGTTATGATGTGTTCTCATGCAACATGGGAAAGTCATAGCTTATACCTCTCAGAAACTCAAAGAATATGAGAGGAATTATCCTACTCATGATCTAGAGTTGGCAGCTATTGTCTTCGCACTTAAAATTTGGAGGCGTTACTTGTATGGGGAGAAAGTGGAGATCTTTATGGATCATAAAAGCCTCAAATACTTCTTCACTCAAAAGGAACTCAACATGTGACAACGACGTTGGCTTGAACTGTTAAAAGTTTATGATCATACCATCCAATACCACCACGAAAAGCGAACGTGGTAGGCGGCGCATTGAGAAGAAGATCATATGCGGGTACGAGTGCAATATTGTCAACGCAAAGGCCCATTTTGTATGACTTACAATGGATGGAGATAGAGTTAAAGATCTAGGGACCCATGTGATGATGGCGAATATACGAGTAGAATCGACTTTAATTGATAAAGTTAAAGCTGCTCAAGCTACAGACATGGAGCTGATGCATATGAGGAAAAAAATGAAAGAAGGTGCTATGTTGGAAGCAAGAATCGGTGAAGAAGGAATACTTCGAGTCAACTCTAGACTTTGTGTTCCTAACGACCCTGATTTAAAGTATAAAATCATGATGGAGGCATACAACACACCGTTTGCAATCCATCTCAGAGTACCAAAATGTATCGTGATCTTCTTAGAATACATTTTGGTGGAGCAATATGAAGAGAGAGATAGCGCTGTTTATCTCAAGGTGTTTAACTTGTCAACGAGTCAAGGCGGAGCATCAAGTGCCAAAAGGTCTATTGCAACCACTTGAAATTCCAGAATGGAAGTGGGAGCACATTACCATGGATTTTGTTACTGGTCTTTCCAAGGTTTCTTAAGGCATAGATGCAATTTGGGTTATTGTTGATAGATTGACCAAGTCTGCTCACTTCTTACCAATACAAGAAACTTATACACTTGAACGTCTTGCTCGTAGGTACATAAACGAGATTGTAAGACTACATGGTATGCCAGTAACCATAGTTTCTGATCGAGACCCAAGATTCACTTCAAGATTTTTGGTTAGTTTGCAAAAAGCTATGGGCACAGATTAACGATTTAGTTCGGCATATCATCCTCAAACGGACGGACAATCAGAGAGGACTATTCAAACTCTTGCAGATTTATTAAGACTTTGTGTCCTTGACTTTAAGGGAAGTTGGGACAAGTTCTTATCGTTGGTATAGTTTTCCTACAACAACAGCTATTAAGCAAGTATTGGCATGGCTCCATTCGACGCGTTGTATGGAAGAAAGTGTCGTTCTCCAGTATACTGGGGTGAGGTGGGTGAAGCAACGTTGTTGGGATCGGAGTTAGTACGTATGACTATAGAAAAGATTCAAACGATCCGGCAACGTATAAAAACCTCACAAGATCGACAAAAGAGTTATGCCGATCTTCATCAAAAGGACGTGGAATTCGATATTGGAGATCATGTGTTGTTACTTGTTATTCCATGGAAAGGAGTTACGAGATTTGGAAAGAGAGGAAAGCTCTGTCCTCCATTCATTGGCCCATTTTTAATCCTCAATCGAGTAGGAACTGTGGCCTATAGACTCGCTTTATCGCCAAGTATGTCTCGTGTTTATAACGTTTTTCATATATCTAAGTTACGTAAATATGTGAAAGACCCGAACCACATTATTGAGTTAGAACCGGACGAAATAGCGGAAGATTTAACGTATGAAGAGATTCCTATTCAAATATTGGATAAGAAGGAACATATTTTACGCTCCAAGGTTATACCTCAAGTCAAGGTTTTGTGGAGAAACCACGATGTTGAGGAAATAACACAGGAGTTAGAATCTGAAATAAAATCAAGGTATCCTTACCTCTTCGACATACTAGGTATGTACCCTAATTTTGAGGGTGAAATTTTATAAGAAGGGGAGGTTGTAAGACCCCAACTTTTATGAATAAAGATGAATTTTCAATAAATATCATTTTTTGAATATTATGGAGTAAATTTGATATAATGTTATAGTTGTGGGTAATATTTGGAAATTTTGAAAAGTATGCAAGTTGTTATATAATATTCGATTGGTCGGGGAATATTCATTTTAACAGGGAATATTCGTACGACGACACAATCATTGGTGGACCCCACAATGGAATTATTGTCGGATTGAAAAAACGACAAAAATATTTTATGAAAATAACGGCGGAAGTTTTACCATTAACTGTTGAAACACTTGATTGTTAAAAGTACGATGTCTGGCGTGATTGCATAGTAGCACGATATTGATTATTGATGCTTACGTGAGAAGTTACTCGGTTTTGTTCAATTATTACTACAATAATTGTTGCATAGTATCTCACGTTATTTGATTAAATTATTTTTGATATTTTATATATTATTAAATCAATAATTAAGATAACAAAGTTATTAATATTATTATTTGCAATATTAACGATATCTAGAAGTTACGCCAAGGAGAGGTTTGGTCACCTAATTGCGCGCATGATAGGGAGAAATCCTTATTGAAAGCTCCTCTTTCTGGGGAACGACACAGGTCGATTAATATTGTGAATTATAATAATGATGATAAATGTTGTTAAATATATTGAGGTGTCTTTTTATGAAGTCATGGAAGTTTATATATATATATATATATATATATATATAAATTTTGTTTTATTAGTATTATTAATGTAATAAAATAGAAAAGCTTTTTATATAAAAATGAATACTTTTATAAAGTTATTTGTTTTATTAGACTATAAATAGAATATATTATATTTTATTATACATAGCGTTTTGTATAGTAAATTTTTTTTTATATAAAATAGAATACTTTTATAAAATTATTTATTTTATTAGACTATAAATAGAATATATTATATTCTATTATGCATAGTGTTTATAAGCACTGCGTAGTGTTTTGCATAATAAAATCTTTTTATATAAAATAGAATACTTTTATAAAGTTATTTATTTTATTAGATTTTAAATAATATATATATATATATATAAATAGAATATATTATATTTTATTGCATAGTATCCATTCTTTTTACCCATAAATAGGATACTTAGTTAAAATTGAAAACACACCAAAAGTTCAGAGAATTCTTCTCCTATAATCTTGAGCGTATTTCTTTAGAGTTTAAGAAAGCTTTGAGCGTAATGCAAGTTTTCTTCAAGTATATCCTACACATATTTATTATTACATTTACAGGTGCTTTCTTTAAGGTAAGGGGTATTATTTCTTCGTATTCATTCATGAAGAGAACTTCTATTATTCCATTCTTTATTATTTTTGTTGAATAACTTTGTTTATCTTGCAATACATACATACAGTGAAATTCTTACATTATTCCATTCCTTATTATTATTTGGAATAACTCATATATGAAGTATCGTATACATGGTAAAATTCTTTTGTTATTCCATTCTTTATTATTCGTTGGAATATCACATGCAGTATATCGTTACGCATGACTGGTTCCATTATTTATTATTTGTTGGAATAACTTTATGCATATGCGATCTATCGCATGCACGGTGAAGTCTTTTGTTATTTTATTCTCTATTATTACATTTGGAATATCACAATAATAACGTTTGCATGACTGATTCCATTATTTATTATTCTGTTTGAATATCCTGTTTGTGAATTTACGCATGACTTGGTTCCATTATTTAATATTCTGTTGGAATAATCTGTCTGTGCGGTCTATCGCATGTATGGTGAATTCTTCTGTTATTCCATTCTTTATTATTCTGTTGGAATAACCTATCTATGTGGATTATCACATGCATGGTGAATGACCCTTCGTATTCATTTCTTATTAAATTGTGGAAATGATCTGTCTACGTGAATTATCGCATGGCGGGTGAAAATCCATTGCAGTTTCATATATTCTATGATACTCATTTGGGTAAAATTTTGGCTTCTATACTCCATGAAATTAGTGAAATATCCTCGATATTTGTGCTTCATCCAATATCTTTTCATGGAAATATTCTTCTAAGCATTCTTGAATTTTACTCCACAAAGCAGTATCATGTTGACAATTTGGACATTATTGAGTTCAGGATAAATTAACTTATAAATCTTTAAAATTTATTCTTGAACTTGTTTTATTGAATCATTATGTCATTGTCATCATTCTCATACTTATATTGTGGTGAAAGACATCTTTGGCTTACGTGCATAGATGGACTTGGTATGATTATGACTAGGGATTATTCGGTATAATCATGACTTGTAATGTTATAAATGATGTGGTAAAAGTCCTCGGTGGCCTATAGTGTATTGATTGGATGGTTTTGGTATGATTATGACCGAGGATTATTCGGTATAGTCATGACCATTGATAATTTAATGAATATCCTTGGCGAAGAAAGCGGGGATGACTCGATGATGTGGTTTATTTATTAAAATTTGAGTCTCAACGATAAAAATTGATGAAAACATTTTAAATCATAGAAGATAGTAGATATCATGCTCTACTTGACTCTTCTAATGGATTGCTTATTCTCTTTAAGTTAAACTTGATGTCTATTGTATTTTATCGGTTTAACATTGTTGAAGACTAATGATAATTTATTTTGCATTATCTTAGTCATAATATTTCTTCTTGGGCTAGTTGAGCTCACCCTTTCTTTCACTTTGTTCTCTTCGTGAAATGAGAATGTAGCCGAGGACTAGTCGGGGAGCAAGTGATTCGGTCCGGATGATAGTATTAGTAGTCCTCACTATTACATTAAATAGTGTGACAATAAATTATTGAGGACTCCTTTGAGTGTGGATATTGTCTAGATGACAATATTCTTATTAAAACTCTCAATTTATGTTTTGTCGTATTTTACACGACTGTTGTATAATTAGTTTGTATTTGTATTCAGTACCTTGTATCTGGCAACCCAAGATGGGTGATGTGTACCTATTTTGGGGGTGTCACATATCTTCTCTATGTTAAAAGTCCACCAATAATGTTTTATCCCTGTAACATCAATCAATAATTCATGTCCACAATCATATGAATAACTCATAATCATAATTGTGATTCTAAATTTCTCTTCGCACCCAGGACGAAGATAATTTTCATCACATATCTTCACCCGAAACATCAAAAATCATGGTTATACCAAATCACAATTCCTGCTCATAATCATACTAATAAATTCATCTTTACACTACAACCAAAAATATTTATTAACAATTCTTCTTTGCACTACAGGCCAAAGACATACAACTGTATTTTAGAAGAGTCACGTAGAGCATGATATCTACTATCTTTTACGAATTAAAAGTGTATAATCAATATTTTATCGTTGAGACTCTCGACAATAAATAATCCACATCATCGAATCATCCACGCACTACTACCAAGGATATTCATGTAATCATCAATAGTCATGATTATACCGAATAATCCCGATTATAATCATACCAATAATCTGCCTATCAATGCACTACGGGCCAATGAGGACTTTTAAGAGAACAGTGAAAGAAAGGGGTGAGCACAACTAGCCCAGTAAAGAATATCATGACTAAAGATAATTTACATCATCAATAGCCTTCATCAAGATAGTAAATCGAGATTTAGAACATATACGGTAGATGATAAAACTTTTCAACCATAGTTCTGACGTGAGCGAAGCGAATCCATTAGAAGAGTCAAATAGACCATCGATCCATTATCTTCTTCATGTTAAAAAGTCCACCAATAATGTTTTATCCCTATAACATCAATCAACAATTCACATCCACAATCATATGAATAACTTATAATCATAATTGTGATTCTAAATTCCTCTTCGCACCCAGGATGAAGATAATTTTCATCACTTATCTTCACCTGAAACATAAAAAATCATGGTTATACCAAATCACAATTCCTGCTTATAATCATTATATAAATTCATCTTTGAACTACGGCCAAAGATATTCATTAACAATTCATCTTTGCACTACGAGCCAAAGAAGACATACAACCGCGTATTTTAGAAGAGTCAAGTAGAGCATGATATCTACTATCTTTTACGAATTAAAAGTGTATAATCAATATTTTATCGCTTAGACTCAGCTTAATAATTAATCCACATCATCGAATCATCCCTGCACTACGGCCAAGGATATTCATGTAATCATCAATGGTCATGATTATACATCATCATCTATAACATTAAGGGTCATGATTATACCGAATGATCCCTAGTCATAATCATACCAATAAACAGTTCATCTATGAACATAAGCCAAAGATACTCATCAATCAATAGTTCATCTTTGCATGTAAGCCAAAGATATACAACTATAAAACCAATAATCAACAAATCCATCTTTTGCACGTAAGCCAAAGATATACAAATCAGAAAACCAATAATCAATCAAATATCCATCTTTGAACGTAAGCCAAAGATGACTTTCATCCTAATATAAGCATGAGGATAATGACAATGATATAAGCATTAATCAAATGAAATCAAAGATAAATATTAAAGACTTTAAATTTATTCAGAGTTTAAAAATATCCAAATTGTCAACATGATACTACTTTGTGGAGTAAAATTCAAGAATAATATTCATGTACCAAAAATAATTTGGACAGAAAAGGAATATATTTTTTAGGTAAATAGTACCCCACAATAGTACCCTATGAATAGTACTTCGAGAATAGTACCCCGACATAAAAAGTACCCCAAATACCCGAGTGAATAATATTCGGGTTAATAGTAATTTGGGTGAATAGTAACCCGTGAATAGTAACTCATGAATAGTACTCCGACACGAAAAGTGCCCCGAATACCCGAGTGAATAATACTAGAGTTAATTGTAATCGGGTGAATAGTAACTCGTGAATAGTAACTCATTAAAAAATGCCAAAGAAAATGATATTCCATGACGAGTACAAAAGAAGTGATATCTCATACGAGTATAATAGAATATACTGAAATCGCAAATGGATTTTCACCCGCCATGCGATGCAAGAAGCCACGTGAGATGAGATCATTTTCACAATTTAATAAAGAATGAATACGAAGGATCATTCACCATGCATGCGGTAGTCCACACAGACAAATTATTCCAACAGAATAATAAAGAATGGAATAACAAAAGAATTCACCAGGCATGCGATAGTCCGCATGCATGAGTTAATCCAATGTAATAATAAATAATGGAACTAAAGTCAAATACGTAATCCGCACATACAAGAGATATTTCAATGTAATAATAAAGAATGAAATAACAGAAGAATTTCACCATGTATGCGATAGTTCGCATAGACAGGTTATTCCAACATAATAATAAAGAATGGAATAACAACCCTTACGAGTATTGAAAGAAAATAACTCTCTTCATGTATACGAAAGAATAATACCCTTACACAATAATGATATCCCTTACCTCAGAAGAAGACTGGATAACTGGAATAGTGAAGTAGCAGACTTCGCTTCTTCTTTCTCTCTATAGTTTCTCTCTCTATAATTTCTCTATAATAATTGTTCTTGTGAGACTTAGTGAATTGGTGAAAAATAATGAAGGAATGAGCTTTTATTTATAGGAAAATATAGTTTCGATAATTGCACGTTTTGGGGCTCGAAATATTACAGCATAATACCTTCATCTTTTCCTTCATTTTTAATTTAGTCCTACAAGTATTATCAAACTTGCACCACCTCCCCTAATAGTAAATTATGTGAATCAATAGTAAATCATGTGACTCAATAGTTCTAAACATGTGAAAAAAATTAATTATAGTATAGTACCTTCAACTATACCTCCATTTTTAACTTAGTCATGCAAGTATTATCAATCTTGCACCAACTCCCCTAATAGTAAATGAATGTGAATCAATAGTACACACATATGAACAAATAGTTATAATCATGTGAATCAATAGCAATTAATTGCTCATTTATCCGGTTAATTACCCAATTGGTCAATATAACCTCCAGACATCAATTATTATCGAAATAAATGTCGATTTTCACTAACACTAATAATTCCAACACAATGGAACTATCAATTTCATCTTTAATCAACACGAACTTATTCATCATTAATATTATAACTCACAATATTTAACATCCGTGTCGCTCCCGTGAAAGAGGGGGCTTTACGATTAGGATTTCTCCATATCATGCCGCAATTAGATTATCTAACCTCTCCTCGATGTAACTTCTGACATTGTCGATATTGCAAATAATAATATGAATAACTTTGTCGCCTAAATTATTGATTTAATAATATAACATATTATACGAGATGATACTGTGACAATAATTGAATCAATAATATGAGAGATATGATGTAGCAATTACTGTAGAAATAATTCAGTATAACCGAGTGACTTCTTATGTAAGCATCAATAATCAATACCATCTGCTACTATGCAACCACGCATATTACTGTACTTTTACTATCGAGTAGTTTAAGAGTTTTTACGGTAACACTTTCGTCGTTATTTTTATAAAATGATAATTCTGTCATTTTCTAACTATGACAATACTTCTATTGTGGGGTCCACCAATGATTGTGCCATCGCACGGATATTCCCGATAAAAAGAATATTCCCCGACCAAATGAATATTTTATAAGAACTTGCATACTTTGTAAAATTTTCACATATCACCCTTAACTTTAACCTTTTATCAATTTAACCATTTACTAAATAGAATAATTATAAGAAAATTGAATACTTTCATTTCATAAAATTCAGGGTCTCACAATTAATATCCCATTGATGGGCGTTGACGGCTTTACACTGTCAGAGGGTCCATATACTCAAGAGATGTTTCATTACTGGTGGTCCCCTCATACCATCAGAGCCCAAACCCGCGCAACTCAGTTTATGGGGGATATGGTTCCTGGATCTGTGATGATGACGGATTGGATGGCTTGTGTCCGAGATCTGACTCATTTGACACAGATTGAAAGTTTGACCCGGCAGTTGGACCGAGCACATTTCTTTATCTGGCACTTGAGCAGAGATCCTTTAGAGACAGATACTTTTGATCCTTCTAGCTCTAGCGCTGGTGTGACGCCCCCAAAACAGGTATACATCACCCATCTTGAGTCGCCAAATACATGGTACATAAATCAAATACAAACTTAATTATACAACATGAGCTGAGAGTTTAAACAAGAATATTGCCTTATAGACAATATCCACTCTCAATGGAGTCCTCATTACAATTATTATCACACTATTTCACAGAATAGTGAGGACTACTAAAACAACCATCTGGACCGTCAATCCGTTCCTCAGCCGGTCCCAAATATATTCTCATTTCACTCAAGAGAACAATGAAAGAAAAGGGTGAGCTCAACTTGCCCAGTAAGAAATATTATGACTAAGATAATGCAGAATAAATTATCCTTAGCCTTCAACAATATAACAACTGATAGAATACAATAGACAACAAGTTTTAGATCAACAACTGCAGCGGAATAATCAATCCATTAGAAGAGTCAAGTAGAACATAATGTCTACTATCTCCTATAGATTAAAAGTCCATCATTAATATTTCATTCCTGTAATACTCATCAACAATTCTTTGTTATTCCCAAGATAAAAAGAACTCTCATCACCTGTCTACACCTGAACCACCAAAGATTATAGTTAAATCCACAATTCATATTTATAATCATGTAAATCAACAGTTTCTCCTTGTCACAAAGGCTTAATAGAAAGTTTACTCAATATCTTTACCCCAAAGGCTAAAGATATTCAAATGTAATAACAATGATCATACCAATCAGTTGTCTACCTTTGCACTACGGGCCAAAGATATTCAACTATAAAACCAATGGTCATGATCATTCCAATCAATTAATACAATCAAGATACTACTACGGCTAAAGACATTCAACTGTTAACTAATGGTCATGATCCTGCCAATCACATCATCGAATTATCCATGCACTATGGGCCAAGGATATTCGTTATTATCACCAGTGGTCATGATTATGTCATACACCTGTCCATCTTTGCACTACGAGCCAAAGCTATCAATCAACAGTTCGTCTTTACACGTAAGCCAAAGATATATAACTGTAAAACTAATAATCAACAGTCCATTTTTGCACGTAAGCATATACAACTATAAAACCAATAATCAACAGTCCATCTTTGCACGTAAGCCAAAGATGACTTTCATCACAATATAAGCATGAGGATGAAGACAATGATATAAGCATTAATCAAACGAAATAGAGGATAAATATTAAAACTTTAAATTTATCCAGAATTTAAAAATATCCAAATTGTCAACATGATACTGTTTTGTGGAGTAAAATTCAAGAATAATATTCATGTACGAAAAATAATTTGGACAGAAAAGAAATGTATTTTTTGGGTAAATAGTACACCGTGAATAGTACCCTGTGAATAGTACTTTGGGAATAGTACCTCATGAATAGTACCTCGACATGAAAAGTACCCTAAATACCCGAGTGAATAATATTAAGGTGAATAGTAATTGGGTGAATAGTAACACGTGAATAGTAACTCATGAATAGTACTCCAGCATGAAAAGTTCAATAATTATCAAGAAAGCTCAGAATAATATTTCCATGAAAAGATATTGGATGAAGCGCAAATATCAAGGATATTCTACTAATTTCATGGAGTATAGATGCCAAAACTTCAACAAAATGATTATAGAATTAGAAAAATCAAAACAAAATAATATTACTTACATACTATAGAGTATGGAAGAAAATATTATTTCAAGCGAATATTGAACAAAAATAACATCCCTTACAATAATGTTGAGCGAAAAAATAATATTCCAACGAATATTTAATGAATATAATATTCCTACTAATATTGAATCGAAGATAATATTCTTTACGAATATTGAGCGAAAATAATATTCATACGAATATGAAAAATAATATCTCTTCGAATATGAAATTAATAATACCCCTTAGAATATTGAATCGAAAATAATATTCCTTACAAATATTAAAACGAAGACAATGAATATTGAATAAAATGATATTCTTTACGAATATTGAATCGAAAATAATATTCATACGAATACGAAAAATAATATCTCTTCAAAATATGAAATAAATAATACCCCTTACCTCAGAAGAAGACTGGATACTGAAGTATTGAAGTAGCAGACTGCTCTTCTTCTATATCACTATAGCTTCTCTCTATATAGCTTCTCTCTCTATAATTGCTCTTGTGAGTCTTAGTGAATTAGTGAGAATGAAGGAAGAATGAGCTTCTATTTATAGAAAAATATAGTTTCGATAATTGTACGTTTTGGGGCTCGAAATATTACAGTATAATACCTTCATCTTTTCTTTCATTTTTAATTTAGTCCTACAAGTATTATCAAACTTGCACCACCTCCCCTAATAGTATATCATGTGAATTAATAATACAATCATGTGACTCAATAGTTTTACACATGTGAAAAATAATTACAGTATAGTACCTTCATCTATACCTTCATTTTTAATTTAGTCATGCAAGTATTATCAATCTTGCACCACCTCTCCTAATAGTATATGCAAGTGAATTAATAGTACACACATGTGAACAAATAGTTATAAGCATGTGAATTAATAGCAATTAATTGCTCATTTATTCGATTAATTACCCGATTGGTCAATATAACCTCCAGACATCAATTATTATCGGAATAGATGTCGATTTCCACTAAAACTAATAATCCCAACACAATAAAAATATCAATTTCATCTTTAATCAACACGAACTTATTCATCATTAATATTATAACTCACAATATTTAACAACCTGATCATTCCTAGGAAAGAGGGGGCTTTTCGATAAGGATTTCTCCCCATTGGCGCGCAATTAGGTGACCAAACCTCTCCTCGACAGAACTTTCTAAACATCATCAATATTGTAAATAATAATATGAATAACTTTGTCGTCTTAATTATTGATTTAATAATAATAAATATTATGCAGATGATACTATGACAATAATTGAATCAATAATATGAGAGATATTATGCAGCAATTATTGTAGCAATAATTGAGTATATCTGAGTAACTTCTCACGTAAGCATCAATAATCAATATTGTGTGCTACTATGCAACCAAGCGTATTACTGTACTTTTATCACCGATTATTTTATGTAAACTTTTTTACTTTGAAAAATTTTCAAATATCATCCTTAACTTTAACCTTTTATCAATTTAACCAATTAAAAAATAGAATAATAATTATAAGAAAATTTAATACTTTCATTTCATAAAATTCGGGATCTCACAGCTGGCCCCTCAGATGACCCATATGGTTTTGTCAGTGAGATCCTCTATTATATAGGCCTGACATCCCCGTTGATGGAGATCCAGTGACTCAAGAGGAGTTACATTAGGTGGACATGATTGATCATGTAGACATTGACACCATTATCTTCTTCTGATGTGTATTCTTGTTATATCTTTTGATAGGCCTCTGTTAGTTACTGGGTGGCTGTGCCCCATTCTTTCTATATCTTTTGATAGACCTTTGTTAGTTGTTGGGTGTCTGTGCCCCATTTCCCTGTATTTTTAACTGTACAGAGATTATGTATTAGGTGATGATGTACTTAGGAATGTATGTACTATTATTCCCTACATCATATTGCCATCTATTGTTTATCATGCATGTATTATGTTTTTTGCATATGTATGTATGTCCAGAGATATTCATCATTAACCCCTGGATGGTCTTATGATACGGCCCTCATAGATGTCTTCCTCGATAGTTAGCCGCATTGATCACACCCCACCAGTATTGGTAGCCTCCTATCTGAGGTTGTGGTATAATAGTTTGTCACCTCCAAATAGGGTGACTGTAGATCATTTATTACAGCATTCCATGACCCTTCTGATGTTCTAGGTTTTTGTGGGCTTTTTGGATGGTATGTTGGAGCATGCTGTACCTACCTTGCAGGGGTATTTATAGGCAGCTCGGTTATATTGTATATGTGGTTCATGTCACATCTGAGACCAATTGGCACCTTCTGATGACATGGGTACTGCTTTTCCTATGAGATATCCATGTCTTACTCCTTTCAGCCATCGGAGTGTATAGACGCTTCTTCCTGGTCTGTGTTCTCGGTAGGGATCGTAGATCTATTTGGCATTTTGCTGTGTACAAGGCTCAATTCTCCCTACAACTTCATTACTCATGCACCTGGCATGGATTATCTCCCTCTGGCTAGTTTGAGGGGCATGACCACTTATCACCCACTGGCTGTGATGTCACAGTTCGACTAGTTTCAGGTTTTCCATCCTTTTGAGGGGGCATTAGGTCAGCGTTTAGCTTCTCACCACTTGTCAGCCGAGGATAGATTCAGGGTGTATACCTGTTGGGATCAGCGTAAGCTACTTGAGTTTTATATTAGCCATCCAGGCTCTTCGACAGAGTATTCTGCATGGATGAAGAGAGACACTACATCGGCTACGGTTGTATCCAAAGTGCTGGGGATTGATTCTGATAGTGGAGAGCCCATGGAGGACACTGATTCTCTCACTGAGGAGGAGCTGGTTGCTGGGTTGCCAGCAGCTGTGATAGATTCTTCTATTACTTCTGCAGCTGTGACTCCCTCTTTAGAGTATTTAACGCAGAGTCTGCATCTGATGACATTTGAGAGGGATCAGGCTAGGGCCTTGATGTTGACAGCTCTTGATGGGAGAGATGACGCTCTAGCTCTCAGAGACACCACTATTATTGAGTGGGATGAAGCCAGATCATCTAGAGATGCATTGATCATTGAGTGGGATGCTTCCATATTTGCCCGGGATATAGCCGTTACAGATAGTGCTATAGTGAGATCCCTTACTACTGGCATGATTGCCGAGATGAGTGCATATATTGATGAGCACCATGTCACCATGCAGTTGGCTGTGGATCTGTTAGCTGGTGTAGATACCCTTGGATAGGAGCTCACAGTGTTACCTCCTTCTTCGAAGAGAGATTCCATGTTGGACTTGATAGCTCGTATATCCACGGGATTGTAGATAAGCTTGTATTTTCCTACACAGACTAGCTTAGCCATTTTTGTCATGTACAGTACATATTGTATATATCAAACAACATTATATATGGCAGGGGAATATATTTTGATTTACTTCCCTTTTAGTTGTGCCTTGTTACTTACTTGATATTTGCCTGTTTCTTCAAGGCTTATGATCTTGATGTATTTTGAACTCATCCTCGATGGGTGGACATTGAGATGTCTTATGATCTTTTAGAATGGATCGTCGCTTTGTGTGTATTCCCTACCTTCTTTGGTGTCTTGGGACTGGTTTCTGTATGTAGATGTGGAGAGGAGTGTGACTTTCCTCTCTGAGGTTGACCGCACCACAAATGGTCGCCGGTACTCCTTTGTATTGGGGAGCCCAGTTAGTTCCATTTCTTATGGATTGGTATTTCTCTTTTAGGATTCAACTGCAGCTTAGATGGTCACCAACTCTCCCATTTATGGGGAGGTTAGGTGGTTTCATCCCTTTGGTCTGAAGCCGATGAAATGTTGTGGATTGAAGTTTGATCCCAGTACCGTTGACAAGTGTTTGTGTTTTGGTAGGGGTAAGATTAAACCATAAATGGCTGCCTACGTACTCCTATTGAAGAGGAGATCAGGTCTGCGTAGTTCAAAACTGGTGTAAGAGGTTCAACGCTATATATGATAAGGTGTAAAAGGGTGTAGAAGTGTGTTTTTTTGCTTTTGTTGTTATTGTTTTTTTTTGTTTTTATTATTGAGACCAGGCCATTAAAAATGGTTTCCTACGTACTCCCCATATTAGGGAAATCAGGTCGATGTTGTTCGCCCCATGTGTAGGACGATTTGTATCCAAAAAGTTTGATCCCATGTTCAAGACAAACTGCAAGTGAAAAGTTTTATCCCTGATAAGTGGGTTTTATACCTACTTATTGGATATCAATTCACGAGAACTACGCCCATCTCAAGTACATTTTCGTATGTTTTTAGTTACATTACATGATATTTTGCATTGCATGTACTGAGAACTCCTTTAGTGTGAAAATGTAGGAAATGGCATAGCTCACCGTTGGTTGATGGAAATGAAGCTAATGGAAGCAAAACGCAAGGAACAAGTGGAGATAAGCAACTAAGCATTGGTGAAGGAAGAAGGATCGTGAATGAACGAAGTAATGGCAGCAGAAAGCACGTAATGCAGATTGCGGGGCGGCGCGTGGCCGCGTGGTCAGATAGGCTAAAACTTCATACCGCCGCCATCACCCTACAAATCGACATTGCGATCAGGCGCCCACGCTATGATTACAAAGGGACCGCGCGCGTAGTTGACCGAAGCTGCTGACTTTATTTTAATTTTTTAAAATTAAAGTGTTTGAGTTGATAAAAACGATTATGGTTGGAACCAAACGTATTGATCTTTAGTTTTTACGTGTTTTTCATAATATAGAACTAGGGTTTTACGCTTTGAGCGATTTCCATTAATGAACCAAACATAGCCATATTATTTTTCTACTTCTTCTTCGGAATTCAATCATTGTGAATGAACTACTTTTATGTTGCTGGATATTAGTGAGGATTTGAACGTTAAATTTGGATTGTAATCAGCAATTGGGTTTGATCGATTCTATCTTTTCTCTTTCAATTATTTATTTATTTTGCATGTATTGCTTTGATCCCATAATGGCTTTCGGTTCAGCGATGAACTAAACTCCATTATGGGATTCTAACGGATTTTAATATGTAGTCTAATGAATTGCTTGATTGATGGACTATTTGTGTATCATCAGGAATTTCTATCATGGTTGATTTGAATGCATGAATGATTGATCACCATTCATTTTATGTGCTTGTATGGAGTTGAAAAATAACATGCAAGTATGGTTGTAATCATGATAGCATGCGTATATGGAGCTGTTTTACTTAGCTTTGTATTTTGTGAACTAGATAGACATATACTATTTCACCGTGTGAGTTATATAAGGGCATGTGCTTAAATTCAATATGGCTGCAATTTCACATAGAAATATAGTGATCTTGGTTTTATTAAATATTACATGATGTCTATTGTATATGGATGTTATGTAAGTAGGTCATAATACATTAAAAAATGGTTATGTCTACATTCGTGCTCTTGGCTAATTTCTTGTGATACGTGAATAATCTTGCATGATGGTGGTAATTAGATGAACTATTAAATGAAGTTAGGATCCCATTATTTCCAGATTTGATTTATTACATTAATATTCTTCTTTTAGTTATTAATTGAGTTTAGAGTAATTAACTTTCATAGGCATTCGTTTAAGCATATAAAAATAGTGATTTAGTTGATGCATAATAGTTTAATTTAGAATCCTTTCTCTGTGGATTGATACTCGACTTACTCTGTATTGCTTGTTGACACATGTATGCTTGAATGAGTTAGAGCTCTTTTGTTATAACTAAAAAAAGAGGCAACAATCCCCTGTACAGGACAAATTGCAGGTGTAAAAAGTCTTATCCCTAGCGGGACAAAACTACAGGTGTGAAAAGTTTTATCCCTGGTGGGACAAAACTGCGGGTGTGAAAGGTTCAATCCCTGGTGGGATAACCTGAAAGGTTTGAAACGAAGTGGAATGAAAGATCTGATAATCTGAAAACCAGGCTGCTGGTTTGAAGAGTGTGTTTGTCCCTGATGGGGGCAGAAAGGTATGAAGAAAGGTTATATGTAGAAAGGGTTAGAAACCCTGAATTGACTGGTGATCTGGTGATCCAAAACCAGGATGTTTGCTTGATGGTAACTTCAGATATAGTACCATTTCACGGTGTTCGAGTTGATGAGCTGTAGAAATTAATCTCCGTCCATTTCCTGTAATCTGTGAGCCCCTCCTGTTAATACCTCATTGACAATAAGCGGGCCTTCCCTATTTGGAGTGAATTTTCCCTTAGATTGATCTTGGTTGTCAATGATCTTCTTCAAAACCAAGTCATGTTATTTAAATTGCCGTAGCTGGACTTTTATATTATAGTATATGGCGATCCTTTGTAGGTATAACTGACCATGGAAGATAGCATCACTTCACCTTTCGTCTATTGGAGACAATTGGTGATACCTGTTTTGTAACCATTGGTCTTCATCCAGCTGAGCGTCGATCAACACTCTGAGGGATTCTACTTCCACTTATATAGGAAGTATTGCTTCCATCCCATAGGTTAATGAGTAGGGGGTTGCCTTAGTGGAAGTACGCATTGAAGTTCTGTAGGATAATAGAGTCAGAGGCAAGAGGTCAGGCCATCCTTTGTGATTGACAGACATCTTTTGCATGATCTTCTTGATGTTCTTATTAGCCGCTTCAACAATACCATTTATCTTTGGATGGTAGATGACGGAGTTGAGATGTTTGATGTGGAATTTAATGCACAACTCCTCCATTTTGTTGTTAAGGTTTTTAGCATTGTCTGACACAATCACCTCTGGTTGTTCATATCGACAAATGACATTATTTCTGATGAAACCAATGATGACTTCTTTGGTAACCCTGGGGAAGGAGGCTGCTTCTACCCATTTGGTGAAGTAATCAATCATGGTGAAGATAAATCAATGCCCATTATTGGCTTTGGGCTCGATGGGCCCGATCACCTCCATTCCCCACATTGAGAAGGGCCAAGGTGAACTCATATTGTGGAGCTCCCTTGGAGAGGCGTGGATAGCATTCCTATGAATTTGGCATTGATAACACCACTTGACGTGATCATCATAGCCAACCTTGAGGGAGATCTAGTAATGCCCTGTTCTTAGGATCTTTTTGACAAGTAGAGGGCCGCTCATGTGTGGGCCACAAACTCCACCATGGATTTTATCTATGAGCCTCTGAGCTTGGTCTTTGTCCATATATCTGAGGAGACCTAATCCTGTATCTCTTTTATAGAGTGCATCTCTGCTTAGGTAAAATTTCATAGCCAGTCGATGGATCCACCTTCTTTCAGTCGGGCTCACCTCAACGGGTGTAGATCCATCTCGCAAATTCTCCTTGATATGCTAATACCAGGGGTGTTGGACGGGAGTTAGCTCATCCGATACTTCTCCAATGTAATTCCCATAGGCTGGAGCCTTTTGCAGGGCAAATGTGATGCTTGGTATGTTTTCCTTGTCAGGTATGTTAATCAAGGGGGCCAAAGTTGCTTGCGCATCTGCAAAGTCATTCCTATTTCGAGGAATGTGGAGGAAGTTTATTTCTTCAAACTCATAAGCCATCTGGATAACTTGTCGATGGTAAGGCAGCAAATGTAGTTCTTTGGTGTGATAGATTGGTTTGTCTAATCACCAATTCAGAATCTCCAAAGACAGTTAACCGCTTAATGTCCATTGATTGGGCAAGTTTTAGCCCCATGATACAGCCTTCATACTCTGCTGTGTTGTTGGTGCTGACAAACTGCACTTTAACGACGACGGGATACTGCTCCCCCATACCGGATACTAGAACTGCTCCAGCCCCGGAACCTTCCATATTAACATCTCCATCAAAATACATTTTCCATGATTGGTGTGTATCGTACTGGTGTTGCTGAACTGTCATTACCCCTTCATCGGGGAGGTATGTTTCCAAGGGTTTGAAATCCCATGAAGGTGCGACGACCAGTTGATCTGAAATTCCTTGACCTTTGATAGACTTTTGCGTCACGTAGATAATGTTAAATTGATGTAGGATCAACTGCCATCTGGACAGCCGATAATTCAACATTGGTTTATTGAACACGTACTTGAGAGGATCTACGCAGGATATGAGATGGGTTGTGTGACCATGGAGGTAATGCTGTAACCTCATGGAAGCCCATGCTAAAGCACAACAAGTCTCTCAATCAGAGTGTACCTGTGTACACTACTGCTGAATCTTTTGTTAAGGTAATAGATAGCTCGAACTTGGCCTCTATCATCTTTCTGTCCCAGCATGCAGCCCATGGCATTGTCATTAATGGACAGGTACATAAACAGGGGAACGCCATCCCTGGGTGGTACCAAAATAAGAGCTTTAACTAGCTGCTCTTTGATTGTAAGGATGACTTTTTGACACTCATCATTCCATTTAATGGAGGAGTTCTTCCTTAACAACTTGAAGATAGGCTCACAGGTTGCTGTGAGTTGGGAGATGAATCGGCTAATGAAGTTGATTCTTCCCAAAAATCCCCGTATTTCCTTCTCTGTCTGAGGAATGGGCATTTCTGTAATGGCCTGGATTTTGGTGGGATCCAGCTCAATCTCTTTGTGGCTGACTAGGAATCCTAGCAACTTACCTGATTTAATGCCAAAGGCGAACTTGGCTGGATTCAACTTCAAGTTAGACTTACACAACCTGTTGAAGAGCTTTTTGAGATGGTCTATGTGGTCTTATTCTCTTCGGGCTTTAACAATGATGTCATCCACGTAGATCTCTATCTCTTTATGCATTAAGTCGTGAAAAAGAGCCATCATGACCTACTGGTAGGTAGCTCCGACATTGATGAGGCCGGATCACAACCGTCTATAGCAAAAGGTTCCCCAAGGTATGATGAATGAAGTTTTTCTCACGATCCTCTTCAGCAATCATGATTTGATGGTACCCCGCATAATAATCAGCGAATGAGTACATGTCGTATTGAGCAGTATTATCAATTAGAATGTGGATAAATGGAATAGGAAAGCTTTCCTTAAGGCAAACTTTATTCAGATCCCGATAATCCATGCAAACTCGCACCTTCCCTCCCGGTTTAGGCACGGGGACTATGTTGGATAGCCATTCAGGGTTTGTAGACACCATGATGATGCCTGCTCGAAATAGTTTCACAATTTCTTCTTTAACCTTTAAACTCCACTAACATTTTAATCGCTTGAGTTTCTGCCTGACTGGCTTGAATCCCTCTTTAATGGGCAGGCGATGGATGACGATGTCAGTGGATAAACCGACCATGTCCTCATGAGACCATGAAAACACATCCTGGACTTGGGTTAATAGCGTAACCATGTCACTCCTTTGGTTTGGAGTGAGGTCCGTACCGATCTGGATTAGCTTAGGATTTTCTAAAGTTCTGAGATTGAATGAGGTGATTTGATCAATATTTGGTTTAGGTTTTTCCTCAACCCATTCCTTGATCTCCTGAGATATCTCATAGTCCTCTTGTATTTCCATCAAGTCTGAGTCTAACTTTTCATCAAAGTTACAATCCTTGTGGAGAAAAGGCACCTCATCAGCAAGTATAGGCATATCTAAATTCAGAGTCCTGAAACAAAATATGCTTTCACTTAATATATGAAACTGTTCAATCATACAATGTGTTAGCATGTACAGACAAAATAACTGCTAATAATGTACAGAAAAGTAAGTTGTTATTGCTATCTACATGGTAGAGGGAGTTTCTGCCCTTTTTACCCTTGTCGACAAATGCAAGGAGTGCTACTCCAATTTTCAAGGGTGAAATCCTGCTGGACGACAGTGATAAAGGGGTTGTTATCGTCCTCCTTTTCCCGAATGATGACCATAATGTCTGGGCAATCATCATCTAGGATGTCTCTATTTTTGTGCTTATCATGGAAAATGATGCGTATGTGAGACAATCTCCTGGCGATGTCTTGTTTACGTTTCTGTTCCCTTTCTTCCACTTCGAGATCAGGAATCAAGACCTCTTTTACTTTGATCGGTATCAGTTTGGGAAATAACATAGCCATTACATGGGCAGGAACCTTTACCGGAGACCGTACAAGCTCAAGATTTGTAGGTTGAGATAATCGCCGTGTGGCTGCAGATGATGGAATCTGTTTGTGCTTGTGAGGATTCCTGTGACTGGAGCTAGCAGGATAGCCTAATCCAGTTGTCCCGGTTTGACTGGGAACTTGAATTGGGCGCTTAATGCCTTGATGATCTTTGCCCAACCCTTGTCCAGGTTGATGACCCAATGATATCATCTCTTGAGTTGCCGACATTACTTCGACAGAAATCTTGGGTATCAAAGGTGGCACCCCACTGGGATGGTAGTTAGCGTTGCTCACCTCCAGGGTATGAAAACTGATTGGTTCAACTTCTGAATTGAAGCTGATGAGTGGTATGTCACCTTGTTAAGGAAATTCTGGCTCAACATTGATAATGATTAGGCTATTGTTGATAATGTACTTGAGTTGTTGGTGAAGGGTGGAAGGGACGGCTCCAGCCATGTAAATCCACGGTCTCCCCAAGAGTAGATTGTATCCTGTGGCTATTTTGAGCACATGAAAGGATACACTGAATGTATGTGGACTAATCTCCACAGGTAGTTCAATCTCCCCAACAGCATTTCGTCGGGACCCATCAAAAGCTTTGATAACCGTATGGCTGCTTTTGATCCTTTTTAGATTGATATTCATATTCTCCAAGGTGGTATAAGGGCAGATATTCAAAGATGATCCTCCGTCTATCAGAACTCCTCCCATCATGTATCTAGAGGACAAAACCGCTATGTGTAACAATTTGCAATGACCAGTCCCTTCGGGAGGTATATCGTCATCAGTCAAAGATATCACATTGTTGTTAAAAATGTGATCAACCAAATGTTGGAATTTTTCAACATCCACTGATTTCGGCAAATGGGCTTCTTCTAAGACCCTTAACAAGACCTTCCTGTGATCTTTGAAAGAGAAAACCAAGTCCAGTTTGGAAAATTGTTGTGGAGCTTCTCTCAAGCTTAAAACCACCTTGGCTTCATTATGGCCCATAGTATGGAGGAACTCTTCAATCCTCTCAGTGGGAACTTTCCCCTTTGATTTGATGGTAGGCTTCATCACCCAGTGGGGAAGATACAGTGGATTCTCCTTCAACACTTTAGCAGTTATATGGGATGTGGATCCTTCAGCCTCTCCATAAGTCCATGACACTTTTTGTAGGCTAACAACAGGATACTGTGGCCTAGATGGCAATGTAATTTGCTTTAGCGCAACCACTTTCAAAGGGTTGTGAACACCTTTGAGGTGAATTTCTTGTATTGTGGGTGGTCTGGCAGCCAACTTATCCTCAGCAGATATAACTGCTACGACCTCCTTCCATTTTGTAGGAAATGTGTCCCCACTCTCAAGGAGCACAGTGTCATCGTCTGCCAACTGCAGGACACCACTATCAATTAAATTCTGAATAAGGTGGCGGAGTGCCCAACATTCTTCTGTGTTGTGTCCGTGAGAGTGGGAGTGATACTGACATACTCCATTAGAATTGAACCGTCTGGAACAAGGATTGATTGGAGGTAGCAGAGCTATAATTCTTCCTTCATTAACTAGCATCTGAAATATCTCTTCCATCGGTTGGCCAAGGTATGTAATTTCCCTCTTGTTAGTAAAATCTCGACGAGCTTTGGCACTTGCTCTTATTGCAATTTTTTCCTCTAATGTTTCACTTTTTGGAGGCGATGATGGAGTATTCATAATACGAGTAAGGAGACTAGCATGCTCCTGGCTGACTAATTGGCGTGTGACCTGGTGCTGATGGATCACCAGTTCTTCTAATTGATTAACTTGCTCACACAGAGCCTTCATTTTTTGTTCCATCATAAACTAGAACTGTGCATAATCCCATTTATCAGCACCATCTTTGCTGGTTTGGGAGGATTCAACAACGTAATTGGAACTCTGTCCACTGCTCCAATTAATCATATTAACCTCCTCTTCTTTGTGTTGAGGAAGAGGGTTATCTTGCACATGAGGTTGGTCGGGTTTAGCCACCATGATCTCACCGTTGACAATTAGGTACTGGATTTTATGTTTTAAGGCCCAGCAATCCCGAGTATCATGTCCTGGAGCTG
Organism: Panax quinquefolius; assembly: GCA_020205615.1. Lineage (NCBI taxonomy): Eukaryota > Viridiplantae > Streptophyta > Magnoliopsida > Apiales > Araliaceae > Panax > Panax quinquefolius. Next base: position 125,402,968 of record CM035152.1, read on the forward strand.
CAGCATGATAGACACACTTTTGTGTAGCATTGAAACCCTTCCCATTCGGGTTGGCTGGTGGAACAAGATAGGTAATTTTCTTTTAAGTAGTTAGAAGATTGAGAATATTCTCGAGTGAGTCCTCTAAGGGTGTGAACACTCGGTTATGTCAGACTTCTCCACTCTTTGGCAATGTAGGGTTGGAAGACTGTGCTTGAAAAGGTGGGTAGTTTCTCCTCTGGATAGGCATCTTCTGACTGCCTTTTTGGCCTTGTAGTATCAATAAAACATTCTCCTCTTTCTTCTTATGGACCCTCATGGGGTTGTTTCCATAACTTCCAGACTGGATGTGCTCAGCAACATCTTTTAAAGTGGCTAAGTCTTGAATCTTTCTTGACTTGAATCCCATCTCAACCATCTCTCCATGTTTAATCATTTCAGTAAATGGCTTTCCAATGCCAGCTAATAATCTCTTATAGAAGGGAGCTTCTTGTATGTCTATGAAGGTCATCACCATTTCAGACTCAGTCATAGAGGGAGTAACTTGAGCAGCAAGGCGCCTCCACCTTTGAGCATACTCTCAAAAAGACTCATTGGCTTATTTCTTGACCATGGTAATTTGGTACCGGAATGGAGCCACCTGAGACTAGAAATTGTACTAACTGAGGAAGGCATGAGCCAGCTCTTCCCAACTATGAATCTTGGAATTGTCTAATATGGTGTACCATGATCGGGCTTCTCCAGTCAGATTTTTCTAGAACAACTGCATTCTGAGCTTTTCATCTTCTGCATAAGATCCGAGTTCTCCAATAAATATCATTAAATGTGTGTAAGGATATCCTAACTCATCATACTCTTCAAAATTAGGAGTTTTAAAGTTTTCTGGATAATGAACACCAAGGAATATACAAAGGTAAGCATATGAAACACTCTCGTGTGCTCCAATCCCTTTAATAGACCGAATGGTCTCTTCCATTTGAAGGACTTTCTTCTAGATCTCACCGGTGTCTGGATCTTCTTTGAGATGGGTGATTTCAGGAATTTTATTAGTTTTATCCAGTTGAAACTCAGGTATGTGAGCTTCTTTATCCGGATCTTGAGTTCTTCCCTGTGTAGAGGATTCTGTATGTATGGGTATTCGAGGACCCTGAGTAGACTGATGTAGTTCTTTAAGTAGAACAACCAAATCTATAATTTGTTTGCTTAGTCCTTCAAACTCCTTGCTGGAGACAGGAGTAGGACTACACTGATCAGATGAAGCCATACTTGGCTGTAGGCTTGTTTCCTTTTTGGACTTTGAGCGGGTAACATGCCCAACTATATCCTTACAAAAAACTTATGTAGTTTAGTCTTAGGGAATGTACAAATGTTTACATGTTATGTGCTGTGTCCATTTTAGGAGTATTATCTTGCAAAATCGATGTTAGCTGTTTGTAAGATAGCATGGTAAAAAAAGGAATGCATGTACACATTTTCCTTTATACTTTCCATTACAATGAGATTGCCATGGAATGTAATTACAAGTAATTGAATTTACAAGTAATTGAAATGGGAAAGTATGAAGAGACTTCCCTCCGCGTTTGGTTTATCAGAGGCTGACCTATCTTAGGTTACTCTCGCAACTTTTTGGCATGAAGATTCCCAGATCATCGCAATTTACTTGACGGTAAGTTAATCCGGTGTTTCAACTGGAGCTAATCTGGGTGGTTCCTTTCCTGAGCCTCATTGGAATTAGTCTCCCTACGAGTCCAGTAATCAAACACCGATAGGATAGCTTCCTGGTGGAGGGACCACACAACATATATTCGCATACAACATGTCTCACCGTTTATGGAAATGATGACATGTGCGAAGCACTTTATTGTAAAGTATTAAGTATAGTAAGTAAATGTATTCGTACACATTCATATAAATGTAAATGCAACATTCACACACAAGCATATAACAGTTTTGAAAAGCATGTAATAGTGGCTTAAGCCCTCTTACTGGATGTCCTCAACAGAGTCGCCACCTGTCGACGTCGGGATTTTTATTGTCCCTTTTCTGTTCTTATCTTTTGGTGTTCTCATGTTAGGTGAGATTTGTTTAAAAAAAGAAGTTATGAAAAGGTCCAACATGTATATGTCGACGATTGGACTGTAAGAGTTGCCAGTTGGTATTTTTAAATGGTTGCACCAACTCAACCGAGAAAAGGTTTGCTCATTAACCCGGTGATGTGACACTGTTTAACAGGTCTGTGAAATCGAGATTCGTTATGGTCCGGGGGCTTGATTATGTGGAGGGAAGGTGTTAGGCACCCTCTGACATCTGTGTTACTACGGTGACCTCCACTTTTCAATTAAACTATTATATGAATATGTGTGTATATGTGGATCAATGAGCATTTATTTGGAAGTAGTGCTATGCCTCATTCGCACCTATATACAAAGGGTTTGAATTTGTGTAAAAATTCAGTTTTAACAAGATATAGCAGTGATGTTTTGTAAAAGAGGATTTTCAAACCCTTATGGTCAATAGTAATTGAAGACTTTGATACTTCCATTTTATTATATGTTCAGCTTGATTGCTTTTATTTTCGAGATGCGAGGCATCCTCGAGAAAATAAGGTATATAGCTGTTGGGTAAAATCTAATTACGCACAACACGCAAGTATACGTGGTCAACAAGTAATATAATAGTAAGTAGAGTATCGTTCCCACAGAGAAAATTTAGTAAGAATTTTAACCTCACAATTATCAATTTCCTATTAATCCTAATTTTATTAAACTATCCAAAACAATGATTAAAATTATAAAAACTAAATTATTAATAAATATATGATCATAAAACAATCACAAATCTTAAAAACTGAAATTCAAACAATTATTGGAGAATTAGACTTATGACTTCACCTTAAGCTTCACTCTGATTTTTATACCTTTATTCCAGTTTAACTCACTATCTCAGTTTATTAATCCAGAACACGAATGTAGCTCTAGCCACCTCTTGATGTACTAATACCGTATTAACTCAAATGCACAATTTAGATAGAAACAAGTTAAACACCTTAATCAACTAACTCACTATATCTCTATGCAAATTATAATTAAAGAAGGTTTATGCTTAAGTTCTCTATCAGATTACATGAGATGTCAAGCATATCTCTACCTTAACATTCATCAAGATTCTGTTCATTCACAAAATTCAAGAACACATGCTATATTAACTAAGTCGAGACTCGTACTTCCTCTCTCGAATCCATACAAGTCCACAAAGAACTGTTGATCAGGCAATTCATAAATTCAAGCTCAAATTATTATAGATAAACTGGATAATAGCTTATTAAACTGGAAATCAAAGTTACAAAACCATCGTTTCACTTAAAAATCCGTCATAAGCCTAAAAAGTAAATTAGTTCATAATAAATGAAATAATAACTGAATAAATTAAAGATAACATCCTTTCAATTACAAATATAAGATTGAGAAGAAGATTAATTTAGAATACCCTTCACGTTAGCCTTAATCCGCAATCAATATGAAAGTTCTTCAAAATCTTCACTCCAATGATCACTATGAAAAATCTGTAATTAATCTCTAATAAGTGCCTTGTGTGATGATGATTTCATTGTTTGTTTCTCAATATATATCCAATATCTAACTTCTGGTCAAAATCCCATGTCATATAGAGTCCAATCACATATCAAGCACTGAAGTCCATGTTTTAGAAGTGTTTTAAGCAAGCTAGGATTGTCAGGTTTCGACACCCCCCGCCCCGACGGGGGTATATACTTAGAAAAGGCCCGCCCCGACGGGCTAGGCTACTGCTAACAAGTTTAAAGACCCCACCCGGCGGGGGTGTAAAGCTTAATAATGCCCGCCTCGGCGGGCATGTGTTCTGCTAGTTGGTCAATTTCCTTCTTTGCATGCCACATTGCTACCACCAATGCACTCCTTTTATGCTCAAATGTCACACCACCATACCTACACATTAAATAACAATAAATAAGTAAAATAAACAAAAACGCGAGGAATTAACACTAATTAAGCTTAGATTAGGAACTGATTCGTGGATATAAAATCCACTTATCAAAATCCCCCAAACTTAAAATGTGCTAGACCTTGAGCACAAAATAGACTAACATGCTATGTAATGCAATGCAATGAGATGTAATGTGTCTAACTATATGTCTATGAATCCAATAGTATCATAGAATCAAATCTATTCCTTCGGCCTCAGAAAAATCAAGCATATACTACAACATTTCATATTAAAACCAATCACTAACTTCTTATCAGTCCTTGAATCTTAGGCCGTCCTCACTGATATAGTCTGTGTGTGCAACATCCATGACAACTAATTCTAGTTCAAATTCAACACATAATTAATTTATTATTAGGAATCATACATAATAACTCAAAAATTTCAAAAATAGACGAGTTCCAACTAAAATCAAACGTTTACCAAGATTAGGGGTCCAAATAGAGTATTCATGCTTTTTTTTTCAAAAACGGGGGCTCTTTGTCCTTATTTCCTGTCTTTTCTTTATTATTATTTTTATTTTTATTTTTAGATAGTTGGTGAATGCATTTTACGCTCCATCTCATGCTCGTGTTTATGGGGAGTATTTCTTCTCAACCCACTATAAGACTCAACTAGATATTATTTTCTCTTTTCTTTTTTTTTTCTGAAGCTTATATACCCTACCTTTTCCCCCAAACTTAAGTTCTTCTCTAATTTGTCGTCTTCACTTCCTATTCTTGTCGATCTATGATTTATACTAGCATTATCCTTTAGAAACTATTTATTTATCAATTTAAACTAATCATTCAACACAGATGTTATTACGTGCTACCCTTTTTATACCAGTTTCAAACAAGCACAAGATCCGAGTCATAATTCAAAACTACATCAAGGTTCTAATAATCAATGCTGTATTTATCGACTTAATCTCAATCTCATCATTGGCCCAAAATAAAAATGAACTACAACACTACTGGACATATGCAAACACAATATTTAACTAATTTATTTATTTATTTATTTTATAGATATATGCTTAACATAACAAAATGCAGAAATAACAACAATAATTAAACTATGTATGCACCTAAGCTACTATGCAACTATATGATTACATAAATGCAAATAACATGCAAAACTAAAGTGCGATAACAAATGCAAATCTAACAAATGACATTATGCATGCAAACATGAAAGTAAATCCCTCAAACTTAAGAATTACAATTCCCTCATTGTGTAGATATAACAATTAAAATATAAGGACTTCCTTGTAATTGCCTAAGTCTATGGTGGTGGTTGTTGTTCTTCTTCATCCGAGTCACTTGGTGGAAACCTTGGTATTGGCATGGACTGCTGGTATGGGAATTGGGCAGTTAGATTGAAGCTCTGAAGCGTTGCATTCAGTGAAGCGAAAGAGGTGTTCATAGCTTCAAATATGTGGTCTTTCCTCAATGCTAGTCGTCGCATCTCCTGTCGTGTTGCCTTGTTGTGCTCATCCATTTGACGTTGAAATGCAAGAAACTAAGGGCTAGATATGGTGTCAGATAGTGGTTCCACCTCTGCTCCTTGCTCTCCTATAGTCGCATCCTTATCATCCGAGGTGTCTACAGCATCAACTTCGTCCTCTGAAGCTGATGGAAAAATAAAGCCTAAACCTCTAGGATGGGAATCACCTCCGGCCCACACTGAATATCGCGCGATCATTCTGAAATCTAGTAGCTGAAACAGCATCTGTGTGGGTTCATCATCGGACCATCTAACACCCGCTTGGCGACACAACCCACAAATGTGTGATGGGTGCGACAAGCCGCCCGAAAAATTTGCTTGTAAGCATCGGTGAATGGAAAAACAGATTATGGCCCCGACATCGATGATGAAATCTTGCACAATTGTATATAAAAGTAGTGCCTTTTCTTTGGTAACGTCCAACGTGTGTTGGGACGGAAACAATTTCGTACATAAGAAGGCATACCATATCTTACCATACCGGCTGAGATTCTTTCTGTGAAAAACTGTGCCTCCTTTTTCCACCTCGATCCATGTTGTTCCTACTTAGTCATTTCTTTGAGAATAGCCTCAAAGTCGGGATCGAAATCATGTAATTGAGCATATTGGCACTGTCTAGGCACTCGTAGCTAATAATAAGTGTTGATGACATCAGCGCTGAACGGGACTAATCGACCCCGCACAAAAGCATTGAAGGGGGCTTTGTCCTCGGCGTAGCATAAAATTCTTTGACCACATTGACAACAGTGGGCTCAGGTTCCTCAGTGAACTTGTTCCACCCTTTTTGATAAATTTGTTGCATCATTTCACCGTCGATAGGATCCGGTGCCAACCCCCGCTCCGGTGTAAGAGATTTTGTCACCATATAGTCGTATCGGTCGGCGGCGACGACACTTACGAATTTACAGTGATCAAAGGTCCGTGTCGGTTGTGCGGGCCTTGAACTTTCTCTCCTTTGTCATTTTAATGTGGGTTGAGACGCCATTGAATCGAGGAGGCCTTAACAACAATATCCCCCCCAACTTGGTTCACACAAACTGGCGAACTCTTGGTGTGCACAATGGTTTAACCCCCCAAAACTTGATGATTTTTGTGGCAATTGTGGTGATAAAAGATGAAGAATTAACAATAAGACTAACTCACTCTTAGTATATCTCCAATTTCCAGTCCACCTTAATCTCTATCTTTTGAGGATTTAAACTTTAGTGTGATGAGGGAGAGGTTTTATAGAGATGGAGATATAAGATGTGAAGTAGTGGAGTGCAGTAGTGGGGGAGTGGTTAATGTATTGGAGTAATGAAGTTATAATTGCCAAATCGTGTGTAAAGAGTGGGTATATTAGATGGGAGTTATACTTGCAGAAGAAGAAGAGGGCATATAGAAGGAGTGCAAGTGTAACTGCCGAGACCAACTGCTGGTTCAAATTCGGGACCCCCGCCCCGGCGGGGGGTAATAAGCCTACAAGGCCCGCCCCAGTGGGCTTGCTTCCGGCTAACTAGACTTGAAGACCCTCACCTCAACGGGGGTATAGAAGCTTTAGGGCCATTTCTAAGGGCATACCTCTTGTTAGTTGGCCTCTATTTTGCTGATTGTTCCTTTCATAATGCTACTCTTTGCTCCTTAAGTCCTCTATTACTACCTTCATTACCTGCACATTATGCAACATAAGTATCATTAGATCTAATGTAAATTAAGCATGGGAGATTAGATTATCTAGAACAATATAACTAAATAACTACATAACGAAATTATTATTTCCTAATTATTAATCTAAACTATAATCTAACTAGCACAGATAAAAATATTAAGAATAAAAAGACGATTGGGTTGCCTCCCAATTAGTGCTTGATTTTTAGTCGTTCAACCTGACTACTTCCTGTTTATGGTACGTCAGATAATGTGATTGCGATGACATCCCAATTGGACTCGCCACCCCAATAGTGCTTCAACTGTTGACTGTTGACCTTGAAAGTCTCTAATGGGTTTCTACTGTAGAGTTCAACGGCGCCATGTGAGAAAACTATTTTGATGGTGAATGGTCCCGACCACCTTGACTTAAGCTTGCCTGGGAACAACCTCAATCGTGAGTTGAACATCAGTACTGATTGTCCCGGCTCGAACGTTCGGTGCATGATTTTCTGGTCGTGCCATTTCTTGACCTTTTCTTTGTATAATTTCGAGTTCTCGTAAGCTCGTAGTCGGAATTCATCGAGCTCATTTAGCTAAAGTAGTCTCTTTTCACCCACCGCTGCTTGATCGAAGTTCAGTTTTTGAATAGCCCAGTAGGCCTTGTGCTGTAACTCGATAGGTAAGTGACAAGCCTTCCCGTATAGTAGTTGATATGGTCACATACCAATCAGTGTTTTATACGTAGTCCGGTAGGCCTATAGTGCATCGTCCAACCTGAGCGACCAAGATTCTCTTTATTTCCCTGTTTGAAACCTTAGCTTGCCCACTAGTTTGGGGATTATATGTTGTAGCTACCTTATGGTTGACACCATACTTTGCCAATAGAGCTGTAAATGATTTCTTGTAGAAGTGACTACCTTTATCACTTATAATAGCTCTCGGCGTGCTAAAGCTCGTAAAAATGTTCTTCTGCAAGAATTTGAGAACCACTTTGGCATCGTTAGTCGGGAGTGCCACTGCTTCAACCCACTTTGAGACATAGTCCACCGCAAGCAAAATGTAGTGATTGATAAGTGATGAAGGGAATGGCCCCATGAAATCTATGCCCCATAAATTAAAAATCTCAACTTCTAAAACTGTTTGTAGTGGCATCTCATTCCTTTTCGATATGTTGCCCACCCTTTGACATCTATCACATGTTTTAACAAATTGGTGGGCGTCTTTAAATATTGTAGGCCAATAAAACCCGGCTTGAAGCACTTTTATCGTTGTTCTCTCACTACCATAATGTCCCCCATATGCAGATGAGTGACACTCATGTAGTATGTTCTTCACTTCACTGTAGGGCACACATCTTTTGATCATCTTGTCGGCGCACTATTTGAATAAGTAAGGCTCATCCCACATATACCATTTGACGTCATGAAGAAACTTCTTTTTCTGTTGTCGTGTAAGATCAAGGGGAAAAATGTTGCTTACTAGATAATTCGCGAAGTCCATGTACCATAAAAAATCTGTATTTATCCCAAACAGTTGCTCATCTGGGAATGACTCATTGATTGCACAATTATCCTCTTCCTTTTTATTTTGATTTTCTAGCCAAGACAAATGATCGGCGACTTGGATCTCCGTCCCCTTTCTATCCTTTATTTCTAAATCAAACTCTTGTAAAGGGAGAATCCATCTAATAAGGCGTGGCTTAGCATCTTTTTTTGAAATTAAGTACTGAATGGCCGAGTGATCTATATAAACTACTACCTTAGTTCCGATCAAGTATGCCCAAAATTTATCGAACGCATACACTACTACAAGTAATTCTTTTTCCGTAATTGTATAGTTCAATTGAGTCTCTGTGAGTGTCTTACTTGCATAATATATGGCATGAAATACCTTCTCTTGGCGTTGACCCAAAATAGCCCAAACTGCATAGTCGCTTGCATCACACATTAGCTCGAAAGGCATATTCCAATCCGGTGCGACGATCATGGGAGCTGTAGTCAACTTCTTATTCAATAGCTCAAATGCCACTTTACACTCCTCATAAAACTTAAAAATTGAATCCTTCTCTAAAAGACTGCACAAAGGTTTTGTAATTTTAGAGAAGTCCTTTATGAATTTCCTGTAGAACCCAGCATGTCCCAAAAAACTTCTAATTCCCTTAACTAAACTAGGTGGAGGAAGCTTTTCAATTGTTTCCAGCTTAGCTTTATCAACCTCTAATCATTGAGCCGAGACTTTGTGACCCAAAATTATACCTTCTTCAACCATAAAGTGGCACTTTTCCCAGTTATGGACCAAATTCATGTTTGTGCGTCTTTGTAGGACCATTACCAAATTTTCCATACACGCATCAAAATCATCCCCATAGACAGAGAAGTCGTCCATGAAGACTTCTATATTTTTATCTACCATGTTTGAGAAAATAGCCATCATACACCGTTGGAAGGTAGCGGGTGCATTACATAAACCGAACGACATTCTCCTGAATGCGAATGTGCCGTATGGGCACGTAAACACAGTCTTCTCTTGATCTTCAAGAGCGATGATGATCTGATTATAACCCGAATATCCATCCAATAAGCAGTAGTACTCATGTCCCACTAATCTTTCCAACATAGAATCGATAAAGGGCAAAGGAAAGTGATCTTTTTGGGTCACCTTATTCAACTTCCTGTAGTCCATGTAGACCCTCCAACCAGTCACTGTCCTTGTCAAAATTTGCTCATTGTCATCATTCTGAACCACGGTCATTCCTCCCTTTTTCGGCACACATTGCACCAGACTAACCCACTTACTATCTGAAATCGGGTAGATGATACCCACATCCAACCATTTTAGTATTTCCTTCTTCACTACTTCCTTCACGATAGGGTTGAGCCGTCTTTGTTGCTCCACTGTCGATTTTTCATCGTCTTCTATGAGAATTTTGTGCATGCAAAAGGATGGGCTGATTCCCTTGATATCTGCGATTGTCCCTCCTATAGCCGATTTGTGGTCCCTCAACACTCTCAGCAATTTTTCTTCCTGCAATTTGTTAAGTGCAGCAGAAATAATAACAGGTAAAGAATTAGAATTGCCTAAATACGCATACCTGAGGTGTTTAGGGAATGGTTTAAGTTCAAGAGTTGGTGGCTCCTCAAATGACGGTTTCATCCTTGTTGTGGCTTTCTCCTCCGTGTGAAATGGTTCAAAGGGTGTTTTAAATCTGCTAACTCGTGGCAGGGAGTCTAACATCTGCAAGTAGTCAACAAGTTCTGGATAATCTGATTCTTCATCTCCCAATAATGTCGTTTCCAATGGATCGTTAACCAAACTATTGCCCATGTCTTCGCTGATTATCTGATCAATGATATCCATCCTGAAACACTCTTCTTCATCCGTAGGGAATTTCATGGCCTTAAAAATGTTAAACTTTACTTCTTGATATTGGACGCTCATAGTTAGTTCTCCTTTTTGTACGTCGATGAGTTTCCTACTCGTAGCCAAGAAAGGTCTCCTTAGGATGATTGGGATGTTCTTATCTTCCTCAAAATCCAGAATAATGAAATTCGCGGGGAATATAAACTTGTCAACCTTTAATAATATGTCCTCCACAATGCCTCTTGGGTACGTGACTGACCTATCTACAAACTGCAATGAGATGTTCGTAGGCTTTGGAGCGGGCAAATCCAATTCTATAAAAACTGATAACTGCATAAGGTTCACACTTGCCCCCAAATCACACAAACATTTGTTGAGGACCATTTTCCCAATCGTGCATGGAATAGTGAAACTCCCTGGATCTTTCAACTTTGGTGGCAACTTTCACTGTAACACCGCACTACACTCCTTTGTTAATGCCACTGTCTCAAAATCTTCCAACTGCTTTTTCATGAACAAAATCCCATTCATGAATTTCGCATAACTTGGCATTTTCTCTAGGGCTTCTACGAACGGGATATTAATATGAAGTTTCTTAAAAACATCCAAAAATTTTGCAAACTGCTTATCTAGTTTCTGTTTTTGAACTCTTTTCTGAAAAGGTGGGGGAGGATAGACAACTGGTTCGTTAACTGGTTTGCTCTTTTCCACATATTTTTCTCCCCCCTGCTTGACCTCAACCGCTGTATTTTCACTATCTGTCTCAACCTCCTTTGTAGCTGAATTTTCTGTTTCCTAAGCCTCAAGCTATTTTCCGCTTCTCAACATTAATTGCTTGACATTGCTCGTGACTACCCTTCGGATTTCTTTCGGTGTCACTTGGTAGAGTCCCTTGTGGTCTATTGTTCCAAGCTAATATAATTTGTCCCATCTAATTCTCTAGATTCTTGATGGCCATCTCTTACGATTTCATTGCCATTGCTTAATTTTTCATAGCTGCCTCAATGCTTGTTATGTACTTTATCAACAACTCCTCTAAATATGATTTACTCTCTTGATGTTGAGCTGGTTGTTGATGATTCTGAAATCTTGGGGGAAATAATGGTCGTGGAGCTTGCTGATGCTGATTATTACTCTATGAAAGGTTTGGATGATTCCTATTCCCCTGATTGTAAGCAATCTGGTATGTATTCTGTGGAATTCTATTGTAGCTACCCATAAATTATACTGACGCTGGGTTGATTGCTCAATGATCTGTAGGATGCTCACCCGCACACAATTCATAAATAACTGCAACCTGCTGTGCCTGTACCCTTGACATTGCATCCAACTTCTTTGAGAGTGCTGAAATATGTGCTTGTATTGTCGTCACTCCATCTACTTCTAACAATTCAGCTACCTTTGCCTGTGTCATTCTTGCCGTGGGCCACTTGTAGTTGTTAGCTTCCATAGTCTCTATCATTCATAGGTGTGACGCCCCCAAAATAGGTATACACAACACCCATTCTGAGTCGCCAAATACATGGTACAAGAAGCAAACTACAACTTCAATAATACAAATGTCGTGTGAAATTCGACAATATATACTGTGAGTTTAAATATAATATTGTCTTCTAGACAATATCCACACGCAAATAAATCCCCATCATAATTATTGATACATTATTTTACAAAAATGGTGAGGACTACTAAACAACTCTCTGTGGAACCTTCATTCCATACCCCGACTAGTACTCGCTACATTCTCGCCTCCCGAGAAGAAAAAATGGAACAACAAGGAAAAGGGTGAGCTCAACTAGCCGAAGAAGAATATTATGACTAAGATAATATACAACAAATTATCGTTAGTCTTCAACAGGAAAAATCTAATAGAATACAATAGACAACAAATTTTAAATCAATATTCAGAATGAGATAATAATTCATTAGAAGAGTTAAGTAGAGAATGCAAACTACTATCTTCTATGTATGAATTTAAAAGTTCATCGCTCTATCTTTTATCCCCAGTAACATCAATCAATATACATCCGAATCAAATATTCATCTTTGCACCATGAGCCAAAGATATTCATCGATTGGTCATGTTCATTTAAACACTGCTCATCTTTGCACTCTGGTGCCAAAGATATTAATCACTTGGTCATGTTCATCTCAACACTGCTCATCTTTGCTCTACAGCCAAAGATATTCTTCAGAAATCATTCATCTTTTGCACTACAGCCAAAGATATTCAATAATATCATCATTTAAGACCGAGGATGATGAAAATATTTTTAAAGAACGAATCCAAAGGAAACAAAATGACAAGGATTAAGGATTAAGGATTCGTACTTTGTTTTATCCATGTCCAACAATACCTCAAAAATAATCATAGTGGTGTAAAATTCAAGAATGATCAAAACATGGATACAATCAAAGCTAGTACCTGAATAGATATTTTGGACGAAAAGAAAAATTTTATTTTTCTATGAATAGTGCCGTATACGTGAATAAAGGTCAGATACGTGAATAAAGGCCAGATATCGTGAATAGTAACTCCGACACCAAAAGATAGAAATTCCACAAAAAAATATCTTCACGCTTCATGAATAGTACTCGTGAATAGTAACTCATGAATAGTAACCCCGACATGAAAAAGTTCCAAATTTGATAAAACTTCAGATCAACATTTCAAAGATAATGATATATTGAAGAAATAATATCATTACAAAAAAATAATATCCCTTACCTCAAAGAATCAAGACTTGGAAGGAAGGTCTCAAGTGATCTTGAATGAAACTTGTCTTGAATAAAGAACTCTCAAAGTATCTAAATACTCACAAAATACGCTCAATAATATAGAGAGAAAAGAGAGAAAACTTTGTTTCGGTGTGATTTTCAATTCTAACTTAGCCTCTATTTATAGGAAAATGTTAGCACGCCAAAGCAGCACTTAACTGCAACTCGATGGCTTTACTCGCTATTATTCCCACCCACCACATTTGAAAATTCAATTGAGCACATTTCTCACCAACCAAAAGTGGGGCCCACCAATTCTAGAATTTTCCACCAAAATCATTTATAACCTAATTTCTCAATCAACACCTCTTAAAATTCATAATAAATTATACGCTCATTTTAAATTCGGTTCAAAATTTGTGGACATATACTCAACTTATATATGTATAACATATCCAAAAATTTACAACGATCCAACCATTTGATTAAATATTATAACTCACACAATAAAGTTTTGCATTAACAATTGGATTGATCTTTTAATACCTCCAATCCGACAAAATACAAATAAAACATCTCAAAGATTAATTCCTTCATTAATAACCACATAAATAAATCCATCATTTATATTCATATAAAATAAATATTTCTTATCATATGAATCAATAATTAATTATTCACAAATAATATTACGTAATCACATTTATGACAACCAGTGTCGCTCCCAAGAAAGAGGGGGCTTCCAATAAGGATCTCTCCTTCATCGGGCGCGCAATTAGGTGACCAAACCTCTCCTTAGATGTAACTTTCTAGACATTGCCAATAATGTTATCTAATAATATTATTCAAATAATATGAATTATTGATCCGATAATGGGAAATCTCATGCGATGACAATTATTGAAACAATAATAATATAAAATATCAACACAACAATTATTGAATCAAGAAATAAACTATTGAACAAAGAATCACCGTAACAATTATTGAGTAGTGCCTTCTTACGCATGAATCAATAATTGGTGCAATACCGTGCTTCTTCGTTCAACAACGCCAGATAGTGTGTTTTAACCAATTATTCCAACAAAGATTAATTCGGTAATAACTACACCGTTATTTTTAAACAACTTATATTTGTCGCTTTCCTCATCCAATCGCTTTCATGGGGCCCACACATGGGTCGCGCCTTTCGCATTTAATATTCCCCTGACAAAGAATGAATATTTTATAACCACTTGCTTATTTTGAAATATTTATGTATTTAACCCCTAACTATCCACATTAATCAAATCAACCCTTAATATTTCAAAATAATAAATAGAGAAAATTAAATTTCATTAATAATAAGTTGGGGTCTTACAATAGGCCTCCTCATAACTCTTAGCCATAAATGCTCCACCTGAAGCTGCATCAATACTAGTCTTGAGATTTCCGTTCCATCCGTTGTAAAATGTGTTCATTTGCAACCACTTAGGCAATCCATGATGCGGGCACTTTCTGAGAAATTCCTTGTATCTTTCCCATTCCTTATATAGTGACTTTCCGTGTTGTTGTTCAAACATCGTTATCTCATTCCTCATTTTTGCAGTTTTCACTGGTGGGAAGAATTTTGCAAGAAATTTCTGAGCGAGGTCTTCCAAAGTAGTTATCGATCCTAGCGGTAAAGAGTTTAACCAACTCTTCGCCTTGTCCTGTAAGGTGAATGGGAACAAGCGAAGTCTCACCGCATCATCTGAAACCCCATTGTACCTGAAGGTGTCACAAATTTCCAGAAAGCTGACTAAGTGTTCATTCGGATCATCATTTGCCAATCCCCCAAACTGAACTGAATTTTGAATCATTTGAATTGTCCCAGGCTTGATTTCAAATGTGTTTGTAGCTATAGCAGTTCGGTGATACTTGGATCACCGTCTTTCCACCTTAGATGTAGCAAAGTCCCTCAACGCTTTATGATCTTCAGCAGCCATTGCCTCTTCTTTTTTAGAATTTTTAAAGTCTCCTCTTGTTTCCTTGATCCACTTACTTAACCTCTGAAACCGTTTCTCAATATCGTCCTCAAAAGGAAGCAAGTCTGGATTTTTGGACCGAGTTTGCATAAACCACTTCAAAAACTCAAATAAGAGGAACAAAAAAAAAATGTTTAAGTAAAAAGCGTATTAATTAAACCGATATCGTAAAATATTAAAATCTATACTAAAATTGTCCCCAAAATCCACGCCAAAAAACTTGTTGGGTAAAATCTAATTACGCACAACATGCAGGTATACGTGGTCAACAAGTAATATAATAGTAAGTAGAGTATCGTTCCCACGAAGAAAATTTAGTAAGAATTTTAACCTCACAATTATCAATTTCCTATTAATTCTAATTTTATTAAACTATCCAAAACAATGATTAAAATTATAAAAACTAAATTATTAATAAATATATGATCACAAAACAATCACAAATCTTAAAAACTGAAGTTCAAACAATTATTGGAGAATTAGACTTATGACTTCATCCTAAGCTTCACTCTGATTTTTACACCTTTATTCCACTTCAACTCTCTATCCCAGTTTATTAATCAAGAACACGAATGTAATACCCGAGAATTTCCACGTATCATTAAATGAATATATTAATGGAAATAATATTTATGTGAATATGAGTGTTGATGTTTTGTGAGTTGGTTAATTCAATTGATTCGTATTAGGCCAATGCGTATTAAGAAGTGTGATGTGACAATGAGAATTGTGAAATGCCTTGTGTGGCATAATGTGAAATGAGAGAATTCACTAAACGAGTTGAAATGGGAATTAGGAAGATTAATCGGGAATGATTATGTGATTTCATATAAGTAATCAATACACTCGTAGACGTGTAGTAACACCTTTGTGGACATCAATTCATGTCGTCTAAAACGAATTTAGCATTGAAAATTGACACGGGCTGAAGCTAAACCAGTCTTGGCATTGTCAGGGCATGGCGTGCGCTACCGTCTCAATCAAATAAATCGCTAGCCTTTACGCCAAAGGGTCATTGGAGAAAAATTAATTCTTCTACCTTTGAAAATTAAATGGAACAATTATGTGGCGTATGTGACATTTATGAACCATGAAATAAAGTGCACAAATAACCAATATTAATTGTTATATTAATTAATTGATAATGGTTGTGGTAGAATATTGAATTCTTAGTAATTAACTAATAATGTGTGATTACTATTAATTGCAATATATTATAAAGATGAATAATGATTATGAAATCCATAACTACATTAATCAATGGTTGGATTAATTAATATTGGTGTTAATTAATTAAGGAAGTGCATGATTTATTTATTTAACATATATAAGTAAGTTAGTAATATAATAATATTATATTGACTATATGCATATATACTATCTTATACTATATGCGGCAAAGGCGACATTGTGTGACTATATATTACGCTTTTATGAAACTATAATATATTAAGTGTAATTAATCAAGGAAGGAATAAATTTATTTATTTAACATAAATAAATAAGATATTAATATAATAAGGTTATTATATGATTATATGAGTGGTAGAATTAATTATGGAACTACCCAGACAATAATACCTGACTGCATTATTTTATTGCGTATATTTAATGTACATGGACTATATGATGCAAGTGTATAATTTATCCCTAAAATTTCTAATATGGTAACAATTGTACATTAAGATTTTCATTGTGGGAAATTAAGTAAAACAAACCAAGCCTAGATATCAAGAATGCTGAGATATATTGGATTGTCCAAAATTGAGAGTCCCATTCACTTCCAAACTCTCGGTCACGATTAAGAGCAAAAGGCTAAGGCCTATGTTCTTCATTTTTCTTCCAAAGCTTGCTAGGCAATGATCATAGGGGGAGTGGTGCTCATGATGCAAATCAACAACTAAATTACCAACTCCTTATACTTCATGCAATCCCTCAATCCATGAGTTTCAATTCTTGGGCAATGGCTTGGCATGGTTAATGAGTTTCCTATAAAATGAACACTTCCTTTCATTCTCTGTGATTTGGGAAATTGTCTAAGAATTTCTAAGTAGTAAGGTTGAGAGCATACAAGTAATCTATAGCTTAGGAGTTCAATTGGAGCAAGTTTCATTCATATTGCAAAGGTATAATTCCATTCTATACTTTCAATTTCATTTTCTGTTAAACAGAGTTCTTGAACTCTTAAAATTAAAATTCTTGATTTTGTGGAAATAGATGTTAACGAGCTTGGGTAATGTCCATATAGTTGTTGTATGACCATATGAGCATAATGTAACTGATATATGATGGTTTAAAATCGAAATTGTGAGTAATTTTTGAGGTTGGGCTGAGCGGTTCTTGAAGCGCATGTTTCGCTCGAATCAAGCACTTGGCAAGTACATTGCGCCATATTTTTATCGAGGCGCAGTGGCAGTACTCTTACCGTCCCCTCGCTTTTAGTTGAATGTTCTATTTGCAAGTCTGATAAATATAAGCTAGTTGTTATGACTCAAGCTAGCATGTAAACATGTGTATGATGTATATATGGGTATATTAACTCAATAAGAACATGTTTTAATAGACTTGCATGATTAACGAAGGTATATGGTTTAAATGGAGATTTGGACTTTAAGTTTTGAAAACAAACTATGTAAAAGATCATGTTCTACAAATTGTGAACCTAGTAAGATATACATGACTAATTTTGCACATAGATGAGCATGTTGTAGTGTACATAGTTCCTTCAAGCATGATCAAACTTATTAAGCCTTGTGTTAGAAATGTTTTCAAGAAAAGACTTAGCCTAGTGAGTCAACTTGCATGATTTCTACATGATGTAGATTCTGACTTTGCAAGCATGTTAGTATGACTTAGAAATGCATGAATAAACCTTTAGCTTATGTTTATGTGATTAACAAAGAGACATGAACAAGTCGGACTTACTAGTAAGTTTAGAATATGAATATTGTCATGATACCTTGAAGACTAGAATCTGACATTTGTGATCATGTTTGATGACTTAGACTCACTCATGTAGTATAACCATAGATATACCATGCTCATGTATCATATTTCAAATAAAGCATGAACGAAGCATATTTTTAACTAAAGCGGTGTTAGTTACATATATGTG
Organism: Panax quinquefolius; assembly: GCA_020205615.1. Taxonomy (NCBI): domain Eukaryota; kingdom Viridiplantae; phylum Streptophyta; class Magnoliopsida; order Apiales; family Araliaceae; genus Panax; species Panax quinquefolius. The sequence continues at coordinate 125,421,283 of CM035152.1, forward strand.
TTATGAATACTCACAAGCATGCCTACTAAGAGTTTTATAACTATCTTGTATGTTTAGAGAGCAAGCATGATAGACTTTGTGGTTTCATAACCTCGAATGGCCTTAAATTATTGAAATGATCAATTTAGAAATATATTATAAAAGGAAACCTAGATTGACTTGAGAAGCATGAAAAGACCCTTAACATGACAAATATATCATGTATGATTGTTTTGAAGCAATTCCGCGTAAACCACCACAAGGCAAAGATTGATGTAAGACCCTAATTTTATGAAATAAAAGTATTCAATTTTTCTTATAATTATTATTCAAAGAAATGGTTAAATTGATAAAAGTTTAAAGTTAAGGGTGATATATATAAATTTTTCAAAATACGTAAGTGATTATAAATACTCATTTCATTGGGGAATATTTGTTTGGTCGTGGCATATTCTTGTTTGTGGGGAATATTCGTATTTACCGACGCAAATTTCATTTGTGGGCCCCATAATGTAATAATCATCGGATGAAGAAAACGACAAGTTTGAGTTTTTATAAATAACGGCGTAGTTATTACCGTTAACACCGCTGGATTACTCCGGTGGTTAAAATACGTGAATACTGCGTGGTCGCACAAAAATATTACTTACGGTATTACACGATATTTTTGAATTATTGATTCTTACGTAAGAAGGCACTACTTAATAATTTTTACAGTAATTATTGTTCAATATTTTATTTTATTGATTCAATAATTGTTGCGTTGATATTTTATATTATTGTTGTTTCAATAATTGTCACGGCACAATATTTCCCATTATCGGATCAATAATTCATATTATTTGGATAATATTATTAGATAGCATTATTGGTAATGTCTAGAAAGTTCTATCAAGGAGAGGTTTGGTCACCTAATTGTGCGCCACTAAGGAGAAATCCTTATCGAAAAGCCCCCTCTTTCCTGGGAACTGTCTGGTTGTCATTATTGTGATTCTGTAATATTATTTGGGAATAATTAATTATTGATTTATATGATAAGAAAATATTTATTTGATGCAGATATATATGATGGATTTATTTATGTGGTTATAAATGAAGGAATTAATGTTGAGGTGTTTTATCAGTATTTTGTCGGTTTGGAGGTATTAAAAGATCAAATCGGTGTTCTTAAAGCTCTATTGTGTGAGTTATAATTTAAAACCGACCGTTGGATCGTGGTGATTTTTGGATATGTTATACATATATTAGTTGAGTATATATCCACAAATTTTGAACCGTTAAAAATTAACGTATGATTTGTTATGAATTTTAAAAGGTGTTGAAAATCGTCCGTTTATGGATTTCTTTGATATTTTCATCTGAATTTGGAAAAACTTAAAGCTACAAAGTTGTAGAGAATTCGATTTCGTGTGGAATGGATATAAATTTCATATCTTTCTGATAAACAGGCTATTTTCTATGAATTATTGAAGTTTCAGAAAATAAAATAATTTTTATTAAAATTGGGTGGGACCCACTTTTGTTTTTATTAAACATGTGGGTTTGCTATCTTTTGTTCCAAGATGGTCGGGTCTTTGAAGGTTGATGCGTGGAATGAAGAGAAAAAATATATATTATTTTATTATTTAGTCTCCTTTGGCGTTCTAGCATTTTTCTATAAATAGGTGCTTGCTTATGTTAGAATTAAAAAATCACACCAGAAACATAAGTTTTCTCTCTCTATTTTATCGAGTGTATTTTTGTGAGTATTTAGATACTTTGAGAGTTGTTTTTCAGTGCAAGTTTCCTTCGGCTTTACATCCGATGTTCCGGTCAGAAGTACTGCTCTTTTGAGGTAAGGCATTTTAATGGTTATTATATTTTTCAGTTTCGTAATTTTTCCGACCCTCAAAAATTCTGAAAAAATTTGAAATGATAATTTGATGAGTTTTCTTGATTGTGTCCAAAAATGGCGATTTTTGGATGTATAGATTAAGAGTTATGAATTTTATGAGAAAAGACTATTTTAAAAGTAAAGCCTTATAACTTCTTGTGGTTAACTCCAAAATTGGTGAAATTTTTATTGGGAGTACATGTATATAATAGAAGTATACTCTGTAAATTTCGAAATTTTTGGACAAAAGTACAATTTATGATAAATATCTAAATATTCGGCAGTTTTGGCCATATGAAAAATAGTAAATGAATTTTAAAAATTCCGAGAAAAATATATGTTCAATATGGGACTATATTCCGCCACATCCCAGAAAAGAAAATTTGTTTGTACTGATTTGGTATTTTTCATGAAAATGTTCTAGTTATGAGTAAATAAATTAAATATGTTATGTGAAGTAACAAAATTGGAAAATAGGATTTTATGGTTTGAGAATCCTATATGAGGTATATGCAGATTTGTGATGAGGTTTTTGGTTATTGGTGATGAAATCTTATGAGTTTGGCATTTTAGGATAATTAAATGCATTAATTAATAAAGTGTAAACAATTTAAATAAATTATTTATAATTTTAAAAAATGATTAAAATATTATTGTAATATTAGTAATATTAGATTATGAGATTATTAAGTGATTTATAACATTTGGATTAAGGTGTTATAAATATTGATATGGATTTTATTGTGAAAGTTTATCTTTTTGTGTCGGGGTTACTATTCACGAGTTACTATTCATGAGTTACTATTCATGGGGTTCTATTCACGACAAAATTAGTTTCTTTTTTGACCAAATTATCGTTGGTTTATGAATCTTACTCATGAAATTAAATCCATATTTTGATCATATTATTTTTATTATCATATATAACATTTTTATAATCCTGGTGAAGAAATTTATCTTTGACTTGAGTGTAAAGATGGGTAGATTATTGGTATGATCGTGACCATGGGTTCTCTTTGGCCAATAGTGCAAAGTTGAATCGTTGACTGGTATGATCATGACCATTGAATTTACAATTGAATATTTTTAGCTTAAGTGCAAAGGTGAATTGATCAACATGGTTATAATTATGGTTTATATAAATTCTGAAATGATTATGTATTTCTTTGAGATATTAATATCTTTGGCCTGTAGTGTAAAGATGTCCTGTTGTTGAATATCTTTGGCCCGTAGTACAAAGATGACCTATTGTTGAATATTTTTGGCCTATAGTGCAAAGATGACCTGTTGTTGAATATCTTTGGCCTGTAGTGCAAAGATGAAATGATAATGAATATCTTTGGCCTGTAGTGCAAAGATAAATTTATTAGTATGATTATAAACAGAAACTGTGATTTGGTATAACCATGATCTTTGATGTTTCAGGTAAAGACATGTGATGAAAATTATCTTCGTCCTAGATGAGAAGGGGAATTTAGAACTACAATTATGATTATGAGTAATTCATATGATTGTGGAATGGAACTGTTGATTGATGTTACAGGGATAAAACACTGTTGGTGGACTTTTAACATGGAGAAGATAATAGACTTTATGGTCTATTTGACTCTTCTAATGGATTGCTCGTTCCACTACAACTACGGTTAAATTTTTTTATCATCTACCATATGTTTTAAATCTCTGATTTATTACTGATGAAGGCTATTGATAATTTAATTATTTTTAGTCATGATATTCTTTACTAGGATAGTTGTACTCACCCTTTTGCTTCACAATTCCTTTCAAGTAATAAGAGTGTAGCTGGGTCTAGCGGGGATAACAAGGGAATAGAACGGTGGTCTATAGCTGTTGAGGTTCTCCCTAAATAGTATGGAAATAATTTTATTGAGAACTTTAGATAAGTGTGTCGTATTGTATACGTCATTTGATATTTAATTTTGGTGAACCGAATAGGGTGAGGTGTAAGACCCCAACTTTTATGAATAAAAATAAATTTTCTGTAAATATCATTTTTGAATATTATGGAATAAATTTGATATAATGTTATAGTCGTGGGTAATATTTATAAATTTTGCAAAGTACGCAAGTTCTTATATAATATTTGATTGGTCAGGGAATATTCGTACGATGGCACAATCATTGGTGGACCCCACAATGTAATTATTGCTTTGGATTGAGAAAACGACAAAAATATTTTATGAAAATAACAATCTAAAGTTTTACCGTTGATCTTGTTAAACTACTTTCTTTGGTAGTAAAGTACAAAGAATAATGCTGTGGGTTGCATAGTAGCAATACGGTATTGATTATTAATGCTTATGTGAGAAGTCACCTCGGTTTGATTCAGGTTATTGTTTATATTTTATATGTTATTAAATCAATAATTGAGATGACGGTTGTTAATATTATTATTTGCATTATTAACGATGTCTAGAAGTTACGCCAAGGAGAGGTTTGGTCACCTAATCATGCGCTAATAGGAGAAATCCTTATTGAAAGCCCCTCTTTCCGGGAAAGACACAGTCGATTAATAGTATGAATAATAATAATGATGATGACGTTTTGTTTTATTCAGTATTATTAACGTAATAAAACAGAAAAACTTTTTATATAAAATGTAATACTTTTATAAAGTTATTCGCTTTTATTAGCTAATAGTAAAATCTTTTTATATAAAAAATGTAATACTTTTATAAAGTTATCTCATTTTATTAGACAATAATTAGAATATATTATATTTTATTATGCATAGTGTTTGCATAAAGGTTTGCATAGTGTTTGCATAGTAAAATCTTTTTAAAAGTTATTCGTTTTATTAGATTATAAATAGAATATATTATATTTTATTTAAAAGATTTTGCTTTAAATATGGACCGTTCATGGATTGGTTACTATTCATTCCATTCTTCTATAAATAAAAGCTCATTCCTTCATTATTTCTTATGAATTCACTGAAACTCTAGAGAGAGAAACTATAGCTAGAGAAACTATAGAGAGAAAGAAGAAAAGTATTCTGCTACTTCACTACTCCGATATAAGGTTTCTTTTACGGTAAGGGGTGTTATTTTTTTTATATTCATGAAGAGAACTTCTGTTATTCCATTCTTTATTGTTCTGTTGGAATAACCTGTATACTCGGGCTACCCTATACTTGGTGAAATTCTTTTGTTATTCCATTCTTTATTATTCTCGTTGAATATCCTCCGTCACAAGCGCTTTTACTGGCGGACCGATTTCGCTCTTTATTATTTTGTTGGAGTATCCATGCATGCGTTTCTTACGGACTTGATTCCGCCTCTTTATTATTCTTGTTGGAATATCCATGCATGCGTTTCGCTTGACTTAATTCGTTCCGCCTTTATTATTCTATTGGAACATCCTGTCGGTGCATGTAATTTACTTTGACACGGTTTCGTTATTTATTATTTTGTTGTAATAACCTGTCTATGCGAAGTACCGCATGCATGGTGATTTCTTTTGTTATTCCATTCTTTATTATACTCAGTTGGTTAAAGTTTTAACGTCTATACTCCGTGAAATTAGTTGAATATCCTTGATATTCGCGTTTTATCCAGTATCTTTTCATGGAAATATTCTTCTGAGCATTCTTGAATTTTACTCTACAAAGAAGTATCATGTTGACAATTTAGACGTTATTAGTTCCTGAATAAATTAATTCTTGAACTTGTTTTATTGAATTATTATATCATTGTCATCATCCTCATGTTATATTTTTGAAAGTCATATGTGGCCTGTAGCGCATAGATGGACTTGGTATGATTATGACCAAGAATTATTCGGTGTAATCATGACCGTAATGTTACAGATGATGGGGTAAAAGTCCTCATTGTCCCGTAGTGCATTGATGGACAGTTGTTGGCATGATCATGACCATTGATGAATATACGAATATCCTTGGCCCGTAGTACATGGATAATTTGTGGTCGTGATACTAATAAATATCCTTGGCCGTAGTGCAGGGATGATGTGGAATATTTATTAAACTGAGTCGCAACGATAAAAGTGATGAAAAACCTTTTAAATCATAAAAGATAGTAGATTTTATTCTCTACTTGACTCCTTTAATGGATTTTATGTTCCGCTGCAGTTAAACTTGATGACTATTGTATTTTATCAGTTTAACACTGTTGATGACTAATGATAATTTATTCTGCATTATCTTAGTCATAATATTTTTTACTGGGCTAGTTGAGCTCACCCTTTCTTTCACCGTTCTCTTCAGGAAATGAGAACATAGCCAGGACTAGTCGGGGAACGAAGTGATGGTCCGAGATGGTGTCTTAGTAGTCCTTACTATTCTGTTAAATAGTGTGATATTAAATATAATGAGGACTAAATTGAGTGTGGATATTGTCTAGATGACAATATTTGTATTAAAACTCACAGCATGTATTTTGTCGTATTTTACACGTCTGTTGTATAATCAAGTTGTATTTGAATTTAGTACCATGTATTTGGCGACTCAAGATGGGTGATGTATACCTATTTTGGGGGTGTCACAGTTGGTATCAAAGCTTAGTGATATGATCCCTGGTTGAGATGTGAGATAAGAACTAGGAGGGGAGAGACGGTGAATTCTTTCGCTAGTATGACCTACCTAAGTTTATTTGGTATTTAATTGGTCGGTCAGAGTATAGGGATAATATTGAAAGTAATATGCACACAAGCCAATCATGTTTGATGATAAAGCATATACTTTGTAACAATCTTATTCATTTATTAATAAAAAGTATTAATTTATTAAAGGCTTTTAATTATCTACATGATCTTTGTTTTATAATATGTGATAAACCCATAGTTTTAAGCAATGCTTTTAGAATAATGATGATGATCATTCTAATGAGATCTAAATTCTTAGAAAGCTTAAAACTAAAATAGTTCCCAATCATTGGATTACTAAATTGGGGATTAGTTAATCCGAATAGATTGGTACATCGTTAACTCTGCGATTGGATGAGGATGATTGATCTCATGATCATTTGTGTGGAGACACTAAAGCAAGTATGTAGGTGCTTATTAGAGAATAAGTTCACTGAACGTGGCTCGCTAAGGAATACCTAATGGAGTTTTACTTGCCTGTCAATAGGAATGAAAGTAGTATGCACACAAGCCAATCATGTTTGATGATAAAGCATATACTTTGTAACAATCTTATTCATTTATTAATAAAAAGTATTAATTTATTAAAGGCTTTTAATTATCTACATGATGCTATTTTATAATATGTGATAAACCCATAGTTTTAAGCAATGCTTTTAGAATAATGATGATGATCATTCTAATGAGATCTAAATTCTTGAAAGCTTAAAACTAAAATAGTTCCCAATCGTTGGATTACAAAATTGGGGATTAGTGAATCCTGATAGATTGGTACATACGTTGCTTGCTCATTTGATGAGGATGATTGATCTCATGATCATTTGTGTGGAGACACTAAAGCAAGTATGTAGGTGCTTATTAGAGAATAAGTTCACTGAACGTGGCTCGCTAAGGAATACCTAATGGAGTTTTATTTGCTGTCAATAGGAATTCCCAGAGTGATAGTAGTACAAGTAATCCTTGGACTTGAGATCATCATAGTATCTTGTGTATGATGAGTTATACTTTGACTTATTCCTTAAGACCCTTAGGGTATATCAAAGGGTATGCTTGGGTATAATAAGTTGTACATGGAGATAATGTATGATCAATAAAGAATCTACCACTTCTAATAAAAGAAGAGAATGTCCTATGTGATTCGATAAATGACAACCCAAAGTAGTCCTTGGCGAAGGCGTAATGAAATTAGAAAGGAGTTTCTAATTTGCATTATTTGAGTTGTGCATTTAAGAATCGAAATAAATATAATTAAATAAAATAAGACTTGACAAAGAATTCCATGTCTTATATTTAATTGGGACATTGTATGGTGGAAGGATTGAATTGTACGCAGAACTATTTACTCAAAGGTTCTTTTATGATTAATGTTGAAATCTATATTATCCGGAAAGTCGCTGATCGCTAGGGGAGGCTTATCCTATTGTAGAATAAATATTATTTAAATAAATTAATTATTTAATTTATTTATTTAAATAAGATTAGAATTGTTCTAATTGATTTATTCACAACCGGTTTAATATGGAGAACCTAAAGGGTCGTACACCATAAAAGGAAGAATAATTATTTAAGAAGTTAATGGCATAATCGTAATAATATATTAAGTATATTTAATTTAATCTATGGTGATAGAATAAATTAAATAGCTTAATATTTATTATTTAATATTTTAGAAATATTAAATATAAATTAATAAGAGGAGTCTTATTAATATTATTACAATTATTATTATTTTAATTTCTAAAAGAGTTTAGGAATTAATTTAATATAAGTACTCTCATTTATTCCTAATTGGATTAGGAAGGAAAATTAGTTAAAGGAGTTTAATTAATTATCCCTAATAAGATTAGGGAGCTTAATTAATTAAATAAAACCCAATTCCTTAATTGTTAAGGTGGGTTGCCCACATCTATAAATAAGAGGAGTCTTATTATGGGTGGTATGGGTTGTTGACTTTAAAAAGTACGTAATAATTCTAAGTTGTTGGGAGTATGCCTTTTCTATAGAGATAGAAAACTAGGGTTAGATATAACACCCATCTTCTTGAATTTTCTTCTTCCTTGGTGGATCACCTCTAGAGGCCAAACATTTGGGTGGCTAACGTTGATCAAAGGAAGGAACCAAACCCGGTAGATTCAAGATTGAACGCGAAAGGATTTGGAGGTGAACTTGTACACGAGGGAAGCTCGATCTTCAAGGGTATGATTTATTCTTTATCTTTTCGCTTTAATTAATAATTATGCATAAAGGATGATCCGGGTTTTATGGTTTGTAAAATTTTTAAACTCTGATTTTTCTACGCTTCCGCACTTTTTATGCAATTTGATTGCGTCATGAATATTACAAACCTAACAGTGGTATCAGAGCCAGGTTTCGATCCTGGGACCTGTGGGTTTAATTAATTATGGAATCCAATTCCAAGTAAAAAAAAAAATCTTTAATTAAAATAAACTCTTTTATTTTAATTAATTATGGAATCCAATTCCATGTAATAAAAAAAAAAATTGATTAAAATAAAGGAGTTTATTTTGATTCAAAATAGATTTTATACTAACTAAATTTGCCCATTAAATGATATCAATATATATATTAAATGTTTATTATTCATGAGATGAATGTTATTTATTGATGCATATGATGATGTGTATGATAATAAATGGGATTGATTATGGACTATTGACCAATGCGATTGGATTTTATTTTAGTTGGATGCATGAATGTATGGGTTTTTATTAATGGAGGGTCTCATACAGTACCTTGTCTTCTCTAATTTTTCTTAATGTAAATTCTATCTCCCTCCTATGTACTTCCCCTTGACTGCTGATCAAGGTTTCTATTTATTTTAAATAGTTTTGTAATAGGAATAGTTAGAATTAATTTTTGAAGAATTAGAGATCAAGGGACAAGGAGCGCCAAGACCCGTTTGTAATGGAGCCCTAAGTTTAAATGTAATAGTTATATTTAAATATTATTTCTTGCACCCCTAGGGTTTGACCTTTTGGTTCACTTGGTGGCTCTAGTGAACCAAACTAGAATAAAAGTCCATAATCAATCTAGGTAGAATATAGTATTCTATATGTGCATGCTTATACTATATATATATATTATATATTATGCAAACATGCTTCGCATGTTTATTAATATGACGCGTATTTTATATATATATGTACATGCGCTAAAACAAGATGAGACAAATTAATAACAAACCCCTCAAATTTTTATATTAAGTCCTAAGCGTTCAAAGATATTTGGAATATCGAACGTCAGCTTTCTAGCATGATAAAATTAATAGAGTATTAAATATTTAATATGAGTTTGTTGTGTCACCACAAGGCAAGTATTAAGTATTTAAGATGTTAATTTATCACATTTGATGCTTATAAAGAAAATTGAACAATATTGTTTTGTTGTGTCACCACAAGGATGATATTTTCTTTTTTGAATATATGGAGTGCTAGGTCGGGACTTAACTTGGATAATTTTGATTCGGATGTGCCACCACTTGATCAAAATAATCTAAGAGACAAAATACAAGGAGTTGCATAGTTGATGTAATTGACAAAAGTTGTCTACCTATTTATTTATATATAGTTTGTTGTGTCACCACAAGGCTATATACATTTGAAATGGGATCCTTATTCTCACTAGCAAAATCTTTAATTAGATTTTGCCAAACTATATAAGTGAGGGTAATATAGTTTGAAGAAAATAGTGGGAGATACCAATTTAAAACAAGACCTAATTTATTTTGGTAATTAATAAAAGAATGTATGTTAAAATGTTGTTAATTACAAATTCATTTACAGAATTTTACAATGTCTAAAATTACTATCATCATGAAGCATATTAGATGCTAAATTAACCGAATCAATTAAACGGATTGGTTAAGGAATTTGAGAATAGTTCTCATAGCTGAAAAGCTATCTTATGTCCTTAATACGCCTATCCCTGCAATGGTTGCAGACAATGCCTCTGAGGAAGAGATTGCTACTTTTAGAAAGTGGTAAGATGATGCACAGTTGGCTCAATGCATCATGCTCGCATCCATGAGTAACGAGCTTCAGCGTCGACAAAACTATGGATGCTCTACTATATTCCCGCACATCAAGTAGTTGATGGTGAGGAAAGTAGGACCGATAGATATCGATATCTAAGGAGCTCTTCCGATCTAGAATGGCCAATGGCACTATAGTATGAGATAAAAAGTTCTTAACATAATTAATTTGATTGATCAATTAGGACAACTGGTTTTGTCATGGATGGAGAGTTGAGCCAAGATTTGATCTTGCACTCACTCCGGACTCCTTTCACAATTGTTGTTAATTTTTCATATGAACAAGCTAGATATCGCCTTTGGCGATTTGCTTAACATGTTGAAAAATGTTGAGAGTCACTTTCCAACCAAGAAAGACCATGTCTTACTGGTAGGGGCCAAAGGATCTTCTGAAAAGAAGAACGATTCTAAGAAGGTAAATAGAAAGGAATAAACAAAGGATAATAAGAACAAAATCGATCTGAGATAGCAAAGGAGTTTGTTTCCACTACAATAAGCCCGGACAATCGGAAAGAAATCTGCGAAAGTATCTTGCAGAGGCTAACCAAAGAAGCTTAGTGAAGTTTCTACATAATACGCTTTTTGTTCATGATTAAAATAATTTTTCTTTAAGTCAAGGTTCTACTTGGGTATTGGATACCGACTTTGGTTATCATAAATATAGATTTATGAAGGGACCAAGCAGTAGTAAAAGCTAAACAAATATAAGTAATCCTATGTGTGGAAATGTAGCAAAGGTTGCCATATTAGCCATAGAAACTTATAGTTTAGCAATGCCTACGCAAAATCTATTAAGTCAATAAGTTGTTATTGTATTCCAATTCTTGTTAGAAACATTATTTCCATTTTATTGTTGGACAATAAAATCTTTGGTATTATAATTAAGAACAATTGTTGTTCTATTTATAATAATAATGTTTTGTATAGAATCGAATATTACTTAATAAATTTAGTATACTTGACTTACGTGAAAATAATTTTACAATTGAACAAACTAGTATAAGAAAAGGAGATGATCATTCAAAGAGTTGAATGTGTGTATTTGTTGAAATACAAGTGTGAATTATTTGAAAGGTTCAAAGAATTCAAAAGTGAAACAAATTGGCAAAGTATTAGGATTCTTTGATCGGATCAAGGAATAAATACTTGTGCAATAAGTTTCTAGATCATCTCAAATGGTTTTCTCATAATGGACGCCTCCTGATACACAATAATTGATTGATGTATATAAAAAGGAAAAATCATACCTTGTTGAACATGGTGCGGTCCATAATGATTTTACCGATTTCAAAGATCCTTCTGGATAATGTCCTAGAAATGGTCAGATATCTCACGAAAATGGTAACCTCAAAATCCTACCCCAAGATTCTATAAAAGTTATGGACAGGGAGGATTCCTAATCTTAAGTATGTTAAGATAAGGGGTTGTCCAACTTATGTGAAAAAGGTTTCAAAGGATAAGCTTGGGACAAGATTTGACAAGTACAATTTGTGGGACATCCTAAAGTAAGTTTAGGGTATATGTTCTATAATCCTACTTAACAAAAGGTGTTTGTTGCAAAACACGCTGCTTTCTAAGATAAAGGTGTTTATCATTGAAGGGGCTAGTGGGAGGATAATAGATCTTGAAAAGTTCATGATCCACAAAACACTATAAGTCAAATAAGAAGAACTCAGTAGATAGACCTATTGTACACTGAAAGATAATCGTAAATGAAATAGTACCAAAGATACCTAGGAGGTATGGATTCATCATGGATGATGATGATGAGGTACACATCATAGAAGATGATGATCCAGAGTTACATTCGATGAGGTAAGAGTCCTAGTGTGTACAAAAGGGACAGTGGGAGCACTGTGACATTCCTAATATTATATGTTGATATACTACGGATAAGGAATGACATACTAATTCTACAATCAGAAAAGATAAAGTTGTCTAAACATTCCTCCATGAATGATTTGGAAGAGTATCTTAATTTGGGATATAAATCTATATAGATAGATTTAAGAGGATGCTCGACTTAACCCAAGGAACGTATATTCATTTGATGCTAAAGTCGTTTAGCATGGCAAACTCCAAGAGATGTCTCATGTTGATGAGCTATGGAGTGTATCTCTCTTAATAGTCCCCAAAGACTACAAAAGAGAGATCACATGAGTAACTATCATGTATGCAATGAAATGTACGAGACCTGATGTTGATCAGTCATATTCTAGAGAAGTTCACTATGAGTCAGTGAAAAACATCTTAAAGTTCTTAACCGGCACTAAGGATGTGATCATACATGATGGGTCTGAATTAAAACTAGAGGGCTTAACAGACTCAAGTTTTTCGAATGCACTCAAGACGACGTAAAAATCCGCTTTAAGGTAAAGGGTTACCTTGGACGAAGCAGTGCGAAAGAATTGGAAAGGTTCCAAACAAAGAAAGAGTTGTTGGTTTAGTGATAAAGACAAAGTAAATAGCTATAAATGAAGCTGCAAGTTGATTGTTTGGATTAAAAGTTCATTAAAGAACTAGGAATAGTTCCTAAGTCTCATCTTGGATCTAAACATGTGTTGTGGCACTTTCATTTGATTATTAGAATCATTGAAAGATGGGAAATCATTATAGAGATAGTGGACTCTCAAGAACAACATTACATATCCATTAACTAAAGCTTATCCAACAGCAGGATAATCGTCACTTAGAGAAGAAGAGTATAAGATACCATGACGATTGGCTTTAGTGCAAGTGGGAGATTGAAAGTAATATGCAAGCCAATCATGTTTGATGATAAAGCATATACTTTGTAACAATCTTATTCATTTATTAATAAAAAGTATTAATTTATTAAAGGCTTTTAATTATCTACATGATCTTTGTTTTTATAATATGTGATAAACCCATAGTTTTAAGCAATGCTTTTAGAATAATGATGATGATCATTCTAATGAGATTTAAATTCTTAGAAAGCTTAAAACTAAAATAGTTCCCAATCGTTGGATTACAAAATTGGGGATTAGTGAATCCGGATAGATTGGTACATACGTTGCTTGCTCATTGGATGAGGATGATTGATCTCATGATCATTTGTGTGGAGACACTAAAGCAAGTATGTAGGTGCTTATTAGAGAATAAGTTCATCGAACGCGACTCGCTAAGGAATACCTAATGGAGTTTTATTTGCTGTCAATAGGAATTCTCAGTAGTGATAGTAGTACAAGTAATCCTTGGACTTGAGATCATCATAGTATCTTGTGTATGATGAGTTATACTTTGACTTATTCCTTAAGACCTTTAGGGTATATCAAAGGGTATGCTTGGGTATAATAAGTTGTATACGGAGATAATGTATGATCAATAAAGAATCTACCACTTCTAATAAAAGAAGAGAATGTCCTATGTGATTCGATAAATGACAACCCAAAGAGTCCTTGGCAAGGCGTAATGAAATTAGAAAGGAGTTTCTAATTTGCATTATTTGAGTTGTGCATTTAAGAATCGAAATACATATAATTAAATAAAATAAGACTTGACAATAATTCCATGTCTTATATTTAATTGGGACATTATATGGTGGAAGGATTGAATTGTATGCGGTAACTATTTACTCAAAGGTTCTTTTATGATTAATGTTGAAATCTATATTATCTGGAAAGTCGTTGATCGTTAGGGAGGCTTATCCTATTGTAGAATAAATATTATTTAAATAAATTAATTGTTTAATTTATTTATTTAAATAAGATTAGAATTGTTCTAATTGATTTATTCACAACCTAGGTTTAATATGGAGAACCTAAAGGGTCACACCATAAAAGGAAGAATAATTATTTAAGAAGTTAATGGCATAATCGTAATAATATGTTAAGTATATTTAATTTAATCTATGGTGATAGAATAAATTAAATAGCTTAATATTTATTATTTAATATTTTAGAAATATTAAATATAAATTAATAAGAGGAGTCTTATTAATATTATTACAATTATTATTATTTTAATTTCTAAAAGAGTTTAGGAATTAATTTAATATAAGTACTCTCATTTATTCCTAATTGGATTAGGAAGGAAAATTAGTTAAAGGAGTTTAATTAATTATCCCTAATAAGATTAGGGAGCTTAATTAATTAAAAGAATTTAATTAATTAAATAAAACCCAATTCCTTAATTGTTAAGGTGGGTTGCCACATCTATAAATAAGAGGAGTCTTATTATGGGTGGTATGGGTTGTTGACTTTAAAAAGTACGTAATAATTCCAAGTTGTTGGGAGTATGCCTTTTCTATAGAGATAGAAAACTAGGGTTAGATATAACACCCATCTTCTTGAATTTTCTTCTTCCTTGGTGGATCACCTCTAGAGGCCAAACATTTGGGTGGCTAACGTTGATCAAAGGAAGGAACCAAACCCGGTAGATTCAAGATTGAACGCGAAAGGATTTGGAGGTGAACTTGTACCTGAGGAAGCTCGATCTTCAAGGGTATGATTTATTCTTTATCTTTTCGTTTAATTAATAATTATGCATAAAGGATGATCCGGGTTTTATGGTTTGTAAAATTTTTAAACTCTGATTTTTCTACGCTTCCGCACTTTTTATGCAATTTGATTGTGTCATGAATATTACAAACCTAACAAGGAATTCCTGTAGTGATAGTAGTACAAGTGATCCTTGGACTTGAGATCATCATAGTATCTTGTGTATGATGAGTTATACTTTGACTTATTCCTTAAGACCCTTAGGGTATATCAAAGGGTATGCTTGGGTATAACAAGTCAG
Source organism: Panax quinquefolius (assembly GCA_020205615.1). Lineage (NCBI taxonomy): Eukaryota > Viridiplantae > Streptophyta > Magnoliopsida > Apiales > Araliaceae > Panax > Panax quinquefolius. Next base: position 125,436,567 of record CM035152.1, read on the forward strand.
TATATGGAGATAATATATATGATCAATAAAGAATCTACCACTTCTAATAAAAAGAAGAGAAATGTCCTATGTGATTCAATAAATGACAACCCAAAGAGTCCTTGGCGAAGCGAAATGAAATTAGAAAGGAGTTTCTAATTTGCATTATTTGGAGTTGTGCATTTAAGAGTCGAAATACATATAATTAAATAAAATAAGACTTGACAAAAATTCCATGTCTTATATTTAATTGGGACATTGTATGGTGGAAGGATTGAATTGTACGGTAACTATTTACTCAAAGGTTCTTTTATGATTAATGTTGAAATCTATATTATCTGGAAAGTCGTTGATCGCTAGGGAGGCTTATCCCTATTGTAGAATAAATATTATTTATTTTAATAAATTAATTGTTTAATTTATTTATTTAAATAAGATTAGAATTGTTCTAATTGATTTATTCACAACCGGTTTAATATGGAGAACCTAAAGGGTCACACCATAAAAGGAAGAATAATTATTTAAGAAGTTAATGACATAATCGTAATAATATAAGTTATATATTTAATTTAATCTATGGTGATAGAATAAATTAAATAGCTTAATATTTATTATTTAATATTTTAGAAATATTAAATATAAATTAATAAGAGGAGTCTTATTAATATTATTACAATTATTATTATTTTAATTTCTAAAGAGTTTAGGAATTAATTTAATATAAGTACTCTCATTTATTCCTAATAGGATTAGGAGGTTAAATTAATTAAAAGAGTTTAATTAATTATCCCTAATAAGATAAGGGACCTTAATTAATTAAAGAATTTTAATTAATTAAAATAAAACCCAATTCCTTAATTGTTAAGGAGGGTTGCCCACATCTAAATAAGATGAGTCTTATTATGGGGGTGAGTTAGTTGTTTTTTACAACATACGTAATATTTTCAATAGTTGGGAGAGTACGCCTTTTCTATAGAGATAGGAAAAACTAGGGTTTGAGCCAATACCCCTTCTTCTTGAAAATTCTTTTTCCTTGGTGGATCACCTCTAGAGGCCAAATATTTGGATGGCTAACGTTGATCAAAGGAAGGAACCAAACCCGGTGGATTCAAGTTGAACGCGAAAAGGATTGGATGTGAACTTATACCTGAGGAAGCTCGGATCTTCAAGGGTATGTTTCTTATTCATCATCTTTTTGTTTAATTAATAATTGTGCATAAAGGGTGATCCGGGTATATGGTTTGTAAAATTTTAAACTCGATTTTCACGCTTAGCATTATTTTTGCAATTTGATTGCGTTCTTGAATATTACAAACCTAACAGTGGCATCAGAGCCAAACCTTTATGCGAATTATTAATTGTTTTAATTTAATATGTATGTTGATATGTGTTTAGAACAATTTAATTGGGCATAATTTTATTATATAAAATTTAAACAAAAAAAAAAAATTATCATGGATTTGAATTTTTTTTTTTTTTTCGCTGTGATTCACGAAAAAAAAAAAAAGGAACGGATTACATATATATATTATTGTCCAACGTGGGTAACTTTTGATTCCTAACGTAAATAATATATATAATATTTAACACGGAAATCAAGGAAACAGGAAATCGTAAAATATTATATATATAATATATATTATATTACCGTAATATTATATATATATATAATATTTTAATAATTTTATAATTAAAATAAAAGTTTATTTTAATCTAAAAATAAAAAGTTTATTTTAATTTTAAAATTAAATTTCATACTAACTAATTAGAGTTGGAATTGGATTCCATGATAACTAATTGGAGTTGAAATTGGATTATATTTTTCCTTAAATAAAGTAGTTTATTTAGATATGAAATAAGATTTCATATTATTCAAAATAAAGGAGTTTATTTGTGAATAGGAAAGAGAATCATAATTTCCTTAAATAAAGGAGTTTATTTAGATATGAAATAAGATTTCATATTATTAAAAATAAAAGAGTTTATTTGTGAATAGGAAAGAGAATCCTAATTTCCTTAAATAAAGGAGTTTATTTAGATATGAAATATGATTTCATATTATTCAAAATAAAGGAGTTTATTTGTGAATAGGAAAGATAATCCGTGTTTCCTTTAATAATTTTTTTTTACATGGAATTGGATTCCATAATTAATTAAAATAAAGGAGTTTATTTTGATTAAAGATTTTTATTAAAATAAAATAGTTTATTTTATTCAAAATTAGATAAATTAAAATAAAATAGTTTTATTTTGATTTAAATTTGGATTAAAATAAAGGAGTTTATTTTGATTCAAAAATAGATTTTATACTAACTAAAGTTGTCCATTAAATGATATCAATATATATTAAATGTTTATTATTCATAAGATGAATGTAATTTATTGATGCATATGATGACGTAAAATGATAATAAATGGGATTGATTATGGACTATTGACCAATGTGATTGGATTTTATTTTAGTTGGATGCATGAATGTATGAGTTTTATTAAATGGGGTCTGCTGTACCTCGTCTTCTCTAATTTTTCTTAATTTAAATTCTATCTCCTCCTATGTACTTCCCTCGATTTATTGATCAAGGTTTCTATTTATTTTAAATAGTTTTGTAATAGGAATAGTTAGAATAAATTTTGAAAAATTGGAGATCAAGGAGCAAGGAGCGCTTGAAGACCCGTTTGTAATGGAGCCAGGTTTAAATGTAATAGTTATATTTAAATATTATTTCTTGCACCCCTAGGGAGCCTGACCTTTTGGTTCACTTGGTGGCTCTAGTGAACCAAACTAGAATAAAAGTCCATAATCAATCCGGTAGAATATAGTATTCTATATGTGTATGCTTATACTATATATATTATATATTATGCAAACATGTTTCGCATGTTCATTAATATGACGCGATATTTTATATATATATGTGCATGCCAGCTAAAACAAGATGAGACAAATTAATAACAAACCCTCAATTTTTAGATTAAGTCCTAAGCGTTCAAAGATATTTGGAATATCGAACGTCGCCTTCTAGAATGATAAAATTAATAGAGTATTAAATATTTAATATGAGTTTGTTGTGTCACCACAAGGCAAGTATTAAGTATTTAAGATGTTAATTTATCACATTTGATGCTTATAAAGAAAATTGAACAATATTGTTTTGTTGTGTCACCACAAGGATGATATTTTCTTTTTGAATATATGGAGTGCTAGGGTCGGACTTAACTTGGATAATTTTGATTCGGATGTGCCACCACTTGATCAAAATAATCTAAGAGGCAAAAGAAAAGGAGTTGCATAGTTGATGTAATTGACAAAAGTTGTCTACCTATTTATTTATATATAGTTTGTTGTGTCACCACAAGGCTATATACATTTAAAATGGGATCCTTATTCTCACTAGCAAATCTTTAATTAGATTTTGCCGAACTATATAAGTGAGGTAATATAGTTTGAAGAAAATAGTGGGAGATACCAATTTAAAACAAGACCTAATTTATTTTGGTAATTAATAAAAGAATGTATGTTAAAATGTTGTTAATTATAAATTCATTTACGAAATTTTACAATGTCTAAAACTACTATCATTTGCTGAGCATATTAGATGCTAAATTAACTGTAATCCAAATTAAACGGATTGGTTAAGGAATTTGAGAATAGTTCTCATAGTTTGAAAAGCTATCTTATGTCCTTAATACGCCTATCCTCGCAATGGTTGCGCATAATGCCTCGAGGAAGAGATTGCTACTTTTAGAAAGTGGCAAGATGATGCATAGTTGGCTCAATGCATCATGCTCGCACCCACGAGTAACGAGCTTGGCGTCAAGATGAAACTATGGATGCTCCTACTATATTCCCGCACATCAAGTAGTTGATGGTGAGGAAAGTAGGACGATAGATATCGACATATCTAAGGAGCTCTTCCGATCTAGAATGACCAGATGACACTTCTGATGCATAAAAAGTCCTTAACATAATCAATTTGATTGATCAATTAGGACAACTGTTTTTGTCATGGATGGAGAGTTGAGCTAAGATTTGATCTTGCACACACTCCCTTAACTCCTTTCACAATTGTTGTGAATTTTTCATATGAACAAGCTAGATATCGCCTTTCTTTGATTTGCTTAACATGTTGAAAAATGTTGAGAGTCACTTTCCAACCAAGAAAGACCATGTCTTATTGGTAGGGGCCAAAGGATCTTCTGAAAAGAAGAACGATTCAAAGAAGGTAAATAGAAGGCATAAACAAAGGATAATAAGAACAAAACTGACACGGATAGCAAAGGAGTTTGCTTCCACCGCAATAAGCTTCCGACAATCGGAAAGAAATCATGAGAAGCATCTTGCGAGGCTAACCAAAGAAGCTTAGTGAAGTTTCGGTTATAATACGCTTTTTGTTCATGATTGAAATAAATTTTCTTTAAGTCAAGGTTCTACTTGGGTATTGGATACCGACTTTGGTTATCATAAATATAGATTTATGAAGGGACCAAGCAGAAGTAGAAAGCTAAACAAATATAAGTAATCCAATGTGTGGGAAATGAAGCAAAGGTTGATACATTAGGCATAGAAACATATAGTTTAGCAATGCCTACAGGCAAGTCTATTAAGTCAATAAGTTGTTATTCTATTCCAGTTCTCGTTGGAAACATTATTTCCATTTTATTGTTGGACAATGACATCTTTGGTATTATATTTAAGAACAATTGTTGTTCTATTTATAATAATAATGTTTTGTATAGGACTGGAATATCACTTAATGGATTTTGTATACTTGACTTACGTGAAAAATTATTTTGTAAATTGAACAAACTAGTATAAGAAAAGGAGATGATCATTCAAAGAGTTGAATGTGTGTATTTGCTGAAATACAAATGTAAATTATTTGAAAGGTTCAAAGAATTCAGAAGTGAAACAAATTGGCAATGTATTAAGATTCTTTGATTAGATCAAGGAATAAATACTTGTGCAATAAATTTCTAGATCATCTCAAATGGTTTTCTCATAATGGACACATCCTGATACGCAATAATTGATTGATGTATCTGAATGAAAAATGGTACCTATTTGAACATGGTGCGATCCATAATGATTTTACCGACATTCCAGTATCCTTCTAGGATCATGTCCTAGAAATGGCTGCATATCTACGAAAAAGGTAACCTCAAAATCCGGCCCCAAGACTCCATAAAAGTTATGGACATGGAGGATTCCTAATCTTAAGTATGTTAAGATAAGGGGTTGTCCAACTTATGTGAAAAGGTTTCAAAGGATAAGCTTGGGATAAAATTTGACATGTATAGATTTGTGGGACATCCTAAAGTAAGTTTAGGGCATATGTTCTATAATCCTACATAGCAAAAGGTGCTTATCATGAAACACCTTGCCTTAAGATAAAGGTGTTTATCATTAAAGGGCTAGTGGGAGGATAATAGATTTTGAAGAGTTCAAAAACCACAAAACACTATAAGTCAAATAAGAGGAACCTATAGATGACCTATTGTACCAAACAAATCAATAAATCTGAATAGTATCGAAGATACCTAGGAGGTATGGATTCATCATAGATGATGATGATGAGGTACACATCATAGAAGATGATGTTCCGTAGTTACATCTGATGAGGTAAGAGTTCTAGTGTGTACAAAAGGGTCAAGTGGGAGCGTCGTGAAATTTCTAGTATTATATGTTGATATACTACGGATGAGGAATTACATACCAATGCTACAATCAGTAAAGATAAAGTTGTCTAAACAATCCTCCATGAATGATTTGGGAAGAGTATCATTATTGGGGATGCAAATCTATATAGATAGATACAACATGATGCTCGACTTAACCCAAGAAACGTATATTCATTTGATGCTAAAGTCGTTTAGCATGGCAAACTCCAAGAGATGTCTCATGTCGATGAGCTATGGAGTGTATCTCTCTTAATAGTCCCCACAGACTTACGAAAGAGAGGTAGCATGAGCGACAATCATGCATGCAATGAAATGTATGAGACCTCGATGTTGATCACCATATTATGGAGAAGTTCACTATGAGTCGCTGAAAAACATCTTAAAGTGCTTAACCGGCACTAAGGATGTGATCATATTCATGGTGGGTCAAAATTAAAACTAGAGGGCTTAACAGACTCAAGTTTTTCAGACAGACCAAGATGACAGAAAATCCACTTTAAGGTAAAACGTTATCTTGATTTGTGGTGCAGTGAATTGGAAAGGTTCCAAACAGCAAAGAGTTGCTGGTTTAGTGATAAAGACAAAGTAAATAGCTATAAATGAAGCTGCAAGTTGATTATTTGGATTAAAAGTTCATTACAGAACTAGGAATAGTTCCTAAGTCTCATCTTGAATCTAAACATGTGTTGTGGCACTTTCATTTGATTATAAGAATCATTGAAAGATGGGAAATCAGTATAGAGATGGTGGACTCTCAAGAACAACATTACATATCCATTAACTAAAGCTTATCAAACAGCAGGATAATCGTCACTCAAAGAAGAAGAGTATAAAGATACAATGGCGATTGGCTTTAGTGCAAGTGGGAGATTGAAAGTAATATGCACACAAGCCAATCATGTTTGATGATAAAGCATATACTTTGTAATAATCTTATTCATTTATTAATAAAAAGTATTAATTTATTAAAGGCTTTTAATTATCTACATGATCTTCGTTTTATAATATGTGATAAACCCATAGTTTTAAGCAATGCTTTTAGAATAATGATGATGATCATTCTAATGAGATCTAAATTCTTAGAAAGCTTAAAACTAAAATAGTTCCCAATCATTGGATTACAAAATTGGGGATTAGTGAATTTGATAGATTGGTACATACGTTGCTTGCTCATTGGATGAGGATGATTGATCTCATGATCATTTGTGTGGAGACACTAAAGAAAGTATGTAGGTGCTTATTAGAGAATAAGTTCACCTAACGTTGGCTCGCTAAGGAATACCTAATGGAGTTTTACTTGCTTGTCAATAGGAATTCTGTAGTGATAGTAGACAAGTGATCCTTGGACTTGAGATCATCATTGTATCTTGTGTATGATGAGTTATACTTTGACTTATTCCTTAAGACCTTTAGGGTATATCAAAGGTATGCTTGGGTATAACAAGTTGTAAATGGAGATAATATATGATCAATAAAGAATCTACCACTTAATAATAAAGAAGAGAATGTCCTATGTGATTCGATAAATGACAACCCAAAGAGTCCTTGACCAAGCGCGTAATGAAATTAGAAAGGAGTTTCTAATTTGCATTATTTGAGTTAGTGCATTTAAGAGTCGAAATACATATAATTAAATAAAATAAGACTTGACAAAGAATTCTATGCCTTATATTTAATTGGGACATTGTATGGTGGAAGGATTGAATTATGACGGTAACTATTTACTCAAAGGTTCTTTTATGATTAATGTTGAAATCTATATTATCCGGAAAGTCGCTTGATCGCTAGGGAGGCTTATCCCTATTGTAGAATAAATATTATTTATTTAAATAAATTAATTGTTTAATTTATTTATTTAAATAAGATTAGAATTGTTCTAATTGATTTCTTCACAACCTATTTAATATGAAGAACCTAAAGGGTCACACCATAAAAGGAAGAATAATTATTTAAGAAGTAAATGGCATAATCGTAATAATATATTAAGTATATTTAATTTAATCTATGGTGATAGAATAAATTAAATAGCTTAATATTATTATTTAATATTTTAGAAATATTAAATATAAATTAATAAGAGGAGTCTTATTAATATTATTACAATTATTATTATTTTAATTTCTAAAAGAGTTTAGGAATTAATTTAATATAAGTACTCTCATTTATTCCTAATAGGTTTAGGAGGTTAAATTAATTAAAAGAGTTTAATTAATTATCCCTAATAAGATAATGGAGCTTAATTAATTAAAGGATTTTAATTAATTAAAATAAAACCCAATTCCTTAATTGTTAAGGAGGGTTGCCCACATCTAAATAAGAGGAGTCTTATTATGGGGGTGAGTTAGTTGTTTTTTACAACATACGTAATATTTCCAATAGTTGGGAGAGTACGCCTTTTCTATAGAGATAGGAAAAACTAGGGTTTGAGCCAATACCCCTTCTTCTTGAAAATTCTTTTTCCTTGGTGGATCACCTCTAGAGGCCAAACATTTGGGTGGCTAACGTTGATCAAAGGAAGGAACCAAACCCGGTGGATTTAAGTTGAACGCGAAAAGGATTGGAGGTGAACTTGTACCTGAGGAATCTCGGATCTTCAAGGGTATGTTTCTTATTCATCTTTTTCGTTTAATTAATAATTGTGCATAAAGGGTGATCCGGGTATATGGTTTGTAAAAATTTTAAACTCTGATTTTTCACGCATCCGCATTATTTTTGCTATTTGATTGCGTTCTTGAATATTACAAACCTAACAAATATGTGATATGTTAATTAACCCTTGTTTTGTGGCAGTATTTGAAAATGGCATCCGAAAATGTTGAGAACATTAATGGAGCACAGGAGACCGTTGAGTCTCCACAGATCAATAATCAGGATAATGTGCATCAGGTAGGCGATAATCCTAATGCAAACAACAACACTGACCAAATGATGAACGATGGAATGTTTCGAGGCTTCATGCAATTCATGCAAGATCGGTAGAGCGGCTCTCAAAAAATGCGAGTAAAACACTGGCAACTCTAGGGCCAGTCACCAAAGCAGTTCATGGAGCTGGGACCACAAGAGTTTTTTGAGAGCCAAAACCACTTAAGGTAGAGACGTGGATAAAGCAGATCAACAAGATATTTGATGTCTTGGGTTGCTCAGGAGCAAAAGGTTCCTTTGCCACTTTCATGTTGCGGGCAAAGGCGCAGACATTCTTGGTGGAGTATCAGAAGCGTACTCAACTCCGCCGATCAAGATGTCTTGGGAGAAGTTCCAAGAATCGTTTCAACGACAAGTACTTTCCGAAAAGTATTCATCACATGAAAGAGGTAGAGTTCATTAAACTGGAACAAAACAACATGATCGTGTCATAAGACGAAGCCAAGTTTACTTTAATTTTGTCCGGTTTGCGTCCCATTTGGTTGATAATGAGGAGAGAATGACGCGAATGTTTCTAAGAGGTTTGAAACTAGAGATACGTCAATATCTTATCTCTTATAAACTGTGTTTGTATTCAGATGTTGTTAATACGGCTCAGTTATTGGAACGCGATAATGAGTCAACCCAACCAAAAGAGAGCAGCTGGCAAAATGATAATACCAGTGATAGCAGTCATCGAAGCGGTGACAATAAGCGTGGAGGGAATCAACATACCAGAAATGGTAACCACTTCGGTGGTAATCTTGGCCAAAACAATAAGAATGGACATTTCAAGAAAAGAAGATTCAACAATGATGGAAAGACGTCAGCATCAGCACCTGTCGTTAAGGAAGGAGAACGACCACCTATCATATGCTTCAAATGTGGAGGGGAGGGACACATCAGTCCAAACTGTGCGATGCCCTCCAAAGCATGTTACAATTGTGAAAGAGAAGGACACCTGACCCGATTTTGTCGTGCACCGAAGATAAGTCCAGCTGGGAGAGCGTTTGTCGTGACCTCCCAGAAAGCAAGGAACCCGAACGAGGTCATCACGGGTAAGCTTATCATAATTTCTAGTGAAGTATATACCTTATTTGATACCGGTTCTAACCATTCTTTTACTTCTCCTACTTGCGCTTAACATTTAAATTTGACTCCGGAAAAATAAGACTTTGACTTATCTGTTGAAACTCCGTTGGGAGAAACCTTCATTACATCCACTTGCTTATAAGTCTTGTTTGGTTCAAATCGGTTACCCTCACATTACACCGTCAATTTATTTCATTGAAAATACTTGCATTTGATGTAATTCTAGGGATTGATTGATTAACTACTAATCATGCAAAAATTGATTGTTTTCATAAGGTTGTTAGTTTTCATATTCCTAATCAACCTATTATACAAATTCAAGTAACCAAACCATTAAAATCAATCACTGTCATCTCAAGCCATAAAGCTATTCGTTTATTGAAAAATGGATGTCAATCATTCTTAGATCATGTCACGAATCTAAACAAAAATACGTAAGTTTTGAATGATATTTCTATTGTTAATGAATTTCCAGACGTATTCCCTAAAGAACTTCTTGTCCTACCCCCAGAGCGTGAAATTTAATTTTGTATCGACCTTGAACCTGGTACAAAACCTATTTCCAAAGCCCCATATCGAATGGCTTCTATTGAACTTCAGGAGTTAAAGACCCAACTGCAGGAATTGTTAGACATTGGCTTTATTCGTCCTAGTACTTCTCCTTGGGGTGCTCCTATTCTATCCGTGAAGAAGAAAGATGGGAGTATGCGACTTCGTATTGATTATCTGGAGTTGAATCATGTCACCATCAAAAATAGGTACCCATTGCCACATATTGATGACCTGTTTGACTAGTTGCAAGGCACCAAATTCTTTACAAAGATTGATCTTCGTTCCGGATATCACCAATTGAAGATTAAAACTGATGACATTCCAAAGACGGCTTTCAGAACTCGGTATGGGCATTATAAATTCATAGTCATGTCTTTTGGATTGACTAATGCTCCTGCTGCCTTCATGGATATGATGAACCGAGTATTCAAGGAATATTTGGATCACTTTGTGGTCGTCTTTATTGATGACATCCTTATTTATTCCAAAAGCCGTGAAGATCATGAGCAACACTTGAGTCTGATACTCCAAAAGCTTCGTGAATATAAGCTTTATGCCAAGTTGAAGAAATGCGAGTTTTGGTTTGAGGAAGTAGCATTCCTTGGGCACGTGGTATCAAGTCATGGAATATCTGTTGACCTGGCAAAGATTGAAGCCATTCAAAGTCGGAGCAACCTAAATCGGTGGATCGGCATCGTAGCTTTCTCGGCTTACTAAGTTATTATCGAAGATTCAGTAGAAGGTTTTCTCGAATTGCTACTCCCTTAACTCAAATTGACTCGGAAAGATACAAAATTCGGTTGGAACGAGGAATGTGAGAAGAGTTTTCAAGAACTCAAAGAAGACTCATTTCAAGACTGCTTACGACAATACCATCCGCCTCGGAGGGATTTGTCATCTACAGTGATGCTTCAGGCAATGGGTTAGGATGTGTTCTCATGCAACATGGGAAAGTCATAGCCTATGCCTTTCGACAACTAAAAGAATATGAGAGGAATTATCCTACTCATGATATAGAGTTGGCAGCTGTTGCCTTCACACTTAAAATTTGGAGGCATTACTTGTATGGGGAGAAAGTGGAGATCTTTACGGATCATAAAAGCCTCAAATATTTCTTCACTCAAAAGGAACTCAACATGCGACAGTGACGTTGGCTTGAACTATTGAAAGATAATGATCATACCATCCAATACCATCCTGGAAAAGCAAACGTGGTAGCTGACGCATTGAGTAGAAGATCATATGCGGGTACAAGTGCGATATTGTCAACGCAAAGGCCCATCTTATATGACTTGCAAAGGATGGAGATAGAATTAAAGACTCTAGGGACCCATGTGATGATGGCGAATATATGAGTAGAACCGACTTTAATCGATAAAGGTAAAGCTGCTCAAGCTATAGACCTGGAGCTGATGCATATGAGGAAGAAAGTACAAGAAGGTGCTATGCCGGAAGCAAGAATTGATGAAGAAGGAATACTTGAGTCAACTCCGCACTTTTGTTCCTAACGATCCTGATTTAAAGTATAAAATCATGATGGAGGTGCACAACACACCGTCTGCAATCCATCCTGGGAGTACTAAAATGTATCGTGATCTTCGTCATACATTTTGGTGGAGAAATATGAAGAGAGAGATAGCGCTGTTTATCTCAAGGTGTCTAACTTGTCAACGAGTCAAAGTGGAGCATCAAGTACCAAAAGGTCCATTGCAACCACTTGAAATTCCAAAATGGAAGTGGGAGCACATTACTATGGATTTCGTTACTGGTCTTCCCAAGGTTTCTCAAGGCATAGATGAAATTTTGGTCATTGTTGATAGATTGACCAAGTCTTCTCATTTCTTACAAATTCGAGAAACTTATACACTTGAACGTCTTGCTTGTATGTACATAAACGAGATTGTAAGACTGCATGGTATGCCAGTATCCATAGTTTCTGATCGAGACACAAGATTCACTTCACGATTTTGGGTTAGTTTGCAAAAAGCTATGGGCACAGATTTATGATTTAGTTCGGCTTATCATCCTTAGACATACGGACAATCAGAGAGGACTATTCAAACTATTGAAGATTTATTAAGACTTTATGTCCTTGACTTCAAGGGAAGTTGGGACAAGTTCTTACCATTGGTGGAGTTTTCCTACAACAACAGTTATCAATCAAGTATTGGCATGGCTCCATTCGAGGCGTTGTATGGAAGAAAGTGTCATTCTCCAGTACGCTGGGATGAGGTGGGTGAAGCAACGTTGTTGGGACCGGAGTTGGTACGTATGGCTACGAAAAAGATTCAAACGATCCTACAACGTATAAAAACCTCACAAGACCGACAAAAGAGTTATGCTGATCTTCATCGAAAGGACGTGGAATTCAATATTGGAGATCATGTGTTGTTACGTGTTGCTCCATGGAAAGGAGTTACGAGATTTGGAAAGAGAGGAAAGCTCAATCCTCGATTCATTGGCCCATTTTAATCCTCGATCGAGTAGGGAATCAGAGACTATAGACTTGCTTTACCGCTAAGTATGTCTCTCAGATTCATAACGTTTTTCATATATCCATGTTACGTAAATATGTGAAAGACCCGAACCATATTATTGAGTTAGAACCGGACGAAGTAGCGAAAGATTTAACGTATGAAGAGGTTTACTGTTCAAATCTTGGATAAGAAGGAACATATTCTACGCTCAACGCTATACCTCAAGTCAAAGTGTTATGGAGGAACCACGATGTTGAGGAAATGACACGGGAGTTAGAATCAAAATGAAATCAAGGTATCCTTACCTCTTCGACATATCGGTACGTACCTAATTTTGAGGGCGAAATTTCATAAGAAGGGAGATTGTAAGACCCTCAACTTTTATGAATAAAAATGAATTTTCTATAAATATCATTTTTGAATATTATGGAATAAATTTGATATAATGTTATAGTTGTGGGTAATATTTATAAATTTTTCAAAGTATGCAAGTTCTTATATAATATTCGATTGGTCAGGGAATATTCGTATTAACTAAGACAATCATTGGTGGACCCTACAAGTAATTATTATCGGATTGAGAAAACGACAAATTTTTTTTGAAAATAACTACCAAGTTTTACCGTTGATCTTTGTTGAACTACTCGATAGTAAAAGAAATACGCGTGGTTGCATAGTAGCACACAGTATTGATTATTAATGCTTATGTGAGAAGTCACTCAGTTTGATTAAATTATTTACGATATTTTATATGTTATTAAATCAATAATTGAGATGACGAAGTTTTTAATATTATTATTTGCATTATTAACGATGTCTAGAAGTTCTACCAAGGAGAGGTTTGGTCACTTAATTGCGCCGCCAATAGGGAGAAATCTTTATTGAAAGCCCCTCTTTCCCGGGAACGACACTCGTCGATTAATAGCGTGAATAATAATAATGATGATGACGTTTTGTTTTATTCATTATTATTAACGTAATAAAACAAAAAACTTTATATAAAAAAAAAAACAGAATACTTTTATAAAGTTATTCGTTTTATTAGGCTAATAGTAAAATCTTTTTTATAAAAATGTAATACTTTTATAAAGTTATCTGCTTTATTAGATAATAATTAGAATATATTATATTTTATTATGCATAGTGTTTTGCATAGTGCTTGCATAGTAAAATCTTTTTAAAAGTTATTCGTTTTATTAGATTATAAATAGAATATATTATATTTTATTTAAAAGATTTTGCTTTAAATATGGACACTTGATTAAAATACATCAATCTGGACCGTTCATGGATTGGTTACTTATTCATTCCATTCTTCTATAAATAGAAGATCATTCCTTCATTATTTCTTACTTAATTCAATTTGAAACTCTAGAGAGAAACTATAGAGAAAGAAGAAAAGTATTCTCGCTACTTCACTACTCGATATCAAGTTTCTTTTACTAAGAAGTGTTATTTCTTTTGTATTCATGAAGAGAACTTCATTATTGCATTCTTTATTATTCTGCTTTGAATAACTTTGTATATGCTGGGGCTACCCTATATTTGGTTAAATTCTTTTGTTATTCCATTCTTTATTATTACATTGTAATATCACATCTCATGCGTTTCTGCGGACCGATTCCGCTCTTTATTATTCATTGCTGAATATCCGTTTATACGCTTTATGTCGAACCCGATTCCGCTTTTATTATTCTCATTGGAATATCGGTATACTCGCTGCGTTTCTACCGGACCTAGTTTCGCCTTTATTATTACATTGAACATCACATTGATTTTAATTTACTTTGACCTAGTTCCGTTATTTATTATTCATTGGAATAACTCGCCATGCGGCACCGCATGCACGGTGATTTCTTTTCTTTTCAATTCTTTATTATACTTAGTTGGTTAAAGTTTTGACTTCTATACTTCGTGAAATTAGTGGAATATCCTTGATATTTGCGCTTCATCCAATATCTTTTCATGGAAATATTCTTCTGAGCATTCTTGAATTTTACTCTACAAAGAAGTATAATGTTGACAATTTGAACGTTATTAGTTCCTGAATAAATTAATTCTTGAACTTGTTTTATTGAATTCTTATATCATTGTCATCATTCTCATGTTTATATTTTTGAAAGTCATCTGTGGCCTGTAGTGCATAGATGGACTTGGTATGATTATGACCAGGGATTATTCGGTGTAATCATGACCGTAATGTTAAAGATGATGTGGTCAAAGCCCTCATTAGCCCGTAGTGCATTGATGGACAATTGTTGGCATGATCATGAACATTGATGAATACACGAATATCCTTGGCCAGTGGAGATTATATATGATCTTGGAGTTTATTTGAAATATAATTTTCAACTGGAAACAGTGGAGATAGTTATATGTCAAGAGAAGACTCACCATTGGAAAGAACATGATAGTAATCTTCTCGTTTTTCTTTGGAGTCTATTGGGTCAACCAAGGATAATTCTGTGGACATATAATTTCTATCATAACCTAGACGCATGGCCTCCCATGTACGAAGGTTTCCATGAGCACTTCCCAAAGATTTTAATTTCTAAAATAGTTTTTGACTGTACCTTTATGTAAGGTGTCATTGTGACGTACTACCCAAGTTGGTGTCAGGAGTCATAGTTGGTATATATATTTGTATCAAAACTCACAACATAGGTGTTGTTGTATTTTGCACGACAATTGTTGTAATAAAGTTGTAGTTGTTTTCTGTACCATGTATTTGGTGACTCAGAATAGGTTGGATGGATTGGACCAATTTTGGGGGCGTCACAGCTGAATCTTGGCTTGGCGGAAGGAGGCTGCCATGTTCCCAGGTCCCTAGTTTAGCATATAACGCATACTGCCAGATTTGAATCCCGGATAGTGAATTCTGACTTTTAGACAATAACTTCTATGATGTCTATGATGCTAAAAGTGATCTAAAACCTACTGATATATATATATATATATATATGTGTGTGTGATTCTTAGATGATAAGTTGGTGTTTGCATTGAAATGATAAGTCCAAAGAATATTTTCAAGAAATAAAGCAATCAAGACTTTGTAGTAATTGTGATGACTTACAAACTAAATAGTGCTATGAAAATATAGGCTAAGCGATGTGTATGAAGTTATATCTAAGTTAAATGTTTATGTGTACGTTGAACTTACCTATATGTGTTGGCTAATGAACATCTTGAACATATGATACACTATAAATAGGATTCAAAAGTGTTGATTTCTTAAAGAGGATAAACTACGCTTAAGGCAAGTTTCTCTAACCTTACTCAAATTTATATTGAGCAAGTACCAAACCCTACTCTTATTGTGCGAGTATCTTTGCCTTACTTTGTTCGGCGAATACCGTAAGCTTATCTCTTTAAATACAAGTTATACTACTTTCTCGTTCAAATGAGCTAGTATGTTTAAAACCCTTGTGAAAGTTATTATTCATGTTGAACTTGGTATTGTTCTTGAATATTGTCAAAGAGTCGATGCCATTTGATTCGGCTAGACTATATGCATGTTTATAAAAGCTGTCCAAACCAATTGATTGGTGCGAAAATCTTGAAAACTGAGTTGGACAACCCTTTTGGTAAGGGGAGTGTATGTCGTTAGAAACCCCAACACATGATTGTATATTATTATGGTGTTATGCATAACGTAAAGTATTGTAGACTGATCATCTATAGTACTTGATATTTTTGGGTTATTGATAAGTGGATTTTAGATACGTGAATCAATGTCCATTTCATGCGTAATTGTTGCTAAATTCTTGTGATCATGTTTGTTTTTACTTGTTTTATGTTATTTTATGTGTAGGATGGTTGGTGTGGTATTTAACGTGTACTTGGAGCTATTCGGTGTGATATGGAGTTAATTGGTACAAAGTTGGAAGAAATTTTGAAGTACATCAAATCTTTTGGCGGAATGAAGGCCCGCTAGTATGCATATTATTTATACATCCCATGGGCTGGGGGTCTCAATATCGATTAATTGAGAAGGGAGTTGCCATGGGATGCGGCTTATGTAAATGTGTACCCCTCACGGGTGGGGGGTCTCGGTTGAAGTAGACTCTCACATTCTTTGAACATTGATGGGAGTTGGTTTCTAGCATTTGGATAGCGTATGAACTCTAATTGAAGGGAATTTTCGGTTGGGACTTGTGTGTTGGACATCTACTACTTAAAAAAACAACAAAATTCAACAACACACAAGGCAAATTAGAGAGATCAATTTGAGTTTTTCATATCAAATTTAGGCTACGTGAGGGGTGTTTTTCACTATTCTTCTTCTTAGACTATTATTTGTAATTGAAAAGATATTTCTCTTTGACTTGAGTGTAAAGATGGGTAGATTATTGGTATGATCGTGACTATGGGTTCTCTTTGGCCAATAGTGCAAAGTTGAATCGTTGACTGGTATGATCATGACCATTGAATTTATAATTGAATATTTGTAGCTTAAGTGCAAAGGTGAATTGATCAACATGGTTATAATTATGGTTTATATAAATTCTGAAATGATTATTTATTTCTTTGAGATATTAATATCTTTGCCCTGTAGTGCAAAGATGACCTGTTGTTGAATATCTTTGGCCTGTAGTGCAAAGATGACCTATTGTTGAATATCTTTGGCCTATAGTGCAAAGATGACCTGTTGTTGAATATCTTTGCCTGTAGTGCAAAGATGAAATGATAATGAATATCTTTGGCCCGTAGTGCAATGATAAATTTATTAGTATGATTATAAACAGGAACTGTGATTTGGTATAACCATGATCTTTGATGTTTCAGGTAAAGACATGTGATGAAAATTATCTTCGTCCTAGATGAGAAGGGGAATTTAGAACTACAATTATGATTATGAACTATTCATATGATTGTGGAATGGAACTGTTGATTGATGTTACAGGGATAAAACACTGTTGGTGGACTTTTAACATGGAGAAGATAATAGACTTTATGGTCTATTTGACTCTTCTAATGGATTGCTCGTTCCGCTACAACTATAGTTAAAAAGTTTTATCATCTACCATATGTTCTAAATCTCTAATTTATTACTGATGAAGGCTATTGATAATTTAATTATTTTTAGTCATGATATTCTTTACTGAGCTAGTTGTGCTCACCCTTTTGCTACACAATTCCTTTCAGGTAATAAGAGTATAGTTGGGTCGAGCGGGGATAACATGGGAATAGAACGGTGGTCTATAGCTGTTGAGGTTCTCCCTAAATAGTATGGAAATAATTTTATTGAGAACTTTAGATACGTGTGTCGTATTGTATATGTCATTTGATATTTAATTTTGGTGAACCGAATAGGGTGAGGTGTAAGACCACAACTTTTATGAATAAAAATGAATTTTCTATAAATATCATTTTTGAATATTATAAAATAAATTTGATATAATGTTATAGTCATGGGTAATATTTATAAATTTTGCAAAGTACGCAAGTTCTTATATAATATTCGATTGGTCAGGGAATATTCGTACGATGGCACAATCATTGGTGGACCTACAATGTAATTATTGTTTATTGAGAAAATTCCGTAAATATTTTTATGAAAATAACGACGGAAGTTTTAATTGTTGATCTTGTTGAACTACTCGGTAGTAAAAGTAAAGAATACTGATGTCTGGCATTGGTTGCATAGTAGCACACAAGATTGATTATTAATCCTTATGTGAGAAGTAACTCGGTTTGATTCAATTATTGTCGATATTTTATATGTTATTAAATCAATAATTGAGATGACGAAGTTGTTAATATTATTATTTGTATTATTAACGATGTCTAGAAGTTCGCCAAGGAGAGGTTTGGTCACCTAATCAGCTTGCGCTATTAGGGAGAAATCCTTATTGAAAGCCCCTCTTTCTAGGAACGACCGGGTCGATTAATAATGTGAATAATAATAATGATGATGACGTTTTGTTTTATTGAATTATTAACGCAATAAAACAAAAAACTTTTATATAAAAATGAATACTTTTTATAAAGTTATTCGTTTTATTAGGCTAATAGTAAATTTTTTTTATATAAAATGTAATACTTTTATAAATTTATCTGCTTTATTATTAAATAATTAGAATATAATATATTTTATTATGTATAGTGCTTGCATAGTGTTTCATATAGTAAAATCTTTTTAAAAGTTATTCATTTTATTAGATTATAAATAGAATATATTATATTTTATTTAAAATATTTTGCTTTAAATATGGACCATCCGATTAAAGTAAATCAATCTGGACCGTTCATGGATTGGTTAATATTCATTCCATTCTTCTATAAATAGAAGCTCATTCCTTCATTATTTCTTATGAATTCACTGAAACTCTAGAGAGAGAAACTATAGATAGAGAAACTATAGAGAGAAAGAAGAAAAGTATTCTACTACTTCACTACTCCGATATCAAGTTTCTTTTACTTGTAGTGTGTTATTTCTTTTATATTCATGAAGAGAACTTCATTATTCCATTCTTTATTATTCTCGCTGAATAACTTTGTATACGCTGAGCTACCCTATACTTGGTGAAATTCTTTTGTTATTCCATTTTTATTATTCTGCTTAATATCCATGCATGCGTTTTTTACGCCGGACCGATTTCGCCTTTATTATTACATTGGAATATCCTCATCATGCGCTTTTACGCGGACCTAATTCCGCCTTTTATTATTCTCATTGAATATCCCGTACTGCATGCGTTTTACGTGGACTCGGTTCCATCTTTATTATTCTATTGAACATCCCGCTTGCGGTGTAATTTCGCTTTGACCGTTCCGTTATTTATTATTCTGTTGAATAACTTGTCATCTGATACCGCATGCATGGTGATTTCTTTTGTTATTTCATTCTTTATTATACTCGGTTGGTTAAAGTTTTGACTTTTATACTCCGTGAAATTAGTGGAATATCCTTGATATTTGCGTTTCATCCAAATATCTTTTTCATGGAAATATTCTTCCGAGCATTCTTGAATTTTACTCTACAAAGAAGTATCATGTTGACAATTTGGGCGTTATTAGTTCTGAATAAATTAATTCTTGAACTTGTTTTATTGAATTATTATATCATTGTCATCATCCTCATGTTTATATTTTTGAAAGTCATCTCGGCTCGTAGTGCATAGATAGACTTGGTATGATTATGACCGAGAATTATTCGGTTGTAATCATGGACCGTAATGTTACTGAATGATGTGGTAAAAGTCCTCATTGGCCGTGTAGTGCATTGATGGACGAGTTGTTGGCATGATCATGTTCATTGATGAATACACGAATATCCTTGGCCCGTAGTACATGGATAATTTGTGGTCGTGATACTAATAAATATCCTTAGTCGTAGTGCAGGGAGGATGTGGATTATTTATTAAGCTGAGTCCCAACGATAAAAGTGATGAAAAACCTTTTAAATCATAAAAGATAGTAGATTTTATTCTCTACTTAACTCTTTTAATGGATCAGATGTTCATTGCCGCAGCTAAACTTGATGACTATTGTATTTTATCGGTTTAACATTTGTTGATGACTAATGATAATTTATTACGCATTATCGTAGTCATAATATTTTTTATCGGGCTAGTTGAGCTCACCCTTTCTTTCATTGTTCTCTTCAGGAAATGAGAACATAGCCGGGACTAGTCGGGGAACGGAGTGATGGTCCGAGATGGTGTCTTAGTAGTCCTTACTATTCAGTTAAATAGTGTGATATTAAATATAATGAGGACTAAATTGGGTGTGAATATTGTCAGATGACAATATTTGTATTAAAACTCACAAGATGTATTTTGTCGTATTTTACACGGATCGTTGTATAATCAAGTTGTATTTGAATTTAGTACCATGTATTTGGCGACTCAAGATGGGTGATGTATACCTATTTTGGGGGTGTCACGGTTGGTATCAAAGCTTAGGGATATGATCCTCGGCCGAGATGTGAGATAAGAACTAGGAGGGGAGAGCGGGGAATTCCTTCATTAGTATGACCTACCTAAGTTTATTTGGTATTTAATTGGTCGGATCGTAGTATAGGGATAATATGTGATACGTTAATTAACCCTTGTTTTGTGGCAGTATTTGAAAATGGCATCCGAGAATGTTGAGAACATTAATGGAGCACAGGAGACCGTTGAGTCTCCACAGATTAATAATCAGGATAATGTGCATCAGGTAGGCGACAATCCTAATGTAAACAACAACACTGACCAAATGATGAACGATGGAATGTTCCGAGGCTTCATGTAATTCATGCAACATCAGGCGAGAGTGGCTCCTATCAAAAATGCAGGTGGAAACACTGGCAACTCTCGGACCAGTCCAACGCCAAATGCAGTTCATGGAGCTGACCACCGTAGTTTTTTGAGAGCCAAAACCACTTAAGGCAGAGACGTAGATAAAGCGGATCAACAAGATATTTGATGTCTTGGGTTGCTCCGAGGAGCAAAAGGTTCCTTGCCACTTTCATGTTATGCGGGGCGATTATCGTGGTGGGTATCTCAGAAAGCGTGACTCGACTCACGCCGAAGATGTCTTGGGAGAAGTTCCAAGAACTGTTCAACGACAAGTACTTTCCCAAAAGTATTCATCACATGAAAGAGGTAGAGTTCATTAAACCGGAACAAAACAACATGATCGTGTCATAGTACGAAGCCAAGTTTGTTTGAAATGTCCCGTTTGCGTCCCATTTGGTTGATAATGAGGAGAGAATGACGCGAATGTTTCTAAGAGGTTTAAAACTAGAGATACGTCAATATGTTATCTCTTATAAATAGTTGTATTTCGAGATGTTGTTAATACTGCTCGATTATTGGAAGCGCGATAATGAGAGTTAACCCAACCAAAAGAGAGCACCGCAAAATGATAATACCAGTGATAGCAGTCATCGAAGCGGTGACAATAAGCGTGGAGGGAATCAACATGCCAGAAATGGTAACCACTTCGGTGGTAATCTTGGCCAAAAAAATAAGAATGGACATTTCAAGAAAAGAAGATTCAACAATGATGGAAAGACGTCAGCATCAGCACCTGTCGTTAAGGAAGGAGAACGACCACCTATCATATGCTTCAAATGTGGAGGGGAGGGACACATCAGTCCAAACTGTGCGATGCCCTCCAAAGCATGTTACAATTGTGAAAGAGAAGGACACCTGACCCGATTTTGTCGTGCATCGAAGATAAGTCCAGCTGGGATGGAGGCATCAAAGGCCGTCCCAGGCAAGACAAAACCGGTTGTTCAAGGGAGAGCGTTTGTCGTTCAAGGGGAGATTGTAAGACCCCAACTTTTATGAATAAAAATGAATTTTCTATAAATATCATTTTTGAATATTATGGAATAAATTTGATATAATGTTATAGTTGTGGGTAATATTTATAAATTTTGCAAAGTACGCAAGTTGTTATATAATATTCGATTGGTCAGGGAATATTCGTACGACGACACAATCATTGGTGGACCCCACAACAGAATTATTATCGGATTGAGAAAACGACAAAAATATTTTTATGAAAATAACTGCGGAAGTTTTACCGTTGATACTGTTGAACTACTCGGTAGTAAAAGTACGATGTCTGCGTGCGTGGTTGCATAAGTAGCACACTCTGATTGATTATTAATGCTTATGTGAGAAGTCACTCACCATGATTCAATTATTTACGATATTTTATATGTTATTAAATCAATAATTGAGATGACGAAGTTTTAATATTATTATTTGCATTATAAACGATGTCTGTAAGTTTTGCCAATGAGAGGTTTGGTCACCTAATTATGCCGCCTAGGAGAAATCCTTATCTAAAGCCCCTCTTTCTTGGGAACGACTGGGTTGATTAATAAATGAATAATAATAATGATGATGACGCTTTTGTTTTGTTCATATTATTAACGTAATAAAACAAAAAAACTTTTATAAAAAATGTAATACTTTTATAAAGTTATTCGCTTTATTAAGGCTAATAGTAAAATCTTTTTTATAAAATGTAATACTTTTATAAAGTTATCTGCTTTATTAGACAATAATTAGAATATATTATATTTTATTATACATAGTGTTTGCATAGTAAAATCTTTTTAAAAGTTATTCATTTTATTAGATTATAAATAGAATATATTATATTTTATTTAAAAGATTTTGATTTAAATATGGATCGTCAGATTAAAATACATCAATTTGGACCGTTCATGGATTGGTTACTATTCATTCCATTCTTCATAAATAGAAGCTCATTTCTTCATTATTTCTTTACTTAATTCAATTGAAACTCTAGAGAGAGAAACTATAGAGAGAGAAACTATAGAGAGAATGAAGAAAAGTATTTTGCTACTTCACTACTCCGATATCAAGTTTCTTTTACGGTAATTGGTGTTATTTCTTTTGTATTCATGAAGAGAATTTCATTATTCCATTCTTTATTATTACATTGGAATAACTTTGTATATCTGCCACCCTATACTTGGTGAAATTCTTTTGTTATTCCATTCTTTATTATTACATTGGAATATCTTATTCATAAGCTTTTACGTGGATCGATACCGCCTTTATTATTCTCATTGGAATATCTTGTGCATGCGTTTTACATGGGATCCGATTCCGCCTTTTATTATTCTATTGGAATATCGTATTCACATGCATTTTACGGACCGGTTCCGCCTTTTATTATTCTCATTGGAACAACACAGCTTGCATGCAATTTCGGCCGACCTAGTTCTCGTTATTTATTATTACATTGAAATAACTCCGTCTATGCGCGAAGTATCGCATGCATGGTGATTTCTTTTGTTATTCAATTCTTTATTATACTCAGTTGGTTAAAGTTTTGACTTCTATACTTCGTGAAATTAGTGGAATATCCTTGATATTTGCGCTTCATCCAACATCTTTTCATGGAAATATTTTTCTGAGCATTCTTGAATTTTACTATACAAAGAAGTATTATGTTGACAATTTGAACGTTATTAGTTCCTGAATAAATTAATTCTTGAACTTGTTTTATTGAATTCTTAAATCATTGTCATCATCCTCATGTTTATATTTTTGAAAGTCATCTGTGGCCTGTAGTGCATAGATGGACTTGGTATGATTATGACCAGGGATTATTCAGTGTAATCATTGTCATAATGTTACAGATGATGTGGTAAAAGTCCACATTGGCCCGTAGTGCATTGATGGACAGTTGTTGGCATGATCATGACCATTGATGAATACACGAATATCCTTGGCCCATAGTGCATTGATAATTTGTGGTCGTGATACTAATAAATATCCTCGTCAGAAAAGGTGGGATGATGTGGATTATTTATTGTTTGAGTCCCAAATGATAAAAGTGATGAAAACCTTTTAAATCATAAAAGATAGTCGATTTTATTCTCTACTTGACTCTTTTGATGGATTGATGTCCAATCGCAGTTAAACTTGATGTCTATTATATTTTATCGGTTTAACATCGTTGAGGACTAATGATAATTTATTCTGCGCATATCTTAGTCATAATATTTCTTCTTGGGCTAGTTGAGCTCACCCTTTCTTTCTCTCTGTGTTCTCTTGAAATGAGAACGTAGCTTGACAAGCTCGGGGAATGGAGTGATGGTGCGAGATGGTGTCTTAGTAGTCCACACTATTCTCATTAAATAGTGTGATAATAAATGTAATGAGGACTAAATTGAGTGTGGATATTGTCTAGATGACAATATTTTTATTAAAACTCACAGCATGTATTTTGTCGTATTTTACATGACTGTTGTATAATCAAGTTGTATTTGAATTTAGTACCATGTATTTGGCGACTCAAGATGGGTGATGTATACCTATTTTGGGGGCGTCACATGAGGTGAACCCAACTTTGGAAGGGTGTTTTTCCACTATCATACAAGATGTCTAATGATATACAACCTCGTGTTATCATGATACAGGGTTGTGCACATCCACTTGCTTAGTATATCTACAAGCGCTACCTATATGATCTTGGAGTTTATTTGAAATATAATTTTCAACTGGAAACAGTGGAGATAGTTATATGTCAATAGAAGACTCACCATTGGAAAGAACATGATAGTAATCTTCTCATTTTTCTTTAGGGTCTATTAGATTGAACCAAGGATAATTACGTGGACATATGATATCTATCATAACCTCGACGCACGGCCTCCCATGTACGAAGGTTTCTTGAGCACTTCCCAAAGATTTTAATTTCTAAAATAGTTTTCGACTGTACCTTTATGTAAGGTGTCATTGTGACGTACTACCCAAGTTGGTGTCAAGAGTCATAGTTGGTATATATATTTGTATCAAAACTTATAACATATGTGTTGTTGTATTTTGCACGACAATTATTGTAATAAAAATGTAGTTGTTTTCTGTACCATGTATTTGGTAACTCAGAATTGGTTGGATGGATTGGACCTATTTTAGGCGTCACAAATTGAATCTTGGCTTGGCGGAGGATTCGCAAGCACAAGGCTTGTGGAGTCCTAAAACTTAGCCATGGCACAGCTGCGCCAGTTTGGAATCCCAGATATTGAATTCTGACTTTTAGACAGTAACTTCTATGATGCCTATGATGCTAAAAGTGATCTAAAACCTACTGATATATATATATATGTGATTCTTAGATGATAAGTTGGTGTTTGCATTGTAATGATAAGTCCAAAGAATATTTTCAAGAAATAAAGCAATCAAGACTTTGTAGTAATTGTGATGACTTACAAACTAAATAGTGCTATGAAAATATAGGCTAAACGATGTGTATGAAGTTGTATCTAAGTTAAATGTTTATGTGTACGTTGAACTTACCTATATGTGTTGGCTAATGAACATCTTGAACATATGATACACTATAAATAGGATTCAAAAGTGTTGATTTCTTAAAGTGGATAAACTACGCTTAAGGCAAGTTTCTCTAACCTTACTCAAATTTATATTGAGCAAGTATCCAAACCCTACTCTTATTGTGCGAGTATCTTTGCCTTACTTTATTCAGCGAATACCGTAAGCTTATCTCTTTAAATACAAGTTATACTACTTTCTCGTTCAAATGAGCTAGTATGTTTAAAACCCTTGTGAAAGTTATTATTCATGTTGAACTTTGTATTGTTCTTGAATATTGTCAAAGAGTCGATGCCATTTGATTCGGCTAGACTATATGCATGTTTATAAAAGCTGTCCAAACCAATTGATTGGTGCGAAAATCTTGAAAACTGAGTTGGACAACCCTTTTGGTAAGGGGAGTGTATGTCGTTAGAAACCATGACACATGAATGAATATGATTATGGTGTTATGCATAACATAAATTATTGTAGACTGATCATCTATAGTACTTGATATTTTTGGGTTATTGATAAGTGGATTTTAGATACGCGAATCAATGTCCATTTCATGCGTAATTGTTGCTAAATTCTTGTAATCATGTTTGTTTTTACTTGTTTTATGTTATTTTATGTGTAGGATGGTTGTTGTGGCATTTAACGTGTACTTGGAGCTATTCGGTGTGATATGGAGTTAATTGGAACAAAGTTGGAAGAAATTTTGAAGTACATCAAATCTTTTGGCGGAATGAAGGCCCATGAAGCCGTGCATATTTATTTATACATCCCATGCGGGCATGGAGGTCTTCAATATCGGTTAATTAGAAAAGGGTACCACGGGCGGGCTTATGTAGGTATGTACCACCCCAAGGGGGTCTCGGTTGAAGTAGACTCTAACATTCTTTGAACATTAATGGGAGTTGGTTTCTAGCATTTGGATAGTGTATGAACTCTAATTGAAGGGAATTTTCGGCTGGGACTTGTGTGTTGGACATCTACTACTTAAAAAAACAACAAAATTCAACAACACACAAGGCAAATTAGAGAGATCAATTTGAGTTTTTCATAGCAAGTGTTGGAGGAAGATTTTGAAGAGATTTTCAAGACGATTGCAAATTTAGGCTACGTGAGGGGTGTTTTTCACTATTCTTCTTCTTTGACTATTATTTGTAATTGAAAAGATGTTTTCTTTGATTTATTTAGTAGTTATTTCATTTATGATGAACTAATTCATTTTTTAGGCTTATGGTGGATCGTTAAGTGAAATATGATTTTGTAAACCTTGATTTCCTGTTCAATAAGCTATTTTCTAGTTTATCTATATTAATTTGAGTGTGAATTTATGAATTGCCTGATAAACAATTCTTTGTGGATTTGTATGGAATCGAGAGAGGATATTCAAATCTAGACTTAGTTGATATAGCATGTGTTCATGAATTTTGTGAATAGCAGAATCTTGATGAATGTTAAGGTAGAGATATGCTTGACATCACATGTAATCTGGTAGAGAACTTATTCTTCAACCTTCTTTAATTGTAATTCACATAGAGATATAGAGAGTTAGTTGATTAAGGTGTTTAACTTGTTTCTATCTTAATTGTGGATTTAAGTTAATACGTTATTAGTGCATCGAGAGGTGGTTAATACTACATTCGTGTTCTTGATTAATAATATGGGATAGTAAATTGAATCGGAATAAAGGTGTAGAAATCAAAGTGAAGCTTACGATAAAATCATAAGTTTAATTCTCCATTAATTATTTGAAATTCCATATTTTGATACTTGTGATAGTTTTGTGGTTATTTATTTATTTCTTAATTTATTTTTTATAATTATAATCATTCAATTGAATAGTTTAATAAAATTAGGATTAATAGGAAATTGATACTTGTAAGGTTAAGTTCTTTCCACTTTGTCTCTATGGGAACGATACTCTACTCATTATTATATTACTTGTTAACCACGTATACTTATGTGTTGTGCGTAATTAGATTTTACCCAACAAGTTTTTGGCGCCGTTGCCGGGGACAATTTAGTATAAATTTTAATAGTTTTACAATATCAGTTTAATTAATCCAGTTTTACTTAGACATTTTTATTTTTGTTTTGTTCCATCTATTTTAGGTGTTTGAAGTAGTTTATGCAAACTCGGTCCAAAAATCCAGACTTGCTGCCTCTTGAGCACGACATCAAGAAAAGGTTTCATCGGTTAAGTGTGAGACCCCAAATTTTATGAATAAAGATTTAAATTTCTCGAAATATTTTTTTTTTGAATATTATGGTGTGGATTTGATATAATGTTATAGTTGTGGGTAATATTTATAAATTTTGCAAAGTATGCAAGTGGTTATATAATATTCGATGGTTTGGGGAATATTAAATGCGGCAAAGACAATCATTAGTGGACCCCACAAAAGTATTGTATCATTGTAGTTTAGAAAATGAGATAATTATCTTTTTATAAAAATAACTACAGAAGTGTTACCATTAAAACTGCTTGAACTACCCGGTAGTAAAAAAATACGATACGCTGCGGTTACATAAAGTAGCACTGCAGTATTGATTATTGATACTTACGTAAGAAGTCATGCAGTTATACTCAATTATTGCTACAGTAATTGTTGCATCATATCTCTTATATTATTGATTCGATTATTGTCACAAAGATCATATGTATAATATGATATATTATTAAATCAATAATTAAGGCGACAAATTATTCATATTATTAAATTGCAATATTTACAATGTCTAGAAAGTCTACATCTGGAGAGGTTTGGTCATCTAATCATGAGCCAATAAGGAGAAATCCTTATCGGAAAGCCCCCTCTTTCATGGGAATGACCTGGTTGTTAAATATTGTGAGCTATAATATTAATGATGAATAAGTTCATGTTGATTAAAGATGAATTTAATAGTTTTATTGTGTTGGGATTATTAGTGTTAGTGGAAATCGACATCTATTTCGATGATAATTGATGTCTGGGGGTTATATTTATAAATCGGGTAATTAATCGGATAAATGAGCAATTAATTACTACTAATTCACATGCTTATATAACTATTTGTTCACATGTGTGAACTATTGAATCACATTCTTGTATTATTAGGGGAGTTGGTGCAAGATTGATAATACTTGCATGACTAAATTAAAGATGGAGGTATATATGGAGGTACTATACTGTTATTCGTATTTTCACATGATTATAACTATTAAATCACATGATTGAACTATTGATTCACATTATTTACTATTAGGGGAGGTGGTGCAAGTTTGATAATACTTGCAGGACTACATTAAAAATGAAAGAAAAGTTTGAGGTATTGTATTGTAATTTTTCGAGCCCCAAAACGTGCAATTATCGAAACTATATTTTTCTATAAATAGAAGCTCATTCTTTCTTCATTTCTCACCAATTCACTAAAGCTATAGAGAAATTATTATAGAGAGAAATTATAAAGAGAAAGAAGAAGAGAAATCTGCTACCTCTCTACTCCAGTATCCATATTTATTCTAAGGTAAGGGGTATTATTTCTTTCATTTTCATGAAGAGAGCTATTGTTATTATATTCCTTATTATTCATTGGAATAACTCAATATGCCAAGCACCGCATACATGGTGAAATTCTTCTCGTTATTCCATTCTTTATTATTCTCGTTAGAATATCCCCCTCAATACGATATTATGCATTTGACTTCGGTTCCATTATTTATTTTTCATTGGAATAACTCCGCTGTGTGGTCTATCGCATGCCCGGTGAATTCTATTATTATTTCATTCTTTATTATTACATTGGAATATCCTCGTTTGCAGCGCATTTCGCATGACTGGTTCCATTATTTATTATTCTCATTGGGAATAACTCGTGCATGCGCGGGCTATCATCACATGCGTGGTGAATTCTTCCATTATTCCATTCTTTATTATTCTCATTGGAATAACTCCATCTATGTGGATTACCACATGCATGGTGAATGATCATTTGTATTCATTCCTTATTAAATTGTGGAAATGACCTCTACGTGGATTACCGCACGGCGTAAAGAAAAATCCATTTGCAGTTCATATATTCTATTATACCGCGGTTTATTAAAGTTTTGGCTTCTATAATCATGATGAAATTAGTAGACTATCCTGGATATTTGCGCTTCATCCAGTATTTTTTCATGGAAATATTCTTTTGAGCATTCTTGAATTTTACTCCACAAAGCAGTATTTTGTTGACAATTTGGACGTTTTTGAGTTAAGGATAAATTAACTTATAAATCTTTAAAATTTAATTTTTGAACTTGTTTTATTGAATTATTATGTCATTGTCATCATCCTCATGATTATATTATGTTGAAAGTCATCTGTGGCCTGTAGTGCATAGATGGACTTGGTATGATAATGACCAGGGATTATCCGGTATAGTCATGACCGTAATATTACAATTGATGTGGTAAAAGTCCTCATTAGCTCGCATGCATTGATGGACAGCTTGTTGGCATGATCATGACCATCGATGAAAACACGAATATCCTTACCAGCAAGTAATAATAATTTGTGGTCGTGATACTAATAAATATCCTCGGGTCAGAAAAGCAGGATGGCGTGGTTTATTTAATAAGATGAGTCTTGGCGATAAAAGTTATGAAAAACCTTTTAAATCATAGAAGATAGTAGATTTTATTCTCTACTTGACTCTTCTAATGGATTGCTTGTTCCACTGCAGTTAAACTTGATGTTTATTGTATTTTATCAGTTTAACGTTGTTGAAGACTAATGATAATTTATTCTGCATTATCTTAGTCATAATATTTCTTACTGGGCTAGTTGAGCTCACCCTTTCTTTCATTGTTCTCTTCAGAAATGAGAACGTGGCCGGACTAATCGGGAACGAGAGTAACGGTCCGATGATAGCATTAGTAGTCCTCACTATTCTCGTTAAATAGTGTGACAATAAATGTAATGAGGACTCCATTGAGTGTGGATATTGTCTAGATGACAATATTCTTATTAAAACTCTTAGATTAGGTTTTGTCGTATTTTACACGACTGTTGTATAATTAAGTTGTATTTGAATCCTGTACCATGTATTTGGCGACTCGGAATAGGTGATGTATACCTATTTTGGGGGCGTCACATTAAGTAAGTGGATCAAGGAAATGAGGCAAGAATTTGAAACATTTGAGAAAGAAGAGGAAATGGCAGCCGAAGATCATAAAGCATTAAGGGACTTTGCCACACCCAAGGTGACTGAACTGCAGTCAACCATCACCAGGTCCGCAATAGCTGCTAACACATTTGAAATTAAATCCTGAGACGATTCAAATGATTCCAAATTTAGTTCAGTTTGGGGGATTGGCAAATGACGATTCGAATGAGCATCTAGTCAGCTTTTTGGAGATTTACAACACCTTTAGGTACAATGGGGTGTCAGATGATGCGGTTAGACTTCGCTTGTTCCCATTCACTTTATGGGACAAGGCAAAGAGTTGGTTTCATTCTCTACTGCCCGGATCGATAACTACATAGGAGGACTTAGCTCAGAAATTCCTCGCCAAATTCTTTCCACCAGCGAAAACTGCAAAGATGAGTAACGAGATAACAATGTTTGAGTAGCAACATGGGGAGTCATTATATGAGGCATGGGAGAGATACAAAGAATTGCTCAGAAAATGCCCACATCATGGATTACCTAAGTGGCTGCAAATGAACACCTTTTACAACGGACTACATGGGAATCTCAGAACGAGTATTGATGTAGCATCGGGCGGAGCATTCATGGCTAAGAGTTACGAGGAAGCGTATGATTTGATTGAAACCATGGCGGCTAACAACTACCAATGGCCCACAGCGAGAATGACACAGGCAAAGGCAGCTGGGGTTTTAGAAGTGGATGGTGTGACAGCTATATAAGCTCAGATTTTAGCACTTTCGAAGAAGTTGGATTCTATGACAGGGGTACAAGCTCAACAAGCACAGCAAGTGGAAGTTATATGTGAGTTGTGCGCAGGAGAGCACCCAACGGATCAAAGCGCGATAAATCCAGCATCTATGCAGTTTGTGGGCAATTATAACAGAATTGCATAGAATACATATCAGGATACGTATAATCAAGGGAATAGGAATCATCCAAATTTCTCATGGAGCAATAATCAGCAACATCAAGCTCCACGACATTCATATCTCCCCGATTTTTAGAATCACCAACAACCGATTCAACATCAGGAAAAGAAATCAGATTTTGAGGAATTGGTGTTGAAGTACATAACCAGTAATGAGGCAGCGATGAAAAATCAAGCAATAGCCATCAAGAACTTGGAAAATCAGATGGGGCAAATTGCCTTAGCACTAAATAACAGGTCACAAGGGACCTTACCGAGCGATACAAAGAGGAATTTGAAAGGTAACCACGAATAGTGTCAGGCAATTACATTGAGGAGTGGAAAATATCTCAAGGGTACTAATGCAGAAAATTCAGCGACTCCGGATAAAAAATTGGATGACAGTCACGTGGTTGAAGGATACAAGGGTGAGGATAAGCAGAGTGAGGAAACAAAGTCGAACAATAAGCCAATTGTTTATCCACCACCACCATTTCAGGAAAGGGTCCAAAAACAGAAATTATACAAGCAATTTGCAAAGTTTTTGGAAGTGTTCAAGTAACTTCAGATCAACATACCATTTGCAGAAGCCCTAGAGCAAATGCCAAGCTACGCGAAATTTATGAAAGGGATTTTGTCAAGGAAGAAGAAATGGGAAGATTTTGAGACAGTTGCACTAACAGAGGAGTGTAGTGCGGTGTTACAGTAGAAATTACTACCAAAGCTCAGGGAACCGGGGAGCTTCACTATTCCATGCACGACCGGGAATATGCATTTCAGTAAGTGTTTTTGTTATTTGCGGGCGAGTGTAAACCTTATGCCATTGTTAGTATACATAGAATTGGGTTTGCCCGCGCCAAGACCTAAAAATATTTCATTACAGTTGGCAGATAGGTCAGTCACATATTCGAGAGGCATAATAGAGGACATTTTAGTGAAAGTGGATAAGTTTATATTCCCTGCGGACTTTATCATTTTGGATTTTGAGGAGGATAAGAACATCCCAATTATCCTAGGGAGACCATTTTTACACTTGTAGGACGCCTATGTATCGCATACAAAAGGAGAGAACTTACTATGAGGGTCCAAGATTAAGAAATCAAATTTAATGTGTTTAAGGCCATGAAATTCCCTATGGATGAGGAAGAATGTTTTCGAATGGATTTAATTAAGCAGATCATCAGTGAAGATATGAGAAAGAGTTTGGTCAACGATCCATTAGAAACAACTTTATTGGGGGATGAAGAGGTCGACGACCCAGAATTGGTGAATTACTTACAAATGCTAGATTCATTGCCACGAGTTTCTAGATTTAGAATGCCGTTTGAACCATTGCACACGGAGGAGGTAACCGCTGAAAAACTGAAACCATCATTGAAAGAGCCACCAAAGTTGGAACTTAAGCCACTCTCTAAACACCTCAGGTATGCGTACTTGGGCAATTCAAATTCTTTACCTGTTATTATTTCAGCTGCACTTAACAAATTACAGGAAGGAAAGTTGCTGAGGGTGCTTAGGGAACACAAATCAGCGATTGGGTGGACAATTGCGGATATAAAGGGAATCAACCCTTCATTTTACATGCACAAAATTCTGATGGAAGATGAGGTAAAACGAACGGTGGAGCAACAACGGCGACTTAACCTAATTATGAAGGAAGTTGTGAAGAAGGAAATTTTGAAGTGGTTGGATGCCGGTATCATCTATTCGATTTTCGACAGTAAGTGGGTTAGTCCAGTTCAGTGCGTGCCGAAAAAAGGAGGAATGACGGTGGTGCAGGATGAGGACAATGAATTAATACCAACTAGAACAGTGACAGGTTGGACGGTGTACATGGATCATAGAAAATTAAACAAGGCAACCCGAAAAGACCATTTCTCGCTGCCCTTTATTGATCAAATGTTGGATAGATTGGCGGGACATTCATAATACTGTTTGGTGGATGGGTACTCGAGCTATAACCAGATAGTCATCACTCCGGAGGATCAAGAAAAGCCGACATTCACGTGCCCTTACGACACATTTGCATTCAGGAGGATGTCATTCGGGTTATGCAATGCACCTGCAACTTTCTAACGGTGTATGATGGCCATTTTTTCAGATATGGTGGAGAAAAATGTTGAAGTCTTCATAGATGACTTTTCGGTCTATGGGGACAGTTTCGATACTTGCCTAGTGAATCTGGTCATGGTGTTGCAGAGATGTAAGGATACGAACCTCTTACTAAATTGGAAAAAATGCCACTTCATGGTTAAAGAGGGCATAATTTTGGGCCATAATGTATCGGCTCAAGGATTGGAGGTTGATAAAGCAAAGCTGGAAACTATCGAAAAACTGCCTCCACCGAGCTCAGTTAAGGGTATTAGGAGTTTCTTGGGACATGCTGGGTTCTACAGGAGGTTCATAAAAGACTTCTCTAAAATTGCAAAACCTCTATGCAGTCTTTTAGAGAAGGATGCAATTTTTAGTTTTGATGAAAAATGTAAGACAGCTTTTGACTTATTAAAGAAAAAATTTACTACATCCCCCATGATAGTCACACCGGATTGGAGCATGCCATTCGAGCTTATGTGTGATGCAAGTGACTACGCGCTAGGGGCTATTTTGGGCCAACGTCGAGAAAAGGTGTTTCATGCCATATACTATGCAAGCAAAACACTTAGAGAGACTCAAATGAATTACACAACCACAGAAAAGGAATTTCTTTCAGTGGTGTATGCGTTTGACAAATTCCGGGCTTACTTGATCGGAACTAAGGTGATAGTCTACACGGACCAAGTGGCGATTATTTACACTAATAAATAAAAGGATGCTAAGCCACGCCTTTATCCCAATTGGATTCTCCTACTTCAAAAGTTTGTCTTAGAAATAAAGGATAGGAAGGGGACGAAGAACCAAGTAGCAGATCACTTGTCTAGGCTGGAAAACCAAGGGAAAGCAAAAGAAGATAAATGTGAAATTAAAGAGTCATTCCTAGATGAGCAACTATTTTGGATTTCTACAGAGATTTCGTGGTATGGGGATTATGCAAATTTTCTTGTGAGCAACATTTTACCACCTGACCTCACAAGACAACAGAAAAGGAAATTTCTTCATGACGTAAAATGGTACATGTGGGATGAATCGTATTTGTTCAAGCAGTGCGCCGACAAAATGATTCGACGGTGCGTCCCCTATAGTGAAGTGAAGAACATTCTGCGTGAGTGTCACTAATCTGCGTATGGCGGACATTATGGGAGTGAGAGGAAAGCAGTGAAGGTGTTGAAATCGGGTTTTTATTGGCCTACATTATTCAAGGATGCCCACCATTTTGTCAAACAATACAATAGGTGCCAAAGGGTGGGCAACATTTCG
The DNA here is from genome assembly GCA_020205615.1 of Panax quinquefolius. Lineage (NCBI taxonomy): Eukaryota > Viridiplantae > Streptophyta > Magnoliopsida > Apiales > Araliaceae > Panax > Panax quinquefolius. Next base: position 125,471,483 of record CM035152.1, read on the forward strand.
AAACAGAATGAGATGCCTTTACAAACAATTCTTGAAGTGGAAATCTTTGATGTATGGGGTATCGATTTCATGGGACCATTCCCGTCATCGTTGAACAATCAGTATATTCTACTCGCGGTGGATTACGTATCGAAGTGGGTTGAAGCTGTAGCTTTACCATCAAACGATGCCAAGGTAGTCCTCAAATTCCTACAGAAAAACATTTTCACGAGGTTTGGAATGCTGAGAGCAATAATCAGTGACGAATGTAGTCACTTCTGCAATAAGTCCTTTACTGCTCTTTTGGCCAAGTATGGGGTCAACCACAAGGTAGCTATAGCGTATCACCCTCAAACAAGTGGACAGGCTGAGGTATGAAACAGAGAAGTTAAGAAGATATTAGAGAAAGTGGTGAATCCGAGTCGGAAAGATTGGTCTCTTAGATTGGACGATGCATTATGGGCATACCGGACTACATACAAGACACCATTAGGGATGTCACCATATCAACTACTGTACGGGAAGGCATGTCACTTACCGGTCGAGCTACATCATAAGGCATATTGGGCGGTGCAAAACCTCAATTTTGATCAAGTAGATGTAGGGGAGAAGAGACTACTTCAATTGAATGAACTCGACGAATTTTACCTTCACACCTATGAGAATTCTAAACTATACAAAGAAAAGGTTAAAAGATGGCACGACCAGAAAATTAGGCATCGAACATTCGAGCCGGGTCAATTAGTACTATTGTTCAACTCACGGCTGTGATTGTTCCCTGAAAAGCTAAAATCGAGATGGTCGGGACCATTCACTATCAAACGGGTTTTCAATCATGGCGCAGTTCAACTCTATAGTCGCAATCCACTAGATACGTTCAAACCAAACAAACACTGTTTAAATCATTATTGGGGTGAAGAAGCCAACACGGACGTGATCGCCATCATATTGACCGAAACAACATGAGCAGGAAGTAGTCAGGCTGAACGAATTAAAATCAAGCACTAATTGGGAGGCAACCCAATCTTTAGTTTCTTTATTGTATTTTCCAATCATATTTGTTAAATTATAGTTTTTACTAAATTACTAGTTAGTATCAAACAACTGAAAGTCTAGTTAATCTCTCCACAATACATCACGTTATAAACAACCCACTAAACTTCATGTTTTATGTCAAGTAGGATGGATAAAGGACTATCAAGCGACTACATTGAAGCAAAAGTGAGTTACATTAAATCAAAACAAAGGAGTCTCGACAAAGAGGCACCGTCAAAGGCAGCCCTTTACACTATAACTTCAAATGTAAGGGGGGTCTCAAGAATCGCTGACAGAGTATAGCAACTCATGGGCATACATGGCATCAAAAGCACTACAACCCCAGCCGGGGTGGGGGTCCCCAAACTCGATTAATAAGATACATGCATACCAAGGCTGCCCTTCCAATTAAATACCCCTACCAAAGTGGGGTCCTAAAATTAACGAGATCTTGCGCAATTACACATGAACTTCTCCCTTCTCAATAATACACCACTTTCCCACTTCCCCACTTCCCCACTACTTCATAACTCCATTTACCAACCACTTTCCCACTTCCCCACTATTTCCAATACTCAATTACTCCTCTCCACCTCTTCACTCCAGCAATGGTAGCCATCCTTCTACCTCTATATATATCACTACATCTCATATCATATCTCTCACAACAATTGATATAGAGCATTCATAGAGTATACTTGAGAGCTAGAGAGGATCAAATTGAAAAGTTTGGGGGAGAGCTAAGGCAAGTCAAGCACTAGAGAGAAATCATGGCTTCATAATCATCTTCTAAACGCCAAAGGGGGGGAGAGTTCATAGTCATCTCAACCAACCCGCACCTTCGATCGCTAAAAATTCGCGAGTGCCGCCGCCAGTGACTTGTATGACTACATGCTAACCAAAGCCCTTACACCGGAGCGGGGGTTGGCACCGGATCCTAACGATGGGGAGATGATGCCTCAAATTTATCAAAAGGGGTGGACAAAATTCACAAGATCCTAACCTCATTGTGGTAAACATTGTCAAAGAATTCTATGCAAACGCTGAGGACAAAGAAACATTCCACGCATTTGTTTGAGGTCGGTTGGTTCCATTCAACACCTATTATCAACTGCGGGTACCTTGCCACTACCATTATTCTCATCTATGAAATTCTGATTCGGACTATGATGCTATAATCACGGAGATGACAAAGTCGGGAACATCTTGGATCAAGGGTCGGAAAGGAGGCACCATTTTCCATAGCAAGTACCTTAGCCGGTATGGAATAATTTGGTACGCATTCCTATGCACAAAATTGCTTCCATCCCAACACACCTCGGACGTCACCAAAGAGAAGGCGTTACTGTTGTACGCCATTGTGCAAGATTTCATTATCGACGTCGGGGCCATTATCTGTTCCTCTATCCGCCGGTACTTACGTGGAAATTTTTTTGGAGGCTTGCCACACCCTTCACTCATTTGTGGGTTGTGTCGCAATGCAGGGGTTAGATGGTCCGATGACAAACCCACACAAATGCCACTCGTACTACTTGATTCTAGAATGATAGCGCGATATTCTGTTTGGACGGGAGGCAAGTCGCATCCACATGGTCTGGGTTTTATTTTTCCGTCGGATTCGAAAGACGATGTTGATACTACAGAGACATCAGGGGATAATGATGAAGCAAAGGGAGATCAAGGGTCCGAGTAGGTACCGTAGGCTGAGGCCATATCCAATCCTCAGTTCCTTGATTTTCAAAACCAAATGAATACGCACAATAATGTAGCACGACAGGAAATGCAGCAATTGGCAATGAGGCAAGATCACATGTTTGATGCTATGAATGCATCTTTTGCCTCACTCAACACAACCCTTCAAAGATTTAACCCGGTGGCCCAATTTCCATATCAGCAGCCTAGACCAATGTCGAGGTTTGCACCAAGTGATTCTGAGGAAGATGAGCAACAACCACCTCCTTAGACTTAAGCGATAGCAAGGAAGTCCTCACGTACTTATTTTGACTATTCATCCAATGAGGACATTGTATTACTTAAGTTTGGGGGATTTAAATACATGTTTGCATGCATAAGTAGTACTTAGGTTTCCATTTTTGTAATTTTTATTTCAGTATTGCATGATAGCTTAGGTGCATATATAGTAGTTTAGGTTAATGTTTGTTATTGCATAGTAATTAATTTTGTAAATAGTGCATTTTGTTATCTATATAAAAAAAATTAGTTAGTTAAATATTGTGTTTGCGTAAGTCCATCAATGTTGTAGTTCATATTATTTGTGGGCCAATGATGTGATTGATAACAAGTTAACAAATATAGCATTGATTACTAGAACTGTGATACAATTTCTATTATGAATTGAATCTTGAGCTTATTTGAATCTGGTATAGAAAAGGTTAGCACGAATAATAACATTGTTGTTGACTGGTCAGTTCAAATTGATACATAAATAGTCTTTAAAGGATGATGCTATAGTAAATGAGAAAACAACAAGAATAGACAGTAAAGGCAAAAATTAGGCAAGAACCTAAGTTTTGGGGATGATATGTGCGGTATATAAGCTTTATCTATAAAAAAAAGAAAAGAAAAAAAAAGAGTATATATATAGTTCATGACTAGTCTTGTTTCGGGGCCTTTGTTACTTGAGCAAGTACGCCCGAGGGGATTGTCTTTACACCTAGCGCCCTAAGGTCTTTTATGGTCTGGGAGTTGTTGGTCGAAAGCTCGCTAAGGGGTAGCACTGTCAGCCTAATGGGATGAGACATTACACAGTCATGTATGTATCTAAAAAAATGAATAAAACGGGAAAAGAGCAAAAAGTCCCCATGAAAAAAAAGTATATGAAAATAAAGTATAAGTACCCTGCTTGAACTCCTGAGATTAGTGATTGCTTAGTTTTAGTTAAAGCTATCTATTTTTGAAATTTTTAAGTTTGCGCTGTATGATTCCTTCTAAGAGATTGATTATGTATTGAATTTGAGTCCATATCAGTTATCATGGATGTTGATCACACACGCACACTATACCAGTGATGATGGCTTGAGATTTTAGGATTAAAATAGAATTGTAGATTGGTTTTTGGTGGTTGACATTGTATAGTTACTTGTTTTCGCTGAGGCCGTTAAGATAATCTTGATTCTGCGATATTGTTGGATTCAAAAGCATATAAGTGAGGTCATATTCATTTCATCTCATTGCATTGCATTGCATTGCATGTTGTTATTTTGTGCTCAAGGACTAGCACGGTTTAAGTTTGGGGGATTTTGATAAGTGGATTTTATATACGTGAATCAATGTCCATTTCATGCGTAATTGTTGCTAAATTCTTGTGATCATGTTCATTTTTACTTGTTTTATGTTATTTTATGTGTAGGATGGTGGTTGTGGCATTTAACGTACATTTGGAGTTTATTCGGTGTGATATGGAGTTAATTGGTACAAAGTTGGAAGAAATTTTGAAGTTCAGCAAATCTTTTAGCAGAATAGAGGCCTGCCGGGTTGGGCATATTTGGCCTATACACCCCCGCCGGCTGGGGGTCTTCAATATCAGTTGACAGAAAGGGTTCTTGCAGTGTATGGAGTATATAACACATGAACCCCCGCCGGGGTGGGGGGTGTCGATTTTGGTTGTGTCCTACTGTGATTGAAATTCTCTTTGGGCATGGATTCTAGCTTATTGCATGGCAATGGAACTCTAGAGAGATGGAATTTTGACTGGAGCTTGTGTGTTGGATAACTACTACTCAATTAACAACACAACAAGGCATATTACGAAGATTGAGCTCTATTTTTCATAGCAAGCTGTGGAGGAGATTTTTGAGACAATTGTGATTCTAGGCTACGAGAAGGGTGTTTTTCAATATTCTTCATCTTAGGCTATTATTTGTAATCAACAGAATGTTTTCTATGATTTATTCAGTGTTTTTTTATTTTAGTATGAACTAATTCACTTTTTAGGCTTATGATGGATCGTTAAGTGAAACGATGATTTTGTAACTTTGATTTCCATTTCAATAATCTATTTCCAGTTTATCTATATTGATTTGAGCTTGAACTTATGAGTTGCCTGATCAACAATTCTTTGTGGATTTGTATGGAATCGAGAGAGGATATTCAAATCTAAACCTAATTAATATAGCATGTGTTCATGAATTTTGTGAATAACAGAATTTTGATGAATGTTAAGGTAGAGATATGCTTGACATCGCATGTAATCGGATAGAAAACTTAATCTTAAATCTTCTTTAATTGTAATTCATATAGAGATATAGTGAGTTAGTTGATTAAGGTGTTTAACTTGTATCTATCTTAATTGTGGATTTAAGTTAATACAATATTAGTGCATCGAGAGGTGGTTAATACTACATTCATGTTCTTGATTAATAAACTGGGATAGTGAGTTGAATTGGAATTAAGGTGTTAAAATCAGAGTGAAGCTTAAGGTGAAATCATAAGTCTAATTCTCCATTAATTGTTTGAAATTCCAGATTTTGATATTTATGATAGTTCAATTATTCTTTAATTTAGAGTCTATAATTTTAAATATTGGGTTGATTGGTTTAATAAAATTAGGATTAATAGGACATTGGTAATTGTAAGTTAAGATTATTGCTAGGTAGTCTGTGTGGGAATGATACTCTACTCATCACTCTATTACTTGTTGACCACGTATACTTGCGTGTTGTGCGTATATAGATTTTACCCAACAGGACACGGTTTAAGGAAATTTTATTCGAGAACTACTTTCCCACGAGTATGCAGGAGAGGATGGAGATGAGGTTTCTAGAGGTGAAACAAGGGGAAATGATTGTTCCCCAATATGCTGCCAAGTTCAATGAACTGGCGAGGTTTGCTCCACATCAGGTGGATATAGAGGTGAGGAAAGCGAGGAGATTCGAGCAGGGATTGAAACCCTGGCTCTATAGCCGGATATCAGTGTTTCAAAGTACTTCCTTTGGAACCATTCTAGAGAAGGTGATAATCGCAAAGGGTGGTAATGAGGCTCTAAACCAATACCACAGAGAGAAGAAAAACAAGAATAAGGTAGAAGGGGGAGTGAAAATCGAGGGAGCCAGTGGGAGTGGCAACGGTCAGAAGAGGAAGGGTGTTAACTCTGGGAATACCGGAGTAAAGTAAGGAGATCCTAAGAAGAGGATGGAGGCATGCAAGAACTGTGGGAAGACTCACTTAGGAGTCTGTCTCAAAGGGAAAACAGTATGCTACAACTTTGGACAGGAGGGGCATATTTCACCTAATTGTCCAAGTCCGAAGAAGAATCACGGATGCTTCGTGTGTGGATCAACTGATCACATGGCGAAGAATTGCCCAAAGAAGGGGATGGATGGGAATAAGGGCACTAATAGTGGTAAGTTAGCTATTGGTGGACCAGCTCAGACAAGTAGGCTGATGGCCCGCACCTTTAACATAATGGTCCAAGATGTAGTTGCATTAGGGGATGTAGTTGCAGGTATTATCCTGATCAACGATATAAATGCTTATGTGTTGTTTGATTCGGGTGCTACTTGTTCTTTCATAGCATGTGATTTTGCTAAACGATTTGGATTACTTCCCAAAAGATTGCCTATACCTTTGAATATTAAGGTAGCCAACAAAGAAATAATTCCTGTTGAAAATATTCATAGGCGTTGTTGTGTACAAATACGAGGTTATAAATTATCGGTAGATTTGATACCGATAAAGTTGGGAGAATTCGATGTAATTCTCGGGATGGATTGGTTGTTTAACCATGGTGCAATTATAGATTGTCAAAAGAAATGTGTAAACATTAGAACATTGAGTCATCCTCATGTAGTGTTTTATGGTAATAAATCGTCGGGACGTTCGTGTTGTCTTACCATGACACAAACTAGGAAATTTTGTAGGAAGGGATGTGTGGGTTATTTGTGTCATGTTGTTGATTCCCAGAGAGTGGGAGCAACGATGGAACAAATTCCTGTAGTCAAAGAATTTGTAGATGTATTTCCAAGTGAATTACCAGGTCTTCCACCAGATAGGGAGATCGAATTACCAAGAGAGGCACCAGTTTCAAGGGCACCATATCGTTTGGCGCCAGTAGAGATGAAGGAGTTGATGGTTCAGTTACAAGAACTGTTGGATAGAAAATACATTCAATCGAGTGTTTCACCGTGGGGAGCACCAGTACTGTTTGTCAAGAAGAAGGACGGATCGTTGAGACTTTGTATTGAGTTCCGAGAGTTGAACAAGTTAACGATAAATAATAAATACCCATTACCCAGGATCGATGATCTCTTTGATCAATTAAAAGGGGCAACGTATTTTTCTAAGATAGATTTGTGAATGGGGTATCATCAGTTGAAGGTTAGGAAGGAGGATGTACCGAAGACGACATTCAGAACTCATTACGACCATTACGTGTTTCTGGTGATGTCATTTAGGTTGACAAATGCACCAGCTGCATTTATGGATATGATGAATAGAGTGTTCAAATAATATTTGGGCAAGTTCATCATGGTGTTTATCGATGATATTGTAGTCTATTCTAAGATGCCAGAAGATCAAACTGAACACCTAAGGATAGTGTTGGAGACACTAAGGAAGGAGAAGTTATACGCGAAATTCACTAAGTGTGAATTTTGGCTAGAAAGGGTATAATTTTTAGGACATGTTATCGATCGAGATGGAATTTTGGTAGACCCAGCGAAGGTGGAAGCAGTGATTAATTGGGAACAACCGAAAACACCGACTGAGGTACAAAGTTTCTTAGGGTTAGCGGGATACTATCGAAAATTTATCCAAGATTTTTCTAAGATAGCTACTCCGTTGACTAATTTGACAAGGAAGACAATGAAATACGTGTGGACCGAGAAGTGTGAAGACAATTTTAAAAAATTGAAGAAAAGGTTGAGTGAAGCACCTGTATTATCTTTACCTGATGATACAAGAAATTTTGTAGTTTATAGCGATGCTTCAGATAGAGGACTTGGTTGCGTGCTCATGCAAAGATGGCAAGGTCATTACAGATGCATCACGACATGCTTGAAGGATTATGAGAAAGTTTATCCTACTCATGATCCGAACTGGTCATGAGTGTTTTGCCTTAAAGATATGGAGGCATTACCTATATAGAGAGAAATGTGAGATATACACGGACCATAAGAGTCTAAAATATATCTTCACACAAAAAGACTTAAATATGAGACAAAGGAGATGGCTGGAGTTGATAAAGGATTATAACTGCGATATCTTGTATCACCCAGGAAAAGCCAATGTAGTGGCCGACACATTAAGTAGAAAGGGTTGGGAAAAGTTGTCTATGTTAATGGCTCAAACTGAGTTAATAACAGAGATGGCTAGGATGGAGTTAGAGGTGAAGTTACCGAATGAGTCGGATCAAAAATTATTTACAAAGGAGATTTGGTCTACCATTGTAGAGAGAGTCAAGGAGGTACAACTCAAAAATGACGAGTGTGACCAGATGAAGAAGCAGCTAATAGGTGAAAAAGATATAAAGTATAGTCTTGATAATGAGGGATTATTAAGATTTGAAGGAAGAATTTGGGTTCCGAATGGGAAGAAATTAAAGGAGGAAGTGTTACAAGAAGCTCATAGTTTGAGGTACTCGATTCATCCTGGTAGCACTAAGATGTATCAAGACCTTCGAAAGAGTTTTTGACGGCCGAACATAAAGAGAGAGATGTATCAAGACCTTCGACAGAATTTGTAAGTAAGTGCTTAACTTGTCAAAAAGTTAAGGCCGAACATCAACGACCAAGTGGCTTGTTACAGTCATTGGAGATTCTGGAATGGAAATGGAAGCATATCACGATGGAATTTGTGGTGGGACTTCCAATTACTCAGAAAGGATACGACGCTATTTGAGTAATAGTGGACCGATTGACAAAGTCGACTCACTTTTTGCCAATAAGAGTTAAGTATAACTTAGATCAGTTAGCTAAACTTTATGTTAAGGAAATTATTTCCGGACATGGAGTACCAATTTTGATAGTGTCAGATCGTGATCCATGATTCACATCAAACTTTTGGAGAAGTTTACAAGAACAAATGGGAACGCAGTTGAAGTTAAGTACAGCGTATCATCCACAAACTAATGGACAGAGCGAAAGGACAATTTAAAGGCTAGAAGATATGATGAGATCTCGCACTATGGATTTCAAAGGTAGTTGGGATGATCATCTACCGTTAGTAGAGTTTGCGTATAACAATAGTTATCATACGAGCATAGGCATGCCGCCTTACGAAGCTTTATACGAAAGGAAGTGAAGAACACCATTGTGTTGGGATGAAGTAGGAGAACGCCAAATGCTAGGACCTGAATTGGTGCAGCAAACAACAGATATAGTTAAGCTAATACGGATGCGTCTAGTAGCATCTCAAGACAGACAGAAGAAGTATGCAGATTCACATTGAGTGAAAAGAGAGTTTGAAGTAGGATCGTATGTGTTTCTAAAGGTATCTCCCTAGAAAGGAAAGATACGCTTTGGAAAGAAGGGAAAGTTAAGTCGAAGGTTTATAGGACCTTTCGAGATATTAAAAAGGGTAGGAGAGGTAGCTTACATGGTAGCATTACCTCCAGACTTAGAATGAATACACAATATGTTTCATGTATCTGTGTTACGTCCTTATAAGACAGATTATAAGCATGTAATAAAATATGAGCCTGTTCATATTTAGAAGTACTTGACGTATGAAGAAATGCCTATTCAAATCGTTGATAGAAAAGAGCAAGTTCTAAGGAATAAAGTTATACCTTCGGTAAAGGTGTTATGGAAGAACCACGATGCCGAAGAAGCAATATGGGAACTTGAAGAAAAGATGAAGAAAAATTATCCTCAGTTATTTGTTTAAATTAGAGTGAGATTCTGGGGACAAAATCCTTATAATGGGGGGAGAATGTAATGATCGAGAAAATTAGATTATTTGTAAAATAATTTTATTTGAATAAATAATGATTAAAATTATAATATATGTTATTATAATGAGTAAGCAAGATAAAGGTTGTTCTATAACCTAAAAGTATCAGAATATAGTAGTATTCTGGCTACGTGAAGGAATTAAAGTGTTTGAATTTCCAAGATGAAAATAAAAGCTTTTCGAGAAGTTTTTCAAAAAATACTATTCATCAATATCTGCTCGGGAATTTTTTTTGAAATTTCGGGAAATACGTAATGATAGAATAATGAGGAAGGATGGATTATGTAATAATAATTCAAGTATGACAAATACAGTTTTTTGCCTACGTATTAAGTTCGAGAATGTTAAGGAAAGATTGAATAAATGACAATCGTATGATACACAAGTATTATACAAAGCAATGAATACGAGTATGATACGATCAGTATATCGTATATGATGAATGAGTATATGAATTAGTAAATGAGAAGAAAACGTAGACTATACGTCAAAAGCCTTAAGCTAATTGTAATGGACTTGTAGGATTTGGGCAAGCCTAATTGTAGACTTGTTAAGGCCCAAACATTAATAATATAAGCCCAATGTAATTAAAACCTAAGCCCGAACCGATGGGTCACCGGGTGAGAAAAACCCATGGGGCAACCCATGTGAGCCCCATAGGTGAGTCATGGATGGCCATCTTAGTGGCCACGCAAAGGATAAGTGTTGTGTTGCCCAAATAATGAATAGTAACGAGGTGGAATAGTAAGGAGGTGGGGTTGTTGACCAAAATGCCCTCACTTTGTAATTTCTATAAAATAAGGAGTTTGCTAGTTCATCTGTCGCCTTGTTCAAAATTCCACCAACATTTAAGAGCAATTATATTGAGAGAGAAAAGTGAGAAGAGCTAGACTTTGATAGTTCAAGAAGAAGAAGAACCAAGTTAAGAACACCAAAGGTAATGAATCCATAACCATTAATCTCCATCTCTTCATTATAGTTTTGATAAAGAAGTGAGTATTGGTGGTGCATATACCATAAGGACTATAAGGATGGCTATTAATGGACTTAAATCTTAATAAACCATATTGTAAGTGAATCATAATCATAAAAGTTATGAACTAATGAAGAACATTGAAGAATTATCATTTTATTATTGATGGACTAGTTTAAAACCATCATTTATAGGCTTAGATGATTTATGTTGTGTTAATGGAAGAAATCCATTTGGAACGGAGTAAAAATCTCAAGTAACAAAGTTATGGCGAAATTTACGAGATTAGACGATAATAGTCAAAATCGTTAAATTCTTGGAATGAAAGTCAAAAGTCACCATTGAACTTGGAAACGTTGGTTTTCGATGGAGAATAGTCTAAATTTCCATTTTAGAGTCGCGGATTCGAAAATGGTCAAATTCTGACTTAGAACGAAGAAACGAGCTATGAACGTTCGCGAACATTTAACGAATTCATAATAAAGAACATAAATGATTAATTTTGTGTTAACAGATTCAAAAATATAAGATTTTTTAATGAAATTATAGTACAAGTGATTTGTGAGCTAACGGCCTTTGAACGAGCCAATTCGGACTTATAATGAATAAGTTATGAGCCCGAAAAATTTACAGAAGAAGAAAACTGTGAAATTGATCTGGGGCTCGTGGCTTCTACCGTAGCGCGGCCCAAGGAAATAATGTCTCACGCCATGAATGCCAAGTCAAACCCCAACCACTTTAAAGTGGTGTGCTTAGCAATACGCCAAAGAGAACAAAGTGTGGCACCGCATCGCCAAGGCCGGGGCATGGATAGTGTCAAGGCGCGCCAAAGCGCGAGTCCTATAATGAAAGTTGGCGCCCCAGCGCCAACACTAGAAAAGAAACAATAATTAATGGAAATGAATATAAAGACTGTGGAAGTTAATTGATGGTGAATTATATACTTAATGAATCTAAAGTAACATCATTAAAGATAATTATAACCTTAAGAATTAAAACTAAAAATTAACAAAAGGTTACGAGTATATAAATGCAAATTAACGCGATAAATCGTAATTAATGTTAACCAATCTAAAGAATAATTAGATTGAGAAGAATGGTAAGATATATTAGTGATTATACATGATTCTTTATGACCTAATGTGGTATGTTATGAACTTATGTGTTGTAGAAACCTTAAATATTCAAAGGAAAAGTGTATTAATTGTAGAAGATGCTGAAGGCAAGTATTCTAACCCTTGTCCATGTTCATTTTGGACAAGCTTTGTGATTTATTTATCTTACGCATGAGTTGATATATAAGAAGTCAAAGCCAATTTCTTTGGCTAGACTTAATGTGTTTGGTAGATTTCCTTATAATCTATCAAAATGTTATTAATGTTGTTATCTTTTGCCAACTGCTTTGGTATGGATTTCAAAAAAAGAATGAGTATGAATAAACAAATGTTTTGTCATCAAACGACAGGTACGTGAGGTTGCCAAAACTTAAACGTAGATACGTTTAATGAAGCAATGTTGTACAACATAGAACACTATAGGCTGATCACCTAGACGTGCTCGTAAGATATATCAGACTTACGGACTTGGTGTCGGGTTGTCCATTTAAAAGAACAAATAAAATGCTCAAGGTCTTGAACAAAAATTTATGTTTAATGAACTTTGTTCATTGTGAAATGTTTTAAAGAAAAGAAAAGTGCTATTTTGATTTATCTATAGTACTTCATAACTATTGATTCAACTATTGAAGATATTTGATTCATATGATTTAAACCTATTGCTCAAATGAAATTGTCATACTTGCTGAGCTAGTTATGCTCACTCTTGCTTCAACCATATGAATGCAGCTAAGACCGAACGACCTGAAGGATCCAGTAAGGATAGAGGGAAGTCTAAGGCAGACAAATAAGTTGCCTTCGTAATAGTATAGTATGAACTTTGTATTTATTTGATATTATGACAAAGAACATATGTAATGGTTACAAAGAACCTGGGAAGGGAAATATTATTTTGTAATATATAGAAGATATATTCACTCTTTTGAGGTATTTCAATTTAATATATGTGTGAACTGTAGCACCATGTAGTACCATCTATCGGGTTAGAAGATACCCAGATTTGGGGGCGTCACAGGTTGGTATCAGAGCTGTAGGTTATAAAACTTAAGAGGGGAAAAGAACCTTAAGCCATAACCTTCAGAAGATATAAAGAAATAAAAAATGAAGTTAACCCTAAAAATGCATTAAATTTGATATGTGTTTTTACTATTCTAATGACGTGTACTAATCAAACTAAATTGTTTTGTTGTAGATCTCAGGAGATAACGTGATGTATAGGGATATACATGTTGATAAGTGGGTTTTATACCTACTTATTGGATATCAATTTACGCGAACTATGCCTATGTCAAGTACATTTTAGTGTGTTTTTAGTTGCATTTCATGTTATTTTTGCATTGCGTGTACTGAGAACTCCTTTGATGTAAAAGTGCAGGATATGGCATGATTTGGGGATGTTAGCAAGCATGAGGCTAATGGATGTATGGCGTGAGGATCTAGTGGAGCAAGGAGACCAAGCATGAAAGAAATGAGCAGCGGAATAGATCAGTTGTAGTAGAAGAACCAGAACTCAAAGTTGCGAAGCGTACATGCCGCTACGGCTATAAGCGCCAAGACACGTCACCGCTGCGACCACATGACTGGGCCAGAATTGATATACGCTACCGCATGAGAATTACTATAAGCAGCGTGTGGCCGCAATGTGCCGAATGATGATGCTACTAAGTTATTTATTTTAATTTTTAAGTTTAAGGGTTGTGATTAATTAAAAACGATTCTGACTGGTGTCAGAAAGAGGATTTATCAGTTTTTGCGTATTTTTCATATTGGTAACTAGGGTTTACACTCTAAGAGAGATTCCAACGTAAAACAAAGCCTAAACTTCATCTTTTCTAATTCTTCTTAGAATTTTCTATCATTGTGGATAACTATTAGTATTTTGCTGGATTTATACGAGGATTTTAACGTTACTAGTGGATTATAATCAGCAATTGGGTTTGATCATTTCTATCCTTTCTCTTTCTATTGTTTGCTTATTAGCCGTGTTTAGCTTTGATCCCATGATGGCTTTGTAGACACTCGAAATTTTCTTTCTCTGTTACTAACTGTGCAGGAGGGAAAAAATGTCTTTTTTCACACTCCCGAGGTAATCCTGGAGGACCACAACATCAATTCCAACCTCAGATATATTCCTGAGTACATTCAGAGTCAATAGCATTACCATCTCAGAGATAACCCTGGGAAAAACCTGCTACAATTGTGCGAAAATAGGAGATAACCCCGGGTGGGGCAAAATGGTCATTTTACCAACTCAACTTCACTTCAAATCAAATACACTAATGTCAACTCAAATTGATTCAAAATACACTCAAGTTGATTCAAAAACTACGCGAAATAGCTCACTGGATTGCCTGACGGGAACCCACGAATGCTATTTCGGTCATGGACCCATCTTCCTGGAATCAAAAAGGGCAAATCCCATGTCATTGCATAACACTCGACAAAAGCAGTCCAAAGATGGTCTTGTATACCTCATTCGGATGCTCGGATCGAAGTTCTGCAAGTTCGAGCGGACATTACATTACACAAGTGCACGTACTTCGAGACAACAAGACCCGCGAGGCCCAGATGCACCACGACACGGCGCGGTGTGTATCGAGAGGCTACCACAGTGCACTGCGACCATCGATTCTATATATATATGGGCTTGGGCTAGCCATTTTGGAAGAGAAAAAAGGCGAGGAAGCGATGTCCAATTTGCTCTATACACACCCATATTGAGTGTTTCCTCATTTTAAACATCTGTTAGCTCACATATAGCTATACTTTTATCTAGCTGGAGCTGAGTGTTTATCCATATTCTATAAAGCCTTTCTTTTCATCTTTACACACACTGTTATACACATTAAGAGTCGTGTAGTGTGCGTTTGCCCGGACTTCGATTCGTGATTTTCATTTATGCGTATATATATACTTATATATATGTATATATTTTATATATGGACTAACATTATCGAAAGTTATGCCGATTGAGCCTGAACTTATGTCTCGGAGCATTTACTTGCTTATATATATATATACTTATATATATAAATTGTGGTCGACTGCTTTGATGAGCCTGTACTTATGTCTCGAGCATTTATTTGCTTATATATATATACTTATATATAATCAAGTATCGACATATCTCGATGAGCCGATTTACATCCGCATTTCTTTACTTATATATATATATATATATTTACATTTCTGTCAGGCCTGGAGTTTACTTCGTGGCCTTTTACAGCTTTATTTACATTTCATCCTGTCTGGAGTTTACTTCGTGGCAGTGGATTGCTTTTACAACTTTATTTATATTACGTCTTGCCTGGAGTTTACTTCGTGGCAGTTGATCGTTTTTACAGTTGTATTTACATTTTGTCATGCCTGGAGTTTACTTCGTGGCAGTTGATCACTTTTACATCTTTATTTACATTCCGTCCCACCTGGAGTTTACTTCGTGGTGGTTAATCATGTTCATATATATATATTTACCGCTTTTATATATTTACATTTCTGATCCCCCATGGAGTTGCTTCGTGGTGGTTGATTATGTCTGTATATATATATTTACAGCTTTTATATATATAACTACTTACTGCTTTCCATACAAACTGTAGTATCATGTGATCACAGATTCAGTCTACTGAATCTAGATTCGGTTCCCATAATGGACATTTTTCAGCTGTGAGCAGCTTGTACATTATTTACAGTGTCTGAATTTCCTTGGATGGATATCATGCCCATGAGGAGTTCGGTACTGCTGTATATTATTTTCTCGAAGATGCTTCACATCTCGAAAATAAAAGCAAACAAGCCGAACATTTAATAATAAAATGGAAGTATCAAAGGCCTCAATTACTATTGAGCACAGGGTTTGAAAAACCTCTTTTTACAAAACGTCATTGCTATATCATGTTTAAAATTAATTTTTTCCATAAAATCAAACCCTATGTATATAGGTGCGAACGAGGTACAACACTACTTCCAAATAATTGCACATTGATCCACACACACACACAAATTTATATGACAGTTTCTTTGAAAAGTGGCGGTCATCGTGGCAACACGGATGTTGGGGGGTGCCTAACACCTTCCCTCCGCTTAATCAAGCCCCCGGACCTAAATGAATCTCGGTTTCACAGACCCGTTTAGCAGTGTCCCATCACTGGGTTAATGTGCATACCTTTTCGGTTGCATTGGTGCAACCAGTTAAATACACCAACTGGCGACTCTTAAAGTCAAATCATCGACATTATACATGTCGGACCTTTTTCACTTGTTTTTTCAAACAAATCTCACATTAACATGAGAACACCAAAGAACAAGTAACGAAAAGGGACACTAAAAAATCCCGACGTCGACAGGTGGCGACTCTGCTGGGAACTCCAGTAAGAAGGCTTAAGCCGCTATTGCAAGATTTTCCAAATTGTTATATGCTTGTGTGTAAATGTTGAATTTACATTTATGATGACTGTGTACAAATGCATCTTAATTACTGCACTGCTAAATATCTATCTGTGATATTAGTGCTTCACACATGTCATCATTTTGCATAAACGGTGAGACACGTTGTATGTGAATGTATGTTGTGTGGTCCCTCCATCGGGAGGCTATCCTGTTAGTGTTTGATTACAAGACCGTGGGAAGAATAATTCCCCGGGGCTCAGGATAGGCACCACTCAGATTCGCTCCAGTTGAACGACCGGATTAGCTTCCCGTCAAGTAGATTGCGATGATCTGAGAACCTTCATGCCAAAAAGCCACGAGAGTAACCCTAAGATAGGTCAACCTCTGATAAACCAAACGAGGAGGAAAGTCTCTTCATACTTTCCATTTTCAATTACTTGTAAAAGCATTTACTTGTAATTTATTCTATATGTATATATGACACGTTATCAATTAACAATTGGTTTTGCAGGACAAAATTCCTAAAACGGACATTGTTATGATAACATTTACATTACCCTAAGACTAAACTACATAAGTCTTTTGTAGGGAAGCAATTGGGCCTGTTACCTGCTCAAAATCCAAAAAAGCCACGAGCCTACAGCCAATCATATCTTCTTCTGACCAGTTCAACACTGGTTCCCGAGAAAAATTTGACTGATTGAGTAAACAAATCACAGACTTGGTTGTTCTACTGAAAGAATTACACCAATCTACTCAGGGTCCACAAATACCCATCCATACAGAATCCTCTACATATGGAGGAATCCAGGGCCAAATAATGCCTACTCAACCAGAGTTATCCACCCCAGGGGGCAGTCAAGGTATTGGTAAAAAGATGGAAACCCAGATACCTAAACCTCATTCCAATAAAGAAATCACAAATCTCAGGGATGATCGAGAAACTAGGGATATAAGAAAGAAAGTCCAACAAATGGAAGTGACCATCCGGTCTATCAAAGGGACTAGAAACTATGGGAGTGTCACCTATTCAGATCTTTACATATTCCCAAGGGCTCGCTATCCTGCCAAATTCAAAGTCCCAAAGTTTGAAAAGTACAATGGGGAAGGCGATCCCTATACGCACCTGAAAGTGTACATTGGTGAACTGGGATCTAATGCTGAAGATGAAAGCCTCAGGATGCAACTTTTCCAAAAGAGTTTCACTAGAGAGGCTAAAGCTTGGTATGCCCGACTTAACAATGCCAAAATTCACAACAGGGAAGAATTGGCCCACGCCTTTCTAAATCAAGATAGTTTTCACAAATGGCATGGCTCGGATCGATACCAAGTGACTAAAGTCAAAAAGCAAAGTACTGAATCTTTTCAAGAATATGCCCAAAGGTGGAGACATCTAGCAGCGCAAGTCATTCCATCAATGACAAAAATTGAGATGGTAATGACGTTTATTAATATCCAAGAGGCTCCGTACTACGAGAGGATCCTAGCAGGCATAGGAAAGCCATTCTCAGAAATGATCAAACACGACAAAATGGCAGAGATGGGCCTAAAAGCAGGCAAGATGAAAGACTTCACGGCCTTGGAAGCAGTCGCCAAGTATATACAGACTGGCAAGTATTCGAGCGATCCCAAGGGTTTACTTGATAAAGGCAATAAAGATGTATCCCTTGTTGTATAGGGGCAAGTTAGGAGACCAACCTACAGTCCCCCCATTCGAAAAATACAAGACAATATGTGTGATGCCCCCAAAATAGGTATACATCACCCATCATGAGTCGCCAATACATGGTACAAAATTCAAATATAACTTAATTATACAACAGTCGTGTAAAGTATGACAAAATACATGTTGTGAGTTTTAATACAAATATTGCCTTCTAGACAATATCCACTCTCAGAATAAGTCCTCAATACATTTATTGTCACACTATTTAACAGAATAGTGAGGACTACTAGCTAACACTATCATCCAGAACATCACTCCGATTCCCGACTCGTCCCAGCTACGTTCTCATTTCCTGAAGAGAACAGTGAAAGAAAGGGTGAGCTCAACTAGCCCAGCAAGAAATATTATGACTAAGATAATGCAGAATAAATTATCATTAGTCTCCAACAATGTTAAACTGATAAAATACAATAGACATTAAGTTTAACTGCAGCGGAGCAATCAATCCATTAAAAGAGTCAAGTAGAAAATAAAATCTACTATCTTTTATGTTTTAAAAGGTTTTTCATCACTTTTATCGCTGGGACTCAACTTAATAAATAATCCACATCATCCCTGCACTACGGCCAAGGATATTCATTAGGGTCACGACCACAAATTCCATGCACTACGGGCTAAGGATATTTGTGTATTCATCAATGGTCATGATCATGCCAACAACTGTCCATCAATGCACTATGGGCCAATGAGGACTTTTACCACATCACTTGTTACATTACGGTCATGATTACACCGAATAATCCCTGGTCATAATCATACCAAGTCCATCCATGCTCTACAAGCTATAGATGACTTTAAAAAAAATATAAACATGAGGATGATGACAATGATATAAAAATTCAATAAAATAAGTTCAAGAATTAAGTTATTCAGGAACTAATAACGTCTAATTTGTCAACATGATACTTCTTTGTAAAGTAAAATTCAAGAATGCTCAGAAGAATATTTCCATGAAAAAAAATACTGGATGAAGCGCAAATATCAAGGATATTCCACTAATTTCATGGAGTATAGAATTCAAAATTTTAACCAACTTAGTATAATAACGAATGGAATAACAAAAGAAATCACCATGCATGCGGTTTCAGATGACAAAGTTATTCCATCAGAATAATAATAACGGAACAAGGTCAGGTGAAAATCACACCGATAGGATGTTCCAACAGAATAATAAAGAATGGAATAACAACAGAAATCACCATGCATGCGATACTTCGCATAGGAAGGTTATTCCAACAAAATAATAAATACGTAATAATAAAGATTTTAACTGTGTCCAAAGTAAAACACACGATTGGGATATTCCAAAAGAATAATAAAGACAGAATAATAATGACGGAACCAGGTCCGATGTAAAGCATAGTATGTGATGTTCCAACGGAATATTAAAGACATAATAATAGAGATTTTAACCAGTCCGTAAAAGAAAGCATGCAGGATGTTCCAAATGTAATAATAAAGATGTAATAATAGAAGAATATCACTAAGTATAGGGTAGCTCACAGATACAAAAGTTATTCCAATGTAATAATAAAGAAATGGAATAATGTAAGTTCTCTTCTTGAATACAAAAGAATAATATCCCTTAACGTAAAAGAACCTAATATATGAGTAGTTAAGTAGCGTAATAATTTCCTTCTTTCTCTCTACGCTTTATCTCTAGAGTTCAGTGAATTCGTAAGAAAATAATGAAGGAATGAGCTTCTATTTATAGGAAAATGGACTGCATAGTAACTAAGTCATGAACGGTCGAGATTGATTTACTTTAATCTGACGGTCCATAACTAAAGCAAAATCTTTTAAATAAAATATAATATATATTATATATTATACATATATATTTGTCAAGATTCCTTCCCAAAGAAACTTTTCACTCCCCAAAATTATTCTCCCAACATGTGGGTCCCGCCCATATCATTATCAATCATATATATATATAATAACTTTAATAATACTCCTTTCCTGACCCTTTTTTTCTCCCCCCTTAATTCCCCCGTGACAAAATGTCTTCAACCAAGACTTTGCCAAACACATGGGTCCCACTCGTAGGCCCCCACCTTTTATTATATAAAATAACCTTACACCTTTTATATAACAACTTACATACTTTGCAAAATTTATAAATACTACCCACAGCTATAACATTATATCAAATTATTCCATAATATTCAAAAATGATATTTATATAAAATTCATCTTTATTCAAAAAGTTGGGGTCTTACAATATGCCATCTCAACAACAGGCTGCGTTCAACCAATACCCAGATAGGAAAAGAAAATTTAAAAGAATGGAAAATCGGGTGTTCACTCCACTAGGCAATTCCCTTGAACATGTATTGGCGATATTAATGGATCACAAGAAAATTACCGAACAGGTTCCACCTCTAGAACGAGGGAGCAAAAGATTTAATCCAAGCCAAAGATGTGCTTACCACTTAGGGTCTCCAGGACACGATACTGAAGATTGTTGGTCCTTAAAGCATAAAATTCAAAATCTGATCGAAAGTGGCAGTATTATGGTCCAACAACCAGATCAACAAAATGTCAACACCAACCTTCCGTTGCAGCATGATACGGAAGAAGTAAACATGATCGGGTAAGGAAGCGCTGAAATATATCCAATTTGTAAGTGCATACGAAAGATAGAGGACTACCCCCAAAGGCACATATCAAATGTCCTAAAGTGGGAAAACTCAGAGGAAGGTATCATGGTAATGCAAAAATTTGAGACGATCCAGAATCAAGTAAATCTGCTAGCTAAGCTGATAGTGCGTCAACATCAGGATACAAGGCATTTCTTTGCTCAACTATCAGAAGGCCAAGAAAAGGGGGATGATAAAAATGCTAGCAGACCTTGCCAACGAAGAAATGCTACACTTTCTGATAAGTGAAGGAAGGATTACTGAGTTATTGCCTCCTGTAAATCCTAAGATAAAGAGCTATGATTCCACCAAGATATGTCTCTACCATTCTAACTCACTTGGACATACAACTGAGGAATGCTGGTCTTTGCGACATAAAATCCAGGATCTCATTGAAAATGGAGAGCTGGAGATAGAAATTTCCATGACCAAAAAAGGCGAGAAGGCAATAAAAAGCTTAAGATGTCCACTCGAGACAAGCATTGCAAATGAGGTGAAGGCTATGAGCGATAATCCTGACAGAACCCAAGATGGAGTGATCCTAATGCATGAAATGACAGAGGAGACAAGGGAATCCCCAAAGGAGATTCCTTTGCCAACCTCCAACATCCTGTGGTCCAAAGATGATAACCACAGTCCAGATCTTATAACCTTGGATGATGCGGAGGAAATACTAATCCTTTCCAAGTAAGGAAAAGCAAAAAAAAGAAAGTTCCTTGTAAGAAATACAACAACAGTTCGAGGGAGATTTCATGGTCGAATCCTCTCAAGCTCAGGAAAAGCGTGAAGGAACAGATAAAGGAAAAGGTAGCGAGGTTGTCGGGGAAACCAACCCATCAAAGAATCAAGATTTTATACCTTTTTTGCGATGGGTACAGCTCAAGTATCCCTAAGGAATGTACTAAACCAGTAAGCGATAAAGTTATGGCCATAAGTGAAGACATTAAAAACCAAGAAGTAACCTCAATCGCGAGCCTTGAATGCAACACAACCTCTGACAACTAGACTATCAGGCCTCAACTAGCCCAAAAGATGTAGATCCAGGGGATAAAGTTGCGAGTTCCAGAAGATGTTGTGACGGTATCACTTCCTTTGCAATATACTTTTTTTATTTTCCATGCATGTATGAAAAAAAAACAAAACACAAACAAAACAAAACAAAACAAAAAGAAAAAAAAAATAAAAAACAAAAAAAAAACAAAAAGAAAGAGAAAAAAAATCAAAAAATCAAAAATCAAGTCATTCAGGTTTCAGCTCATCAAGCCTCAACTACGAAAGACCTGATCTCCCCTCATCAATGGGAGTACATAGGCAGCCATTTATGGTGAGGTCAAACCAAACAAAAACCCAAAAAACCCAAACAAACACTTCTTAACCAAATTCTTCTCAAACCAAACAATTCTCACACAAAACACTTCTCAACCAAACACTTCTCAACCAGACACTTCTCAAACCAAACACTTCTCAAACCAAACACTTCTCAACCAAACACTTCTCAAAACAAACACTTCTCAAATAAACACTTCTCAAACAAAAACTTCTCAAATTGTTTATCATATCAAGCCTGAACTACGAAAGACTTTATCTCCCACACATCCAGGAGTACGTAGACAGCCATAAGTGGTGCGGTCGAACCCTCAAAAGAAATATCCAAACCCGAATATCAATCCCAAGTCTACGCTCCAGAACAACCCTTCAAGTCAGCGACCCATGTTGAGAAGACCCAACAACACTTCAATTTCATTCCATCAAATCTGGCACAAATCCCAGAAAGGAAGAAACAACAATACGCCAAGACAACCAGCAGCGAGGACCTTCAAAGAGCTGAAACCCTTAATAAACAAGTCTTCATAAAACCATCAAGGCCGATTATGATAACAAGTCAAGAATAATGATTGAGGGCATCCAAGCCTAAATCCACTACCTGCTCACCATCTGATACGGAGGTAAAAGCCTCTTGTGAGCTCGGTATCTTATCAGCCCATCTGTCAAAGCAACTATCCCAGACAACAAACAAGGCTGGATCAATTTTAAAATCGGCGATAACCTGATATTGGGAACCTTGCAACAAGATTGAGGCAATCTCAAAAACAGCGATAACTTAACACTGGGGCATTTATCAACCATCCTAAGGAGGAAAGTGCACCAGTCAACACCATCAACATGGTCCATCATCATCGAAGCTTTCCTCATATTATCTCACTGGCGATTCAGATATTGTTCACTCGCGATTTAGTCAACAAAGAGACTTTCGCGTATGAATCCCCGACAATAATATACGAAAGGACTGGGGCATTTTTTCCGATTCCAAGAAAGCGAAGGATTTTAAGGCAGGATCAGGCCTCTCATATCTTAACTTCGGAGCGAAAACTACGCGAAATAGCTCACCGGATTGCCTGATGGGAACCCGAGAATGCTATTTCAGTCATGGACTCATCTTCCTAGAATCAAAAAGAGAAAATCCCATGTAATTGCGTAACTCTCAACAAAAGCAGTCCGAAGATGGTCTTATATACCTCATTCAGATGCTCGAATTGAAGTTCTGCAAGTTCGAGCGGACATTACATTACACAAGTGCACGTACTTTGAGACGACGGCACCCGTAAGTCCTTTGATGCACCACGACCAACGCAGTGTGTCAGAGGTCGCCGCAGTACACCGCTGACCATCGCCTCTATATAAATGGGGCTTGGGCTAGCCATTTTGGAAGAGAAAAAGGCGAGGAAGCCCTGTCCAATTTGCTTTGTATACACCCATATTGAGTGTTTCCTCATTTTAAACATCTGTTAGCTAACATATAGCTATACTTTTATCTGACAGGAGCTGAGTGTTTATCTATATAGAGTCATAGAAGTCTACATTGGCAGTCCACTGTAAGCCTTCTTATATTCTATAAAGCCTTTCTTTTCATCTTTGAACACACTGTTATACACATTGAGAGTAGTGTAGTGTGTGTTTTCCCGGACTTCGGTCCATGGTTTTCATTTCTGTCTATATATATTTACTTATATATATGTATATATTTTATATATGGACTAACATTAGCGAGTTATGCCTCGATTGAGCCTAGACTTATGTCTGGAGCATTTACTTGCTTATATATATATATATACTTATATATAAAAATTGTGGTCAGACTCTGTCTGATGAGCCTAGACTTATGTCTGGAGCATTTATTTACTTTTATATATATATATACACATATATATATAATTATATCGATTATATCGATGAGCCTGGATTTACATCCTAAGCGTTCTTCGCTATATATATATGTATATATATATATATATTATATTTCTCGTTAGGCCTGAAGTTTACTTACGTGGCCTTTTTACGCCTTTTATTTATATTTCTTCCTCGCTTGGAGTTTACTTGTGGCGCGTTGATCTCTTTATGCCTTTATTTACATTTCGTCTCCGCTTGGAGTTTACTTCATGGCGCTTTGATCACTTTACAACTTTATTTACATTCCGTCCCACAGAGTTTACTTACGTGGTGATTGATCATGTTCATATATATATATATATATATATATATATATATATATATATATATATATATATATATATATATATATATATACCGCATTTATATATTTATATTTCTAATCCCCCATGGAGTTTCTTCGTGGTGGTTGATCATGTCTGTATATATATATTTACAACTTTTATATATATAACTGCTTACTACTTTCCATATAAACTGCAGTATCATGTGAGCCTAGGAATCATGTGATCACAGATTTAGTCTACTGAATCTAGATTCGGTTCCCATGATGAACATTTTTTAGCTGTGAGCAGCTTGTACATTATTTACAGTGTCTGAATTTCCTTGGATGGTTGTCATGTCCATGAGGAGTTCGACACTGTTGTATATTATTTTCTAGAAGATGCTTCGCATCTCAAAAATAAAAGCAAACAAGCCAAACATTTAATAATAAAATGGAAGTATCAAAGGCCTCAATTACTATTGAGCACAGGGTTTGAAAAACCTCTTTTTACAAAATGTCATTGCTATATCATGTTTAAAATTGAATTTTTCTATAAATTCAAACCCTATGTATATAGGTGCGAACGAGGTACAACACTACTTCCAAATAATTGCACATTGATCCACACACACACACACATTCATATAACAGTTTCTTTAAAAAGTGGCGGTCACCGTGGAAACACGGATATCGGGGGGTGCCTAACAACTTCCCTCCGCATAATCAAGCCCCCGGACCTAAATGAATCTCGGTTTCACAAACCCGTTTAGTAGTGTCACATCACTGGGTTAGTGTGCAAACCTTTTCTATTAACGTTAGTGCAACCAAGCTTAAATACTGAGAACTAGCGACTCTTAAAGTCAAATCATTGACATTATACATGTCGGACCTTTTTCACTTGTTTTTTCAAACAAATCTCACATTAACATGTGAACACCAAAGAACAAGTAACGAAAAGGGACACTAAAAAATCCCGACGTCGACAGGCTTTTTGTTCAGTCATGAACTAAACACCATTATGGGATTCTAACAGATTTTAATATGTAGTTTAATTGGATACGTGATTGCTGGGCAATTTTACATATTATAAGGAATTTCTATCATGGTTGTTTTGCATACATGAATGACTGATCACCATTCATTTTCAGTACTTGTATGGAATTGAAAGATAACATGCGAGTATGGATTATAATCATGATAACACGCGATATAAATGTTTTTTGGTAGCTTTGTATTTCGTGAATCGAGATAGGCATATCTTGTTTCACCATATGAGTTAAAATAAGGGCTTTTGCTTAAATTCAATATGGTTGCAATTTCACATGTATATATAGTGAATTTGGTTATTTTGATGATTACATGGTGTCTATGTAAGACCCTCAATTTTATGAAATAAAAGTATTCAATTTTTCTTATAATTATTATTCAGTAAATGGTTAAATTGATAAAAGTTTAAAGTTAAGGGTGATATATATAAAATTTTCAAAATACGTAAGTGGTTATAAATACTCATATCTGTTGGGGAATATACGTTTGGTCGTGGAATATTCTTCTTGTCGGGGAATATTTGTACGACGACTCAACCATTTGTGGGCCCCACAACAGAATAACTGTCGGATGAAGAAAATGACAAGTTTGAGTTTTTATAAACAATGACGTAGTTGTTACCGTTAACACTATTGGATTACCCGATGGTTAAAATACAGTAATACGCGTGGTTGCAAAGTAGCACACGATGTTGCACAATATTTTTTTGAATTATTGATTCTTACGTAAGAAGGCACTACTCAATAATTATTACAGTAATTACTGTTCAATATTTTATTTTATTGATTCAATAATTGTTGCGTTGATATTTTATATTATTGTAGTTTCAATAATTGTCACAACACAGTATTTCCCATTATCGGATCAATAATTCAAATTATTTGGATAATATTGTTAGATATCATTATTGGCAATTTCTACAAAGTTTTGTCAAGGAGAGGTTTGGTCACCTAATTGAGCGCCAGTAAGGAGAAAACCTTATCGAAAAGCCCCCTTTTTCCTGGGAACTGCCTGGTTGTCATTATTGTGATTCTGTAATATTATTTGGGAATAATTAATTATTGATTTATATGATAAGGAAATATTTATTTAATGCAGATATAAATGATGGATTTATTTATGTGGTTATAAATGAAGGAATTAATGTTGAGGTGTTTTATCGGTATTTTTGTTTGATTGGAGGTATTAAAAGATCAAATCGGTGTTCTTAAAGCTCTATCAAGCGTGAGTTATAATTTTAATTCAATAGTTGGATCGTGGTGATTTTTGGATATATTATACATATATAAGTTGAGTATATATCCACAAATTTTGAATCGTTAAAAATTAACGTATGTTTTGTTATGAATTTTAAAATGTGTTAAAAATAGTCCGTTTGTGGATTTTGGATATTTTATGTCCGGAATTTGGAAAAACTTAAAGCTACAAAGTTGTAGAGAATTTGATTTCGTATGGAATGAACATAAAATTCAGATTTTTCTCGATAAATGTGCTATTTTTATGAATTATTGAAGTTTCGAGAAAATAAAATAATTTTTATTAAAATTGGGTGGGACCCACTTTTGTTTTTTATTAAACACGTACGCTATCTTTTGTTCCAAGATGGTCGGGTCATTGAAGGTCAAAAGCGTGGAATGAAGAAAAAAAATATATTTTTATTATTTAGTCTCCTTTGGCATTCTAGCATTTTCCTATAAATAGGTGCTTATGTTGGAATTGAAAATCACACCGAAAACATAAGTTTTCTCTCTCTATATTATCGAGCGTATTTTTATGAGTATTTAGATACTTTGAGAGTTTCTTTTTAGTGCAAGTTTCCTTCAGCTTTACATCCGATGTTCCGGTCAATAGTACTGCTCTTTTGAGGTAAGGGATTTTAAGGGTTATTATGTTTTTCAGTTTCGTAATTTTTTCGACCCTCAAAAATTCTGGAAAAATTTAAAATGATAATTTGATGAGTTTTCTTGATTGTGTCCAAAAATGGCTATTTTTTGATGTATAGATTAAGAGTTATGAGTTTTATGAGAAAAGACTATTTTAAAAGTAAACCTTTATAACTCCTTGTGGTTAACTCCAAAATTGGTGAAATTTTTATTGGGAGTACATGTATATAATAGCAGTATACTCTGTAAATTTCAGAATTTTTGGACAAAAGTATAATTTATGATAAATGTCTAAATATTCGGCAGTTCTGGCCATATGAAAAATAGTAAATGATTTTTAAAAGTTTTGACAAAAATATATGTTCAATATTGGACTATATTCTGCTAAATCCCAGAAAAGAAAATTTGTTTGTACTGATTTGGTATTTTTCATGAAAATGTTCTAGTTATGAGTAAATGAATTAAATATGTTATGTGAAGTAACAAAATTGGAAAATAGGATTTTATAGTTTGAGAATCCTATATGAGGTATATGCAGATTTGTGATGAGGTTTTTGGTTATTGGTGATAAAATCTTATAAGTTTGGCATTTTAGGATGATTAAATGCATTAATTAATAAAGTGTAAATAATTTAAATAAATTGTTTATAAGTTTAAGAAATGATTAAAATATTGTTTGTAATATTAATAATATTGGATTATGAGATTGTTAAGTGATTTATAACATTTGGATTAAGGTGTTATAAATATTGATATGAATTTTATTGTGAAAGTTTATCTTTTTGTGTCGGGGTTACTATTCACGAGTTACTATTCATGAGTTACTATTCACGAGTTACTATTCACGAGATACTATTCACAACAAAATTGGTTTCTTTTTCCGACCAAATTATCGTTGGTTTATGAATCTTACTCTTGAAATTAAATCCATATTTTGATCATATTGTTTTTATTATCATATATAACATTTTTATAATCCTAGTGAAGAAATTTCTCTTTGACTTGAGTGTAAAGATGGGTATATTATTGGTATGATCGTGACTATGGGTTCTCTTTGGCCAGTAGTGCAAAGTTGAATCGTTGACTTGTATGATCATGACCATTGAATTTACAATTGAATATTTTTAGCTTAAGTGCAAAGGTGAATTGATCAACATGATTATAATTACGGTTTATATAAATTCTGAAATGATTATGCATTTCTTTGAGATATTAATATCTTTGGCCTGTAGTGCAAAGATGACTTGTTGTTGAATATCTTTAGCCCATAGAGTAAAGATGACCTGTTGTTGAATATCTTTGGCATGTAGTGCAAAGATGACCTGTTGTTGAATATCTTTGGCCTGTAGTGCAAAGATGAAATGATAATGAATATCTTTGGCCCGTATTGCAAAGATAAATTTATTAGTATGATTATAAACAAGAACTGTGATTTGGTATAACCATGATCTTTGATGTTTCAGGTAAAGACATGTGATGAAAATTATCTTCGTCCTAGATGAGAAGGGGAATTTAGAACTACAATTATGATTATGAGTTATTCATATGATTGTGGAAAGAAACTGTTGATTGATGTTACAGGGATAAAACACTGTTGGTGGACTTTTAGCATGGAGAAGATAGTAGACTTTATGGTCTATTTGACTCTTCTAATGGATTGCTCGTTCCGATGTAACTATGGTTGAAAAGTTTTATCATCTACCATATGTTCTAAATCTCTGATTTATTACTGATGAAGGCTATTAATAATTTAATTATTTTTAGTCATGATATTCTTTACTGAGCTAGTTGTGCTCACCCTTTTGCTTCACAATTCCTTTCAGGTAATAAGAGTGTAGCTGGGTCGAGTGGGGATAATAGGGGAATAGAACGGTGGTCTATAGCTGTTGAGGTTCTCCCTAAATAATATGGAAATAATTTTATTGAGAACTTTAGATAAGTGTGTCGTATTGTATACGTCATTTGATATTTAATTTTGGTGAACCGAATAGGGTGAGGTGAACCCAACTTTGGAAGGGTGTTTTGCCACTATCATACTAGATGTCTAATGACATACAACCTCGTGTTATCTTAAGACAGGGTTGTGCACATCCACTTGCTGAGTATATCTACAAGCACTACCTATATGATCTTGGAGTTTATTTGAAATATAATTTTCAACTGGAGACAGTGGAGATAGTTATATGTCAAGAGAAGACTCACCATTGGAAATAACATGATAGTAATCTTCTAGTTTTTCTTTTGGGTCTATTGGGTCAACCAAGGATAATTCCGTGGACATATGATATATATCATAACCTATACGCATGGCCTCCCATGAAGGAAGGTTTCCTTGAGCACTTCCCAAAGATTTTTAATTTCTAAAATAGTTTTTGACCGTACCTTTATGTAAGGTGTCATTGTGACGTACTACCCAAGTTGGTGTCAAGAGTCACAGTTGGTATATATATTTGAATCAAAACTCACAACATATGTGTTGTTGTATTTTGCACGACAATTGTTGTAATAAAGTTGTAGTTGTTTTCTATACCATGTATTTGGTGACTCAGAATAGGTTGGATGGATTGGACCTATTTTAGGGGCGTCACAGTCTATCGCATGTGGATGCTATGTAAGTAGGTCATAGTATAATAAAAAATGGCTATGTCTATATTAGTGCTCTTGGCTACTTTCCTGTGATATATGAACTTTCTTGCATGATGGTGGTAATTAGATGAAGTATTAAATGAAGTTAGGATCCCATTATTTCCATATTTGATATATTTCGTTATTATTCTTATTTTAGTTATCATTTGCATTTAGAGTAATTCACAATTATAATATTTAGTTGAAGCATATAAAAATAGTGATTTAGTTGATGCATAGTGGTTTAAATTAAACAACTTTCTCTGTGGGACGATACTCTACTTAATCTGTATTACTTGTTGACACATGTATGCTTGCATGAGTTAGAGCTCTTTTGTTAGAACTAAAAAAAAAGAGGCAACAAGTTTTTGGTGCCGTTACTGGGGAAAGGCATTTAAATTTAAATAATTATCATCAATTTTAAGCTATATTGTATGACTTAGACAAATCTAATCTTATCTTATTTCTATTTTTTCTTTTGTTTTTGGTTGCAGGTACTTGTAGATTTTTATGCACACGCGTTCATCTAATTCCGAGTTAATACCAGCGCAGGATAATATTAACGGAAAAGGTTGGAAAGCAAGTGTGCGGAGAAATTTGCAAGCACAATTGGAAGGTACTATACCAGACATGGCAGAAGAACAAAGAGTAGAGCAAAGAGAGGAGCACAAGGCTCTAAAGGACTATTCCATGCCAAATATTAATGGACTACAGTCTAACATAGTCAGACCGACGATAGCAGCGAATACTTTTGAGATTAAACCGGGCACTATTCAGATGGTGCGAATCTTGATCTGATTTGGGGGTGTTGCTATGGATGATCCGAATGAACACCTGTTGAGTTTTATCGAGATTTGTGATACATTCAGATACAACGGTGTGATGAAGGATGCTATCAGACTTAGGCTATTCCCATTCTCATTGAGGGATAAGGCGAGAAGTTGGCTACATGGGAGGACTTAGCACAAAAATTCTTAGCCAAGTTTTTCCCAATGGCTAAGACTGCAAAGATGAGGACGGCTATCTCTCAGTTTGAGCAACAACAGGGAGAGTCCTTATATGAAGCATGGGAGAGATATAAAGAGATGCTGAGGAAGTGTCCACATCATGGTATGCCAGAGTGGATGGTGATCAACACATTTTACAATGGATTGGGATGGCAGTCGAGACCTATTGTAGATGAAGCTGTAGGAGGGGCATTATGGGCAAAGAGCTATGACGAGGCCTATACACTTATCGAGACTATGACTGTAAATGATTTTCAGAATCCTACATCTCAGATGCCACAGCCCAAGGTTGTAGGTGTATTGGAGATAGATGCTATTACTCAGTTATCGACACAGATGGCAGCGATGACAAAGAAAATAGATACACTGGCAGAGAACGGAGTGAAAATAGTTGCCTTCATATGTGAGATTTATGTGGGGTCACACTCCACGGATCAATGTTCTATCAGCTCGGAGTCGGTACAGTATGTGGAAAATTACAGGAAAGACCAAGGACAATTTTAGAACACATACCACCCCAACAACCGCAATCATCCAAACTTCAGTTGGTCCAATAACCAAGGGAATCGTGAATCAGCCAAATTAATCAACAATTTCAATCACAGCCATCTCAGCCACATTTTACACCAAAACCACTGTTTTCGCCGGGATTTTCTCAACAACAACAACATCACACTCCAGCTACACCTCAACAAGAAAAGAAATCAGAAATGGATGATATGATGTTGAAGTACATGGCAAACACAGAAGTTATGATCAAAAGCCAAGTAGTGGCTATTACGAATTTGGAGACTCAGATGGGGCAAATGGCGAGCATGCTTAACAACAGGCCCCAAGGTTCATTGCCAAGTAATATAGAGATAAACCCACGAAGAGACGGGAATGAGCAGTGTCAAGCAATCACATTGAGATCTGGGAAGAATATTACAGTCTTGATAGTCGCCGATGATCATTCTTTATCATATCTTGAGGATGCCGTATGATCAAGACCGAGCGGTGAGCAAGTGACTGCTAAGATAGAAAATCTGGAAAAATATGAGTCACAGCATGAAGAAAAAGATAAAGCAAGTTCAAAGGAGAAGCTTAAGAGTGCAGTAACACCAGTTCACCCTTAGGTTCCGTATCCGCAGAGATTAAATAAGCAGAGGGAAGATAACCAATTCAGCACATATCCACGGGGAATTGTTGAAGATGTCTTGGTGAAGGTAGACAAATTTATCTTTTCGGCTGACTTCATCATTTTAGATTACGAGGAAGACAAAAGCATACCAATCATACTGGGGAGACCATTCTTAGCTACATGCAGGACTTTGATAGATGTGCAGAAAGGGGAACTCACGATGCGTGTACATGATCAGGAGGTTATCTTTAATGTCTTCAAGGCAATGAAGTTCCCAACAGATGACGAAGAATGTTTTCGGGTTGATTTGGTGGATCAGGTTTTACATGACGAGGTGCAGAATTTGCTAAATTATGAACCGTGGAAGAATGTAATTGCTAAAAATTCAGATTTGGAGGATGAGGAATTCAGAAAACTTGTGCAATATCTGGACACTACTCCACAATTCAGAAAATTCAGGACACCTGTTGAGCCATTGACAAAAGCGGGAGAATCATCGGTAAAATTAAAACCATCTCTTGAGTCACCTCCAGAGCTTGAATTAAAACCACTTTCAGAACATCCCAGGTACGCATTTTTAAGTAAAGATTCAAAGCTACCTATGATTATTTCTTCTGCACTAACATCTTTTCAGGAAGAAAAATTGCTACGAGTGCTTAGAGAGTTCAAATCAGCTATTGGATGGACCATAGCAGATATCAAAGGGATCAACCCTTCATTTTGTATGCATAAGATCTTGCTGAAAGATGTTAGTAAGTTGTCTATTGAACAACAAAGAAGACTTAATCTAATAATGAAAGAAGTTGTCAAGAAAGAGGTACTAAAAAGGCTGGATGCAGGCATAATTTATCCGATCTCAGACATCTCATGGGTGAGCCCGGTGCAGTGTGTACCAAAGAAGGGTGGTATGACAGTCATGACTAATGAGAATAATGAGTTGATTCCAATAAAAACAGTGACGGGGTGGAGAGTCTGCATGGACTACTGCAGGCTTAACAAAGCTACGAGGAAAGATCATTTTCCACTCCCATTCATTGATCAGATGTTGGACAGATTAGTGAGTCATGAGTATTATTGCCTTCTGGATGGGTATTTAGGCTACAATCAGATTATGATAGCTCCAGAAAACCAGGAAAAGACTACCTTCACATGTCCATATGACACTTTTGCTTTTAAAAAGATGTCTTTCAGATTGTGCAATGCTCCAGCCACCTTTCAGAGATGCATGATGGCTATATTTTTAGACATGGTGGAGCAAAATGTGGAGGTATTTATAGATGTCTTCTCAGTTTTCAGGGACTCGTTTGATTTATGCCTTGAGAACCTGGTTATGGTTTTGAAGAGATGTGTTGAGACGAACTTAGTGCTAAACTGGGAAAAGTGCCATTTCATGGTATAAGAAGGAATCATACTAGGACACAAGGTTTCGAAGAAGGGACTTGAGCTGGATAGATCGAAGCTAGATACGATTGAGAACTTGCCACCACCTATTTCAGTAAAAGGTGTTCGCAGTTTTCTAGGACATGCATGTTTCTACCACAAATTCATCAAGGACTTTTCCAAGATAACTAAACCTCTATGAAGTCTATTGGAGAAGGATGCATAGTTTAATTTTGATGAAGCCTGTATGTCAGCATTTGAGCATTTAAAGAGGAAACTAACTTCAGCACCAGTGATTACCACACCAAATTGGGAATTGCCATTCGAGTTGATGTGTGATGCTAGCGATTACACTGTCGGGGCTATTTTGGGGCAGAGGAAGGAGAAGATTTTTCATGTGATCTATTATGCCAGCAAGACCCTGATAGATGCACAGTTGAACTACACCACCACAGAGAAAGAGTTATTAGCAGTGGTGTACGCCTTTGATAAATTTTGGGCATATCTGATTAGCACAAAGGTGATAGTGTACATGGATCACGCGACAATTTGACATTTAATGGAAAAGAAGGATGCAAAACCCCGGTTGATCAGATGGATTTTATTACTACGGAAGTTTAATTTGGAGATCAAGGACAGAAAGGGCATAGAAAACAAAGTGGCGGACCACTTATCGCGGCTAGAGAATCCAGAAAGGAAGGCAGACGATAACATTATGATCAATGAGACCTTTCTAGATTAGCAGTTATTTGTGGTGAAAGGGGAAGTGCCATGGTTTGCAGATTACGTGAATTATTTGGTGAGTAAGATGGTACCCTCTGACTTAGTGGGTTATCAAAAGAAGAAATTTCTGTATGATGTTAAATGGTATATATGGGATGAACCTTACTTGTTTAAATAGTGTCCTGATCAAATGATAAGGAGGAGTATTCCATATACCGAGACTGAGGGGATTTTGCAGGATTGTCATTCTTCAGTGTGTGGAGGTCAGTATGGGGGAAAAAGAACAGCGGCTAGAGTACTACAAGCAGGATTTTATTGGCCGATAATTTTCAAGGATGCACACAATTTTATCCAGCGATGTGATAGATGTCAGTGAGTGGGGAACATCTTGAAAAGAAATGAAATGCCCCTGAATACGATCCTCGAAGTAGAAATTTTTGATGTGTGGGGGATAGATTTCATGGGACCTTTTGTTTCTTCCTACGGAAGTCTCTATATCTTGCTCGTAGTGGATTATGTCTCAAAATGGGTAGAAGTGGCAGCTCTTCTGATAAATGATGCCAAGGTTATCCTATGGTTTTTACACAGAAGTATCTTCACGAGATTTGGGACTCCAAGGACCATCATCAGTGATGAAGGTAGTCATTTCTGCAATAGGCAGTTTACAGCTTTGTTGGCTAAGTATGGGGTGAACCATCGCATTGCTACAACTTATCACCCACAAACAAATGCCCAAGCTGAAGTGTCAAATTGCCAGAAGTGGTGGTGATTGAGGTAGAAGACTCAAAAAACTTAGACTTCATGTCTTTGTTTGATGGCATGTCAGAAGAGGAGGTGGAGGTGGTATTGTTTAACACGGTATCACCTGAAGAAGAGATGACTCTGGGGGAGTCAATGAAGGCGTTGTTCATGACGGTATTGGATAGGAATATCCAGTTGGGAAAGAGGTGAGTGACAAGAAAAGCATGGAGATGATGTGGGCAGAAGAGCACGACGAGAAGGTTTTAGCAAAGGACAAGGTCCATGAGCTGTAACCTGGTGCAAAGATGATAAAAACTGATGGAGTTATAAATACAGAATTACTTAGTGTTAGATGTGATCGAAAGATCGTCAACCCACTGTTGAATTATGTAGTATGATAAATTCACACAATGATGGAATCCTCAAACGGGATGTAAACACAGTACGGTATCATGATGTCACAAATTTTTTTTAGAATTTTAAAGATAAATAATTGCCAACGGGGTTTGGCTATACATGATTTGATTGAAATTGAATTATTGGTATGAGTCTAAGCTATTTGATTCAGCTAAACCAACGTTTATGAAATTCAAAGTGTTCATTGAAATTTTCCCGAATCGAATTGTTGTGGTGCAAAATTCTATGATAAGACTGAGGTGAACTAAGTAGATTGGATTAAATAATTTAATAGCGAGAATATTCGCGAGCTATGATTAACGTACGTACTAGCATCGATAGTTTACCTTCTTCATGATTGTAAACAAACTGTTAACCTTTGTAAGGGGTAGAGTACCTTTTCGTAATTGAAATATGGCGAGGCAATAATATCTCTAAACCTCAATAGTTTATGGTTTATATGACTCCTCAGCACGATTTAAAAAGTTTAGCTATTGGGAGTGATGTTTTGGGTAGCATGTGTTGATGTGTACGAGATAGTATAAACTCGTTATGTATGGGTAGAATTTGATATGATTGAATAAAGGTTGTATTGAAAATCTAGTTTTGGTTAATGAAAGGAGTAGGGTGTAGTAGGCTGTAATTTCGAGGACAAAATTCTTAGAATAAGGGGTGAATGTGACAACCCGAGAATTTAGATAATTACTAATATCTTAAATGACTAAATTATGGTTCAGTAATAAGACCTAGACTAGGAAATAGAATATTTAATAAGAATTCTATGAAGGATTTGTATGGATTTGAAATTTTTATGAAGAACTTATAGGGTTAAGTGTATGAGTATAGATAATTTTGTGTATAGTGATTATGTGTGTACAATATGTGGATAATGGTTAATTATTGATCAGATAAGCTGTAAGATTGATAAATCCTAATGTTATGTTAAGAACTTCAAGGTTCAGTTAGTAAACCCTAACGATTGGTTAGAAACCCTAATTCTAGCTTTGGAAACCCTAATTTTATTTTTAAAAACCCTAAACCATAACTGGGAGTTTCAAAACCCTAATTTGGGAACCCTAATGCTAATTATAAAGACTGAAGGGTTAAAAGATATGGGATATATGTGAAAAGACCAAATTACCCTTTGAATTATAGAGGAAATGACCAAAATACCCTTAGCATGTGCGAAATGATCAAAATACCCTTTACTTAAACATTAAGAAAAAGATATTGTCAAATCTTGGTGAGTCATCAAAGTGTATTTTCCATGTGTTATAAATGGACATAAATTAGCCAATTGTTAACACCTAACAACTAATTAATACAAACATTGAATCAAGACTTAGCAAATTAAAGTAAGAAAAATCTTACTTTTATGTTCATTACCGAAGACCATTCTCTCTCTAAACTTTCGAATTTGGGAGTGAAAATAAGTGTTATGTAAAGCCAATATCAACCCTTAGCTAGCCAAGATCAGATTCAATGGACAGAAATCAAAATTTTGAGAATGAAAGGTATAAACCCTAATCTTTGTAAATCCTTAAGATTTTTATTAATGATGTGATTTGTTGTTTAGATATGTGGTTTAAGATGTTATTTACTGATCTATGATATTACATCATGGATCCATAACATCTAAGTGTATGAAAATGGGATTTTAGAAACTGTCCACGAACCCTAATTTTATGGCCTGACAGCCTAATGTCAGAGCCTATAGATCTCAACCTATTAGATGTTAGGTTGTATAAGTGTATTATTCATGTTCTATGCCATAAGGAGAGTAGACTGGAAGTGGAATCAAGTCCATACCATGTCTAGATCTCAAGTTATTAATGGTCAAACATGGTTGACCAGTCACAAGTTCTGGAAATCTGGGCAACCCAGAATTGTCTGACAAGGTTTTGAAGGCCTTAGATCTTGCTATTGTTAAGATGCTAGGCCATGATAGTGTATCATTGATATACTCTGACATATAGAACACTTAGATCATGACCAGAATCAAAGATAATGATGGTCAAACATGGGTTGACCAACTACCTGATGAAGATTTCTAGAAAACCTAGAATCTTCAAGAACCAGTTTCTGACACTACTTTAACTGGCCTAAATCTTTCAATTGTGATGTTGTTAAGCTACAAAAGTGTATTACATTTGTAACTTGACACACCTGTTGGGTAAAATATAGTTATGCACAACACACAAGTATACGTGGTCAACAAGTAATATAATAGTAAGTAGAGTATCGTTCCCACAGAAAATTAGTAAGAAATTAACCCTTACAATTATCAGCCTTATATTAATCTGAATTTTATTAAACAATCCAATATAAGAATTATAATTATAAAAACTAAATATTATTACAAATACTAAGATCACAAAACAATCATAAATCTTAAAAACTGAAATTTGAAACAAGTATTGGAGAATTAGGCTTACAACTTTACCCTAAGCTTCACTCTGATTATTTCCATTCATTCCAGTTTAATTTACTATCCTAGTTTATTAGTCAAGAACACGATAGTAGAATTAGCCACCTCTTGATGCACTAACACCATATTAACTTAAATCCACAAATTAGATAGAATTAAGTTAAACACCTTAATTAACTAACTCACTATATCCCTATGTGAATTAAAATCAAAGAAGGTTTAAGTTCAAGTTCTCTATTCAATTACATGCGATGTTAAGCATATCTCTACCCTAACATTCATCAAGATTCCATTCATTCATAGAATTCAAGAACACATCCTATATTAACTAAGTCTAGACTCATACTTGTTCTCTCGAATCCATACAAGTCTATAAAAAATTGGTGATCAGGCAATTCATAAATTTATGCATAAATTAATATAGATAAACTGAAGAATAGCTTATTAAACTGAAAAATCAAAGTTACATAATTATCGTTCCACCTAAAGATCCATCATAAGCCTAAAAAGTAATTTAGTTAAGCATCAATGAATTAAAAACTGAATTAATCAAAGAAAACATCATCCCAATTACAAATATAAAACTAAAGAATAAGAAGAATAAATCCAGAACCACCCTCTCTATAGCTCAATCAACAATTATCGTGAAATTCCTTAAAAAAACTCTCTCTAATTCTCTTGCTGCAAAATTTGTCTTCAATGATGTTAATTGCCTCCCCTCCTCTCTATCTTATTGTTTGTTGTCAATTATATCACTAAGTCGTGTATTCTGACTCTAGTTCCTTGCTAATATGAATTCCAATCCATCCCAAACACTTATCTTCACGTTACTGTAGCATTAGAAACAAACCAGGGATACTTTCTCTACCGTACCCATACTGGCGGGGTGTTGTTTGAAAATAGCCACCCGATCGCGCTTATGAACTGATAATCGACTTCATACCTCCACTTGACCAAGTTTCACTATTGATAAGTGGGTTTTATACCTACTTATTGGATATAAATTCACGCGAATTATGCCCATCTCAAGTACATTTTAGTGTGTTTTTAGTTGCATTTCGTAATATTTTGCATTGCATGTACTGAAAACTCCTTTGGTGTAAAAGTGTAGGAAATGGCATAGTTTGGTGGTGTTAGATGGCATGAGGCTAATGGACGCATGACGCGAGGAACAAGCAGGAATATGCAACTGAGGATGGAGGAAGGAAGAGTGGCATGACAAGGAAGCTGTAGAAGAGTTACATGACAAGGAAGCAATGGCGGCGAGGACAAAAATCAGAAAGACGGTGAACCTGAACCGTAATCCATATCAGATGCTATGGCGCAATGGCCATTACGGCTTGTGCCAAGACTCGCTTGCCCGAACGATCACCCAGATTTTCCAGATTTTGAAGACGCGCTCCCGCGTAATGATTACAAAGTGGAAGCGCGTGGCCTCGCGCGATGCTTAAAGCTGCTGACATGTTTTAATTTAATTTTTAAATTTTAAGGGTTGTAATTGATTAAAACAATTCTAACTGGTGTCAGACGTAACATTGAGTAGTTTTTACGTATTTTTCATATTGGAACTAGGGTTTTACACTTTGGGAGATTTCCAACATAGAACTAAGCCTAAACTTCATCTTTTCTACTTCTACTTTGGACTTGCAATCAAGGTGGATAAACTATTGTTTCTTTGTTGGATTTTAATGCGGAATTGAATGTTACTATTGGATTATAATCAGCAATTGGGTTTGATCGATTCTATCCCTTATCTTTTAATTATTGGCTTATTATTCATGTTTTGCTTTGATCCCAGGATGACTTTTGGTTCAGTCATGAATTAAACTCCATTATGGGATTCTAACGGATTTTAATATGTAGTTTAATTTCATGCCTGAATGCTGGTCTGTTTTACATATCATAAGGAATTTCTATCATGGTTGATTTGCATGCATGAATGATTGATCACCATTCATTTTAAGTACTTGTATAGAATTGAAAAATAACATGCGGGTATGGATTGTAATCATGATAACATACGTATATGGGGCTGTTTTACTTAGCTTTGTATTTCGTGAATCAAATAGACATATACTGTTTCACCATATGAGTTAAAAATAAGGGCTTGTGCTTAAATTCAATATGGTTGCAATTTCACATAGAAATATAGTGATTTTGGTTATATTGATGATTATGTGGTGTCTATCGCATGTGGATGCTATGTGAGTGGGTCATAATAAATTGAAAAATGGTTATGTCTATATTAGTGTTCTTGGCTACTTTCCTGTGATATGTGAGCAAACTTGCATGATGGTGGTAATTAGATGAATTATGAATTGAAGTTAGGATCCCATTATTTCCAGATTTGATTCATTACATTATTATTTTTATTTTAGTTATTATTTGCATTTAGAGTAATTCACAATTATAATTATTAGTTTAAGCATATAAAAATAGTGATTTAGTTTATGCATGGTAGTTTATATTAGACAACTTTCTCTGTGGGAACGATACATTACTTACTCTGTATTACTTGTTGACACATGTATGCTTGCATGAGTTAGAGCTCTTTTGTTAGAACTAACAAAGAGGCAACAAGTTTTTGGCGCCATTGCCGGGGAAAGACGTTTAAATTTAAATAATTATCATAAGTTTTAAGCTATATTGTATGACTTAGACAAATCTAATCTTATCGCATTTCTAATTTTTGCTTTTATTTTTGGTTTCAGGTACTTGTAGATTTTTATGAACACGCGATCATCTAATTCCGAATTGACACCAGCACAGGGTAATATTAACGAAAGAGGTTGGAAAGCGAGTGTGCGGAGAAATTTGCAAGCACAGTTAGAGGGTACTACATCTAGTATGACAGAAGAACAAAGAATCGAGCAAAGAGAAGAGCATTGGGCTCTAAGGGACTATTCCATGCCGAATATTAATGGACTTCAGTCTAGCATAGTCGAATCACCATGATAGCGAAGAATACTTTTTGAGATTAAACCCGCACTATTCTCGATGGTGCGAGAATTGATGCAGATTTGGGGTCAAGCTATGGATGATCCGAATGAACACCTATTAAGTTTTATTGAGATTTGTGATACATTTAGATGCAACGGTGTGACAGAGGATGATATCAGACTTAGGCTATTCCCATTATCATTGAGGGATTAGGCGAGAAGTTGGCTGCATTATTTGCCGTCAGGGTTAATTACTACATGGGAGGACTTAGCACAGAAGTTCTTAGCTATGTTTTTCCCAATGGCTAAGACTGCAAAGATGAGGACAACTATCTCTCAGTTTGAACAACAAAAGGGTGAGCCGTTATATGAAGCATGGGAGAGATATAAAGAGATGTTAAGGAAGTGTCCACATCACGGTATGCTTGACTGGATGGTGATCAACACATTTTACAATGGTTTGGGATGGCAATCGAGACCTATTGTAGATCCAGCTGCAGGAGAGGCATTATGGGCAAAGAGCTATGAAGAGGCCTATAACCTTATCGAGACTATGGCAACAAATGA
The DNA here is from genome assembly GCA_020205615.1 of Panax quinquefolius. Taxonomy (NCBI): domain Eukaryota; kingdom Viridiplantae; phylum Streptophyta; class Magnoliopsida; order Apiales; family Araliaceae; genus Panax; species Panax quinquefolius. The sequence goes on from CM035152.1 coordinate 125,512,601, forward strand.
CTTTCAGAATCCGACATCAAGGATGCCACAGCCCAAGGTTACAGGTTTGTTGGAGGTGGATGCTATTACGCAGTTGTCAACACAGATGGCAGCTATGGCGATGAAAATAGATACATTGGCAGAGAGCAAAGTGAAAACAGTTGCCTTCGTATGTGAGATTTGTGTGGGTTCGTACTCTGCGAATCAATGTGCTATCAGCTCGGAGTCGGTACAGTATGTGAGAAATTACAGGAAAGATCAAGGACAATTTTAGAACACATACAACCCCAACAACCGTAATCATCCTAACTTCAGTTGGTCAAATAACCAAGGAAATCAGCAGAATCATTTTTAGCCGAATCAACAACTTCAGTCTCAGCCAGCGCAGCAACAGTTTACACCAAAACCACTATTTCCACCTGTATTTTCTCAACAACAACAACATCATACTACATCTGCACCTCGGCAAGAGAAGAAATTAGAAATGGAGGAGATGATGTTGAAGTACATGGCAAACACAGAGGTTATGATCAAAAGCCAAGCAGTGGCTATTAAAAATTTAGAAACTCAGATGGGGAAAATGGCGAGCATGCTTAACAACAGGCCCCAGAGTTCATTGCCAAGTAATACAGAAGAAAATCCATCAAGAGACAGGAAGGAACGTTGTCAAGCGATCACATTGAGGTCTGGGAAAAACATTACGAGAATCGAGTCGCGTGTGCCTGCTACCGATTTACAAGGGATGTCGCTTTCGGCCATGTAGGCAAGCGGAGCGATCAACTCTTGAGAAAGAAAATCTAGAAAATTCTGAGGTACAAAATGAAGAAAAAGATAAAACAGGTTTAGTTGAGAAGCCTATGAGTTCAGTACCACCAGTTCACCCTCTGGTTTCGTATCCGCGGAGATTGAATAAGCAGAGGGAAGATAAACAGTTCAGCAAGTTCTTGGAGGAATTTAAAAAGCTGCAGATCAATATACCTTTCACTGAGGCATTGGAACAAATGCTAAGTTATACAAAGAAGAGGAGATTCGACGAGTTTGAGAGAGTGACCTTGACAGAGGAATGCAGTGCAGTGCTTCAGCAGAAATTACCTTCGAAGCTGAAGGATCCAGGCAGTTCCACAATTCCATGCACGATCGGAAAGATGAATTTTGATAAATGTTTGTGTGATCTTGGGGCAAGTATCAATCTGATGCCCTTGTCAGTATTAAACCAGTTGGGATTGCCGGCTCCAAGGCTGAAAAACATTTTGTTGCAGTTGGTTGATAGATCCATCACATATCCACGTGGAATTGTTGAAGATGTGTTGGTAAAAGTGGTCAAATTTATCTTTCCAGCTGACTTCATCATTTTGGATTACGAGGAAGATAAAAATATACCAATCATACTGGGGAGACCATTCTTAGCCAAAGGAAAGACTTTGATAGATGTGCAGAAAGGTGAACTCACTATGCGTGTTCATGATCAAGAGGTCGCCTTTAATGTCTTCAAAGCCATGAAGTTTCCATCAGATGAAGAGGAATGTTTCCGAGTTGATTTGGTGGATCAGGTCTTAAATTGTAAAGTAAAGAGTCTGGTGGAGTATGAACCTTTGTGAAGTGTAATCGCTAAAAATTCAGAGTTGGAGGAATTCAGATTACAGGCGTATAAGAATTCGAAGCTGTACAAAGAGAAGATGAAGAAATGGCATTACCGAAATATCATAGAGAGGACATTTGAACCAGGACAAAGGGTTTTGCTTTATAACCCCAGACTTAAACTTATTCCGGGGAAGCTGAAATCGAGATGGTCAGGTCCATTTACAGTGAAGACTGTCTCTTCGCATGGTGCAATTGAAGTATTTGATAAGTTTCTGAACAAGCCTTTTAAGGTGAATGGACAGTGATTGAAGCATTACTTGGGTGGTGAGGTGGATAGACAGAAAGTCACCTCAGTGCTTTCATCGACATGAGACTCAGAGACAGTCAAGTTAACTGACTATAACTTAGTGCTTGATGGGAGGGAACCCATAATTTCTATCGCTATTTTCTCTTTACTTATTCCGTTTAGGGTGCTTTAGTTAGTCCATCTCTATTTCATTTATGATAATTTGACTGTTTTACATAATTGAGTGTGTAGCTGAATTTGCATTGAGAGGTGTTTGAAGTAGGATAGAGTTTATTTAGTCATTCATTTTTCTCATTAATTCATGCCTTAATTGTGTGAATTCATGTCTGTGTAGGTATCCTCAATTGAAGTCATCATTGATATGCAGATTGGAATTGAAAATTAGTAGTCTGAGATATCAAGATCAGCGGCCCATGTAAATCTTCAGATGCAATCACGGCGCCCACATGATGCCGGCCGAGTATATAGTCACACTTTCATGGCATACGCATGCAACCCATTGAACACTCATGGCGGCATTCTGACACTCAGACGTGGAAAATTTTGAAAGTTTTAAAAACATGTTGGAGATTATTTGGGCTCTCATTTGAAATCATAATAGCAGCGCAATCCCTTGCTCTCCCACAAACGCACATCTCCTCATCCTCCTCTCTATCAGTTACAAATTCAAGCCATCAATCTCTCCACCACGTGATCATCCACGATTTCTTCCACATTCCACATCTACCCACATCTCATCAGTGCATTATAAATCTAGGGTTTCTGAGTGTGTTATGCAGAAAAAAGTTTGGGGGTATTCTCATCATCAGTTCTTCTTCATTCTCAGTCAAATCATCTGTACTATCTCTATCAATTGCAAATGGGTCCAAAGAGGGCGCGATCTTCTTCTTCCTCATCATCATCTTCCTCTGGCAGTCAAGGGGAGCATATTGTCGATCATACCAAAATTCTGAATTTGGAAGCCCAGCAGGAGTATTACAGAATTTTGGCGAATATGTTTGTCAAGGAGCGTGGTTTCAAACCGAAGGGGAAAGATGGCTAGTTATGTGCCATGATTCGCGAACGAGGCTGGAGTGGATTGACTGCCACTCCTACGCCCATTCCGATGAGTATAGTCCGAGAGTTCTATGCTAATGCCAAAGTCACCATGAGCGGTATATCTATGGTTCATGGTTTTGAAATCGATTACATACCCCCTTCCATCAGAGCCATTTTCAGACTTACTGATACACCACCAACAGGGTTTGCTAATTGGGTCACAGGGGCACATATGGAAATAGACTTGGAACTGGTTATTGCTGAATTTTGCATGCCAGGCACGAAGTGGACATACAAAGCCGGCACGAACCAGCCTCTCATATTCCCCGCCGCAGCGTTCAATAGATATGCAAAGGCGTGGAATTTTTTCATATATGCCAAGTTAGTGCCTTCGTCTCATCAGCATGAGATCACAGCAGAAAGGGCAATCATTCTATGGGGCATAATCACCGGAAAATATATTGATGTGGGGCATCTCATCCATCAGAATATGCTGCGACATCTGCGAGGAAGCACTACTAGGAGCATTCAATACACCTCAGTTGTAGCTATGCTATGTGCTCATCAGGGATGCCATTGGGACAACGAACAAATGCAAAACCCGAGTCAAGATATCACCCACACCACCATTGCGAAATTTGAGGATTTGGCAGGAGGTGTACCACACCCGCGCGGACGAGGATTTATTCTCCAACCCACATTTCCAGAGCAACCACCGCAGCCCTCTCAGACAGATGAAGTGGGGCCGTCAACCCAATCTACCACTGCTACTGGGATCGACAGCTCCAAAGGTTGGAGCATAAAGTCGATGCCATGTATGACAATTTTTTAGCGTTTGCAACTGGGTTGACGAGGTCCTTGGTAGAGGCATTTGCGCAGCAGGGGATGATGCTAGAGTTGTCTCAGTTCGGGATAGCTATGCCATATCCACCACCAGATTCACCACTCGAGGAGGGTGGTGCCACTGATCATTAGGGGAGTTCTCTTATTCCCTTTACCTTCATTCACTGGGACATTGAATATAATAAGTTTGGGGGTATTGGGGTAGTAGTATAGTTGCATTTAGTATTTGGATTTAGTTTCGCATGTTTAGTTTAAATTTTTATATAGTTGTGCGTGTTTAGTTTACGTTATGCATAATAAAAATTTGCAGAAATTTTTTTGTTTTAGCTATTATTACTTGTGTTAGTATTTTTTAATTTTTTTTAGTTTGTATATCTCACAGTTCTAGCTTTATGGAAATTTTGTCTAGCCGATGATGATAGTGAATTTTGAAGGATTTTTGAGTATTTTGGATAACATGAACCTAGCTATAATGTTTTACACGATGAAATTCATGTTGCTGTTTAGATGCTTTCGATTTGCACGGACGTGTTCACAATTGCTTTTTAGGTATAAGAATGATGTGTTTCAGTGCTTAATAGAAAATGTAGTTTAAAAAGAGAAATATGTGGAAAGTGAACTTAGACTGTATAAAGCATTGATATCTAATCTTTGGGAAAACATGGGTATGCTATAACGTGGCTAGTCTCATTTCGGGGCCTTGGCTACTTGAGTAAGTACGCCCGTAGGGGTGTCTTAACACCTAGCGCCCTAAGGTCTTTTATGGTCTGGGAGTCGTTGGTTGAAAGCTTTCTAAGGGGTAGCAGTGTTGCCTAATGGAATAAGGCATTGCACAGTCATGTGAAAAAAAAAATTATAGCAATAAACACTATGGGAAAGAGCGATAATCGCCCTCGTAAGTAGCAATAAAGTAGTTAAGCCCATTGTTGAACTTTAGTTTGTTTTGATATGTTGGAACAGTCTTTGTTGCATAAGTATACATGAGTCTTGATTTAGACTGTAATTTTCTATTTTGAGCAGTTTAGCATGTGTATTCTTTGCTTAAATCAAGTTTTCGTGAACACAACACACACACACAACATCTCTATAGCATTTATAAATTATCTAAGTGAATTATGTTATGCCTATAGTTTTGTTTGAAGTTATATTCTTGAATCTAGATAATTCGCTGAGGCATTTCGTACTGAAATTCTGTTAGAGTTGGAACAATGTGAGACTAGTTTGCATCATAATTTAGTTGCAATAGTAATGTAGTTGCATTTTCATTGTTTATATAGTATGCATTGCTTGAGGGCAGGCAATAGTTCAAGTTTGGGGGTATTTGATAAGTGGGTTTTATACTTACTTAGTGGATATAAATTCATGCTAATTATGCCCATCTCAAGTACATTTTAGTGTGTTTTTAGTTGCATTTCGTAATATTTTGCATTGCATGTACTGAAAACTCCTTTGGTGTAAAAGTGCAGGAAATGGCATAGTTTGGTGGTGTTAGATGGCATGAGGCTAATGTACACATGACGTGAGGAACAAGCGGGGATATGCAACTGAGGATGGAGGAAGGAAGAGTGACATGACAAGGAAGCAATGACAATGAGGACAAAGCGATGGCGGCGGTTGAACCGAATCCAAATTGCGAAGGCTGCGTACATGCTATTATATAGGCCAAGACTTGCGCGTTCGCGCGATCACCCGAATTTGCCAGATTTTGAAGACACGCGCCCGCGCGATGATTACAAAGAGGAAGCGCGTGGCTGCGCGCAATGCCTGAAGCTGCTGACTTGTTTTAATTTAATTTTAAATTTTAAGGGTTGTAATTGATTAAAATAATTTTGACTGGTGTCAGACGTAACGTTGAGTAGTTTTTACGTGTTTATAATATTGGAATAAGGGTTTTACACTTTGGGAGATTTCCAACGTAGAACTAAGCCTAAACTTCATCTTTTCTACTTCTACTTTGGACTTGCAATTAAGGTGGATAAACTATTGTTTCTTTGCTGGATTTTAATGCAGAATTGAACGTTACTATTGGATTATAATCAGCAATTGGGTTTGATCGATTATATCCCTTATCTTTCAATTGTTGGCTTATTATTCATGTTTTTCTTTGATCCCATGATGGCTTTTGCTTTAGTCATGAACTAAACTCCATTATGGGATTCTAACAGATTTTAATATGTAGTTTAATTTCATGCTTGAATGCTAGTCTGTTTTACATATCATAAGGAATTTCTATCATTGTTTATTTGCATGCATGAATGATTGATCACCATTCGTTTTAAGTACTTGTATGGAATTGAAAAATAAAATGCGGGTATGGATTGTAATCATAATAGCATGCGTATATGGGGTTGTTTTGCTTAGCTTTGTATTTTGTGAATTAGATAGATATATATTGTTTCACCGTATGCGTTAAATAAGGGCTTGTTCTTAAATTCAATATGGTTGCAATTTCACATAGAAATATAGTGATTTTGGTTATATTGATGATTATGTGGTGTCTATCGCATGTGGATGCTATGTGAGTGGGTCATAATACATTGAAAAATGGTTATGTCTATATTAGTGTTCTTGGCTACTTTCTTGTGATATGTGAGCAAACTTGCATGATGGTGGTAATTAGATGAATTATTAAATGAAGTTAGGATCCCATTATTTTCAGATTTGATTCATTACATTATTATTTTTATTTTAGTTATTATTTGCATTTAGAGTAATTCAAAATTATAATTATTAGTTTAAGCATATAAAAATAGTGATTTAGTTGATGCATGGTAGCTTAAATTAGACAACTTTCTCAGTGAGAACGATACTCTACTTACTCTGTATTACTTGTTGACGCATGTATGCTTGCATGAGTTAGAGCTCTTTTGTTAAAACTAAAAAAGAGGCAACAACTGTGTAACTAGCCAGTCCCGGTGGGGTTGTAAGTTGTTAGTTGATCCATTTTGCTCTTTTTCTTGCCAAATTCCACCATAAGTCCACCCTTTTTATCCACATGCCACTCCACCAATCCTAAAGACAAAATAACATTCAACAAGTAAAATAAACAATAAAAACAAAGATTTCACATAGATTAAGCTTGAATTAGAAGACGATAAGTTGTTATAAAACCCACTTATCAAAATCCCCCAAACTTAAACCGTGCTAGTCCTCGAGCACAAAACAAAACAAACATGTTATACAATGCAATGCAATGAGATGTAATGCTTCTAATCTATATGCCTAAGAATCCAACAGTCATCATAGAATTAAATTTATTCATCCGGTTTCAAAGAAACCAAGTAAACACAACAACACTTCATATCAAAACCAATCAATAATTCTTTATCAATCCTCGAATCTTACACTGTTATTATTGGTATAGTGTGTGCGTGTTCAATATCAATGCTAACTGAAGCAAATTCAAATTTAATACATAACAAATCTCTTAGAAGGTATCATACAACTTAAACTCAAGAAATTCAAAAATAGACGAGATCCAACTATAACCAAGCAATCACCAAGATCAAAGGTCCAAATAAGGTACTTATTCTTTCTTTTTCAAACACGGGGGATTTTCGCTCTTATTTCCCATTTTATTCTTTTTTTAAGTAGATAGTGAGTGCGTTTAACGCTTCATCTCACGCCTGTGTTTATGGGGAGTGTTTTTTTCATGCTTCTTCTCAAACCACCACAAGACTAAATGCTTTTTTTTAAAAGCTTATATACCCCAATTTTCCCCCAAACTTAGGCTCTAGCCTAATTCTTCGTCTTTACTGCCTATCCTTGTCATTCTTTCATTTAAACTAGCATTATCCTTTAGAAATTTCTTATGTATCAATTTGAACTAATAAGTCGACATACATGCCATTAACGTGCTAACATTATTATTCCAGTTTTAAACAAGCACAAGATCCAATTCATAACAAAATATTATATCAAAGTTCTAATATTCAGTACAGTACTTGTCTACGTAATCACAATCTCATTATTGGCAAAAATAAAATGAACTACATCAAACTGCTGGACATATGCAAGATACATAATATTTAACTAATTATATATATATATATATATATATATATATAATGAACATAACATGAATGCATTTAATAAAACTATTTACGATCCTAACTATTATGCAACTCTGCAACTACATGAATGCAAATATTTTATAATCTTAAAACTAAACATGAAATAACATATGCAAATCTAGCTAATGAAATTAAAAATGCAAACATAAAATGCAAACATGAAAATTAAAACTAATTCCCCCAAACATGAAAATTACAATGTCCTCATTATATAGATAAAGCAATAAATGAGTGAGGACTTCCCTGTAATCGCCTATTCTTGGGGGGGGGGGGGTGGTTGTTGTTCATCATCTGAATCACTGGGTGGAAACCTTGGCATCAGGAATGAATGTTGATATAGGAACTATGCAATTAGATTGAAACTCTGGAGCATCGCATTTAATGAGGCGAAGGACATATTCATGGCCTCAAACATATGGTCTTGCCTCGCTGCTAGTCTCCACATCTATCTTTGGGCCTCCTTATTGTACTCATCCACTTGTCGTTGAAGGCTCAGGAACTAAGGACTAGATATGTCTTCGGGCTGTGGTGTCACCTCCGTTCCTTGTTCTCCCATTGTCGTATCCCCCTAAAACTCGTCGTCATCCAAGGTATCTTCAGCGTCAGCCTCATCCTCCAAGTCTGATGGAAATACAAATCCTAATCCTCTAGGATGCAACTCACCCCCGGGCCACACCAAATATCGTGCAATCATTCTCGAGTCTAGTGTCTGAAGCAGCATCTGGGTGGTCTCATCATCGGACCATCATACTCCCTCATGTCTACACAACCCATAAATGAGTGATAGGTGTGGCAAGCCTCCAGAGAATGGTCCTCGCAGGCATCTTCGGATGGAAAAATTTAATTATAGCCCCCACATCGATTATAAAATCTTGGACAATGGCATATAAAAGCAATGCCTTCTCCTTGGGCACATCTGATGTGTGTGTGGATGGAAACAACTTGGCGGACAAGAATGAGTACCATATCTTCCTATAGCGGCTGAGATCCTTACTATGAAAGACAGTGCCCCCTTTTCGACCCTTGATCCATGTGGTACCCGGCTTTGTCATTTCCTTCATAATATTCTCATAATCAGGATCATGGTCACGTACGTGAGCGTACTGGCAATGTCTAGGCACTCGTAATTAGTAGTACGTGTTGATGGCATCGGCACTGAAAGGAACTAACCTACCCCGCACAAATGCGTTGAAGGGGGGCTTATCTCGGCGTTAGCGTATAATTCTTTAACCACACTCACAACTGCGGCCTCGAAATCTTCCGTGAATCTATTCCAACCTTTTTGATATATTTGTTGCATTATTTCGCCGTCAACATGTTTAGGTGCCAACCCCCACCCCGGTGTGAGTGCTTTTGTTACAAGGTAGTTATAACGGTCGGCGGCTGTGGCACTTATGAATTTTTGCCGGTCAAAGGTACGTGTTGGTGGTGTGGACCCTGAACTCTCGCCATGTTGTCGTTTTGATGCCGATTTTGGTGCCATTGAATTGGAATTAGTGAGCTTCAACAAAAAATTCCCCCAAACTTCACTCAACTAAACTATCAAACACTTGGCGTGCAATCCACCTAAATTTGGTGATTTGGCTTGAACTATGGTGATAGGTGTAGAGATATTGTAAATCACACTCCTTACTCTCCGTATATCTCCAAATTGGCTATAGAAATTCACTCAAACCCTAACCTTGAACTTCTGAATTGGTGTGAATTGATATTGTTAGAGTGTGGGGTGAAGGAGTGGTTTTATAAAGAAGAGGTGGTGTAGAGAATTATGGGTTGGAGTACTGGGTAAGTGTTTAAATGTAGTGGGAAGATGGGGATTAAATTGCAAGATCGTGGGTTAAGATTATGAAGGAGTGGGATTGTTGGATTGAGATTGTGAAGGAGTGGAAGAATATGGTCTGAGCACAATATAACTACTACAACTGTCTGTATGAATTCTTGACCCCCGCCCCAACGGAAGTATTAGCCTTGAAGAGACAGCCCCGTTTGACATGTCATCTATTTTGAGAATTCGAGACCCCCGCCTCGGCGGGGGTATTATGCTTGAAGGGGCCCTCCCCAACGGGCTAGTGGTCTGTTAGTGCACAATATTTTTTCTCATTACTTACATCCAACTCCAATCTATAATCTTGTTAAGTACCTGAAATACCATTAAACATAACTATAAGTTGATATTGAGCAATTTAAGCATGTAAGTTTAGATTATCAAGAACAATATACTTAATAACTATGTAATGAACTTATTATATACTAATTATTATTCTAAACTGCAAATTGACTAATGTGAATAAACATACTAAGGATAAAGGTAAAATTGTGTTGCCTCCCAACTAGCGCTTGATTTTAAGTCGTTCAGCATGACTACTCCCTGTTTATGGCGCATCGGTGAGTGTGATTGCGATGACATCCGTGTTGGATTCGCCACCCCAATAATGTTTTAACGGTTGATCATTGACCTTGAACATTTCTAATGGATTCCTACTTAGGAGTTCAACGACGCCATGTGGGAAAACCCTTTTATGGTAAATGGACCAGACCACCTTGATTTTAGCTTTCTTGGGAACAACCATAATCTTGAGTTGAACAATAATACTGATTACCCTGGTTCGAATTTTCTTTGCATGATTTCTGGTCGTTCCATTTCTTGACCTTTTCTTTGTATAACTTAGAGTTCTCGTAAGCTTGAAGTCGGAATTCATCAAGTTCATTTAACTGAAGTAACCACTTTTCACCCGCAGCTACTTGATCAAAGTTGAGTTTTTGAATTGCCCAGTAGGCTTTATATTGTAATTCCACAAGTAGGTGACATAATTTCCCGTAGACCAACTTATATGGTGACATCCCAATTGGTGTTTTGTAAGCAGTCCTGTAAGCCCATAATGCATCATCCAATCTGAGAGACCAGTCTTTTCTATTTGGGTTTACTACCTTCTCTAAGATTCTCTTCACCTCCCTATTTGAAACTTCAGCTTGCCCACTAGTTTGGGGATGATATGTCATTGCCACCTTATGGTTGACCCCATATTTTTCCAAGAGAGCTGTAAATGATCTGTTGCAAAAGTGACTACCCTCATCACTTATAATAGCTCTTAGCGTGCCAAATCTTGTAAAAATATTATTGTGCGAGAACTTGATAACCACTTTGGAATCGTTAGCTAGGACTGCTAAGACTTCAACCCATTACGATACATAGTCAACCGCAAACAAGATGTACTAATTAATGAAGGAGGAAGGAAATGGCCCCATAAAATTCATGCCCCATACATCAAAAATTTCAATTTCTAAGATAGTTTGTAGCGACATCTCATTCCTTTTCGATATGTTACCCACCCTTTGACATCTATCAAAGCTTTTAACGAACTACTGGGCATCCTTAAATAAAGTAGGCTAATAGAACACGGCTTGAAGAACTTTCACTGTTGTTCTCTTACTTCCGTAATGTCCCCCATATTCAGACGAATGACATTCATGCAATATGTTCTTCACCTCACTGTAGGGCACACACCTTCTAATCATCTTATCGGCACACTGTTTAAATAAGCATGGCTCATCCCACATGTACCACTTGACGTCATATAGGAATTTATTTTTTTGCTGTCGTGTAAGATCAGGGGGAAGGATGTTGCTCACTAGATAGTTAGTGAAATCTGCATACCACGGAAATTCTGTATTGACTCCAAATAGCTGCTCATCTGGAAATGACCCATTGATAATACACTTGTCCTCTTCATTTTTACCCAGATTTTTCAGCCTCGATAAATGATTTGCAACTTGATTCTCTGTCCCCTTTCTATCTTTTATTTCCAAATCAAATTCCTGTAGAAAGAGGATCCATCTAATAAGTCAAGGCTTAGCATCTTTCTTCGAAATTAAATATCAGATTGCATAGTGATCCGTATAAACCACAACTTTTGTCCTAATTACATATGCCCGGAATTTATCAAAGGCGTATACTACTTCAAGTAATTCCTTTTCCGTAGTTGTGTAATTCATTTGGCTCTCCATAAGTGTCTTACTTGCATAATATATGGCGTGGAATGTCTTCTCTAGACGTTGACCTAACACAGCCCCTATTGCATAGTCGCTTCCATCGCACATTAACTCAAAAGGATTTTTCCAATCCAGTGCGACAATAACTGGCGTTGTAGTCAACTTTTTCTTCAACAAGTCAAATGCTAACTTACAATCTTCATCAAACTTAAAAACTAAATCTTTCTATAAGAGACTGCACAGTGGTTTTGCAATCTTAGAGAAATCTTTTATAAATCTCCTATAGAACCCGGCATGTCCAAGAAAGCTACGGATTCCCTTTACTGAAGTTGGCAGTGGGAGGTTTACAATTGTTTCTAGCTTTGCTCTATCAACATCTAATCCTCTCGCTGAAACCTTGTGCCCCAAAATTATTCTTTCATCAACCATAAAGTGGCACTTTTCCCAGTTAAGTACCAAATTTTTCTCTATGCATCTCTTTAAGACCATCACCAAATTCTCTAGACAAACATCAAAATCATTTCCATAGACAAAAAAGTCATCCATGAAGACTTCCACATTTTTCTCCACCATGTCCAAGAAAATGGCAATAATACACCGTTGGAAAGTTACGGGTGCATTACACAAGCCAAATGACATTCTCCTGAATGCAAATATGTCGTATGGGCACATGAAAGTAGTCTTCTCTTGATCTTCAGGAGCAATGACTATCTGATTATATCCCGAATAACCATTCAGTAAACAGTAAAATTTGTGGTCCACCAATCTGTCCAACCTTTGATCGATAAAAGGCAACGGGAAGTGGTCTTTGCGGGTTACCTTATCCAACTTCCTGTAGTCTATGCAAACCCACCAACCAGTCATTGTCCTCGTCGAAATTAGCTAATTGTCCTCATTTTGTACCACGGTCATTCATCCCTTTTTCAGCACACATTGAACCGGACTGACCCACTTTCTATCTGAAATCGGGTAGATGATTCCTATATCCAACCACTTTAGGATTTCTTTCTTCACTTCTTCTTTCATGATTGGGTTGAGCCGTCTCTATTGCTCCACTATTGGCTTTCCATCCTCTTCCATAAGAATTTTGTACATGCAAAAGGATGGGCTAATTCCTTTGATATCTACAATTGTCCATCCTATTGTTGATTTATATTCTAAGCACTCTCAGCAACTTATTTTCCTATAATTCATTAAGCGCAGCAGAAATAATAACAGGTAAAGTATTAGAATTGCCTAAATATGCATACCTGAGGTGTTTAGGGAGTGGCTTATGCTCGAGTGTAGGTGGCTCCTCCAAAGAGGGTTTCATCCTTGTCGTGGCTATTTCCTCCATGTGCAATGGTTCAAAGGGTGCTTTGAATCTTCTAACTCGTGGCAAAGAATCTAACATTTGCAAGTAATCCACAAACTCTGGATCATCCAAATCTTCATCCCCCAGTAATGTAGTTTACAATGGGTCATTAGTCAAACTTGTAACCATGTCTTCGTTGATTATCTGATCAATGACATCCATCCTGAAACACTCCTCTTCATCCGTAGGGAACTTCATGGCTTTGAATATGTTGAAGTTTACTTTCTGATCTTGGACCCTCATATTTAGTTCACCTTTTTCGACGTCAGTGAGAGTCCTTCCCGTAGCCAAAAATGGTCTCCCTAGGATAAATTGGGATGTTCTTATCTTTCTCAAAATCCAGAATTATAAAGTCCGCGGTAAATATGAATTTGTCTACCTTAACCAAAATATCCTCCAGAATGCCTCTTGGGTACGTGACTGACCTATCTGCCAATTACAACGAGATGTTTGTAGGCTTTGGAGTTGGTAAACCCAATTATGTATAAACTGATAACGGCATAAGGTTCACACTTGCCCCCAAATCACATAAACATTTGTTGAACGCCATATTCCAAATTGTGCACGGAATGGTAAAACTCCCTGGATCTTTCAACTTTGGTGGTAACTTTCGCTGTAAAACGGCACTACACTCCTCTGTTAGTGCCACGGTTTCAAAATCTTCCAACTTCTTTTTCTGTGACATCCCCAAATCCAGGTACTTTTTACCTCAGATCTGGTACGTTACGATACATCATTTCTATAACTACAGCGGAAGATATAAACATAAATTATTTATAAAATAAACTTTTACAACATAATCCCCAAGGTCTACAACCTTAACTTAATACATACCTTCAATAACTTAAAAGGTTTACAATATTATTTTCATCAGATAACTTAATAGTTCTAAATGCATAATAATCTAAACTTGTTATCATGATATAGCAAGGATGAGAAACTATTTTGCCCAACAAGTTTAAGTACAATGAAGATATATCATGATTGAAAAGGAATAAGCTTCCAAGTTTTCAACAATGTAATATAATTGAGGAAGAACATGAATCAAACTTCAATAACTGAAAAACTGAATAATTATGCTGAGTGGTCAACAATGACCATGAAAAAAAATTTAACTTAACCTTATGGTAATGAAGGTGATCAACCTTTCATAACTAATGAACATATGCAACATGCTCTAAGTGCTAATCAATAATGAAATATGTGGAATAATTGTTAATAATTAATCCACTAGCATGTTTGAAACATAATAACTTTCGAATTTGAGTTAGGAGACTTTCCATAATGCGAATATTCAATAATAATATTAGATGTGGAATAATCAACAACAATTATCCACTAACATGCTTTGAAAAGTAATAACTTTCGAGTTTGAGTTAGAGAACTTGCATGTTTGACGAGCTACTGACTAACTAGCTTTAGTTAAAACTCTTTGAATGACCTAGCATTGACAATGTTGGTTCGTTATTAATTAATCTTGCATATAGTTATATCGCCTATACGCTTACGTTTTCTATTATCCAACAAAATAATTCAATCACAATACCACATAGTATAATGTACCATCATTAACCCTATAAGATAATTAATAAATCTTAGGTTAATGATTTTATAAATTTAAAGGTCTTTCTTAAGTAAAACACTTATTAGATCCTTAAACAATTTATTATAATTGTTTAATTAATGAATCATTTAAATAATCTTTATTTATCATCATTTAATTACCATTTAATATTAGTTAAATAGTAATTAATTAATTACTTTTAGTTATTATTTAATAAGTAATTGCTAATTACATCTACTTATTATTTAATGTTAATTCAATATTGAATAATTAACATTATTTGTCTTTAATTATTCTTTCTTATTAACTTAAGAATACTTATCATTTATCCTATTTATTATTTAATCTTAATTAAATAATCAATAATTACATTATTAATACTAACTCTACTTAATTATCACCCAATACTACTTAGATAATAATTAAATAGTTCAATACATTCAAATTTCATGTTTTAATAATCCATTAATTACATCAAAAGTTATAAATTAGTAAGTTTAAAATGATTTTAAATGAGTTTAAACCACTAATTACTTAATAATTAGCTAAATGCCCAAAAAAAATTTGGATTAAAAATATTAATATTCTACAGAATTTTATAAAAAATTGTGTCCAAGAACTACCATCGGAACCGGCCGGAAATTGGCCGAACCGGTCGTCGGAATGTTCCTACGGTTCGATTCATTGAACCAAAGAGTAGCTTTTTAAGATTTTTGATTTTTTTCCAAATTTGGGGTCCTTCACTAAAACTTGAATAAAATGAAATCTATAACTCCGATTTGGTTCCAATTGAACTCGTTGGATTCGTATCTTCCCGAACTACAGTTTCCATTCATCAAATATCAAATATAGATCTGTTTTGTCCCAAAAATTGGTCCAGAAGTGACTGCTACTGCACATGAGTTCTTTAGTTGATGTGTTCTTGTAATAAATCCATATCTCACTCATTTTTTAACATTTTTACATGCTTCCAAAGGGGTTTTAATCTTAACTCATAGCTCTGGCATACCAAGAAAAAAAAATCACAAAAACCATTTCTAGATTTCAAAATGAAAAGCATAGATCACCCCTTTAAATTAGGTTTTTCCCAAAAACAACTTTAGCTTCCTTTCTTTCAAAATTTTCCAACATAAACTATATATATGGACATATTAAACATATTATACTCAAGATTTAACATTCATATAATACTCTAGCCTATTATCACTTGCATTTCCATGAATCTCTCACAAGATCACATAGAACATACAAAACATAGAAAATAGAGTTTGATTTTTTACCTTGTCTTGTGGGATGCTCTCCTTCTCTTTCCAGAATAGGTTAGGAACTTGGGATGCATGAACAATATACTCCTCCCCTCTTACTATGAACCAAACCTCTCTCTCTCTCTCTCTCTCTCTCTCTCTCTCTCTCTCTTTTCTCTCTTTGTGTTCATGGCTAATTGAGAGAAAATAGAAGAAGAAGAAGAAGAAGAAGAAGAATGTTGGAGAATGAAGTGAAGTTGTAATGTTGATGATTAACTAATATCCCCCATATTCCTTTTGTTCCATGGATAAAAGGGTTAGCCTTATCTCTTCCCAATCATGCCTAATCATGCCATTAAGGTTACTAATTAGTTTTTCCACCAATGGTGGCATGACACACTTGTCCTTGTGTGTAAGACTTCCTACTTTTGGAACTTGATTAGCTTAATTACTTTGCCTTAAAAAGCCTAATATGGCTGGTCCTATATGCCCAATAACCCATCCACTTTGCCTTTATTTTAATGCACAAATTAGATTAATCAAATGTCTAAAATACCTTTAATAAAGTGGGCTAAATGTGGGCTTGTATTTTATTTCTTTTGGGCTTGTCCTTTAATTTTTTTGGGCTATGTAATAAACATAGTTAAAAAATTTTAATTTATATCACCCTAATTGTTTATTTAGGGTTTCTATTTTCCAATCTTGTGGAATTTAATTAATATACATGTAACTTTAACTCATAACCTAATTAGGTTTTCTTTAATTAGATTTAAAATTATTAATCACTTGAAATAGACCAAATTAATCTATTAGGTTAGTATAACTTTTAAATACTAACATTTCCTCAATACCATAATCTTTAGGTTATTTAATTACCACACCTAATATATATATTAGGTTATATAACTTAATTCTTAATTCACTTGAATTAATTCTATGACCACTAAATAAAAGTAGACCTTTAGGTCATTTAAATCTCATACCATATTTAAATAACTTATTTAAGTTATACAATTTATATTGTATAATTAAATTAAATTTCCTCTTCCTCTTCATAAATTATTTTTAAATAATTTATTTATATATAAATATATAATTTAATATTTTCAATCATTTATTCAAATATGAATTTAATTTACTAACTATTTCGATACCAATATTCATATTTACATATTGGATCTCATTTCATATTTTTTTTTTTACCTCCTTTGGTATAATATTATATATTATACCATTATTCTTAAAAACATATTTCACTTCTCACACTAATTTTGACTTTTCTCCATAAAAGTCAACTTTTAACTTTAAGCGATTAACCTTTACACATTTTGTGTTTACTGTCCATTCTGACTAATCTTGGCATTCCGGATGCAACCGAGCAGTCCATGCTTCAAAATTATATCTCTCACTCAAATTTTGAGTTTTAAATTACTCCCTTCTTATTGCTAATCATATTAACTAACGACTTTATACTTATTCAAATTCTTATTTGCCAGTCAAGACCAACGTTCAAGCTATGTTAATTACTAACATAGTTTTATCTTGATCCTTATATCATTAACTTAATTCATCACTCCTCTTGCTAAAATATATATAGCACCTTACTAAGTATATATATTTCTATACATATACTCATCTTCGTGTAACCTCATAGCATCTCTTCATGTGAAATCTTATTTCCTTAATAAAATTTCCATATGTACTTATATAACATTTCTTAGACTATTCAGTTCACATCGAATTTACAGGTATCGTAATACCTTATTCTTGATATTCCTTCAAGTACATATTAATTCATTTCTAGGGTTTAGAGATTTTATAACCCATATTTTCTCTATTCTCATTCAAATAGTAAACCATATAGGTTTTACTTGAAAATTTTAAATAAATCCTCAAATTCTCATCTAGGTTTTATTCTTTAACCTTTATTCTAATCATTCAAGATTTTATGAATTTTCGGGTTATCATATTCACCCCTTCTTCTAAGAATTTTGTCCTCGAAATTAAATCATACTAATCTCTGCTTATTCTCTTGATCAAAACTAGGTTGTTAACTTAACCTTTACAATTTCCTCATTTGAGGATTTCTCATCTATTATCCTATTTCACCATAACTACTCACTAGGAGTTTACATCTTCTAGACATTCATCAAAACTACGTTGTCATAATATCCTTTATTCAATCATCTTAGATTCTACTCGCACACAACGAGTTCACACTATTTCATATCCATCATCACCTTTTAAAACAACATTACTCTAAAGAGTTTAAAATATTTTCATATCTGTCTGAGGGATCACAAAAACTATGATCTTTGAAGTTTAGGGGTATTTCTACCTGCTACCTCTTTCAATTACGAAAGAAAGGTACTTTACCTCTGAAACATTTCTTTAATATGCATGTTTACAATCACGAAGAAGGTAAACTACCGATGCTGGTACTTTAGAAGATCAGTCTATTGTACCTTAGTAATCGGAACGATTATATGCGTTCATAGATTGGAATATTTTATCCAATTAGTATATCCCCATTTTTAGGGTTGTTCACCTCGGAGTTATCATAAGATTCCTCACCAAAACAATTTGGTTCGGCATAAGCTTTCAAAGAATACTTTGAATTTCATAAACATTTGTCTAGCTGAATCAAATAGCTTGCAGAAGATATCAATAATTCAATTTCAATCGAAACATTTCTAGCCAAATTCAGTTGACAATAAATTATCTTTAAAATTCTTAAAATCATTTTGACGTCATGATACCGCACTGTATATACAGTCCGTTTGAGGATTCCGTCATTTTGTGACTTTGTCATACTACATCATACTATAGTGGGCTGACGATCTTTAGATCATAACCGACACTAAGTAATTCTGCATTGATAACTCCATCATTTTTATCATCTCTACACCAGGTTTTATGATGCATTAATGATATAAAAATACATTTTGATCATTCAAATCATTTTCGTCTAGCCGAATCAATTAGCATAGACTCTTCTTTAAACCGTTCAAAAACCTTTGAAAGTCATCTTTGGTGTCATCATGCCATAACAGGTAACGATGTGTTAGTGGCCCGAAGTCCACACCTACACACTTGTCACCATGTGTTGAGGATAACAAAAAATCATTTTTAAAGGCACATCAGTGCGAATTTAGCTTGATGTCAAAAACTTCAAATTCTAGCATAGCAAGAAGATTTGGAATACTTATGTTTTCATCATCAACTTCACTTTCTCTAATGATCCATTGCTTAATAATTATATCTATTTCTATCATCCTCAATTCTCCATTCACAACTTTGCTATACCCCAGTTCATCAAACTTACCACACATTATGAGTTCAGTAACTTGCCACAATCATATGGGCTTAAGAACTTATCCTAGTCAAACTATAGGTGTCCATTCGCTGAGGGGTTCAAAACATACCATATGATTATGAGTCATGAACTTACCATAAGTATGAGTTTTAAGAACTCGCAATTAACCTTACACTCTCTACCTATTCATTATATACATAAGAAAAGAATCACCTTCTCAACATGCATAAAGCAAATAGCGTGACATAAGGTTCCATTGATTATCAATGTAAGAAGTTAAGTGGTTGTCAAACCAAACTCGGCCATTAATCAATATAGGAAGCTAAGCAGACAATTCCCTGCCCATATAAAGAATTGGTCAACCTAACCACTATATCGACCAGGAAGCTAAGTGATTCTATAACCAAGTACAAATTCCCCACCCATACAAGAAATCATACAACTCAGCTGCTGACCTAAGTCCTCAATTGAAAACCCACATGGTTCTAACTTTCTATTTTCTTAATACGAATTTTCTTTAATCCGTATCTAAACATTTACCACTCTTTTCTGAGTTTACATTGTACCATTTCATAGTATCTTCTCTTTATAGCGTCAAGCTATATCATTCCAATCACTTAAAATATCATATGTTATTCGACAATTTAATCTGATCACGTCGTGATCTTATTTTGAAATCATTTCTCCTTATACTTACGATCGTTTTATACTACGATCTTCTTATTCTTCTCTTTAATCATATTATATTATGATTTTATTTCCACTTTTCATCTTATAGACATCGTCTATTTAGTATCACCTTTCATCTCTATTACTGGAGTCAGGTAACTCCGGATTCCTATCCTTATAGCTCTTCAAGATTCTTCTTTGAATCTTATTTATCTTCTTCTTTACTTTAGTGATGAATTTCTTAAATTCATCTCTTATCACTAAAACTCGATCTGAGTTTATTCCTTATCATCGTCTACGCGGTTATAGCCTAAGGTACCCCTACCTAAGGTTTATAACCTACGGCTTTGATACCAATTGTGACATCCCCAAATCCAGGTACTTTTTACCTCAGATCTGGTACGTTACGATACATCATTTCTATAACTACTGCAGAAGATGTAAACATAAATTATTTATAAAATAAACTTTTACAACATAATTCCTAAGGTCTACAACCTGAACATAATACATACCTTCAATAACTTAAAAGGTTTACAATGTTATTTGCATCAGATAACTTAATAGTTCTAAATGCATAATAATCTAAACTTGGAATTCGCATTTACCACTGTCGTTCTTCGAGCCTTCGTTTTAATCTGAAATTTGTTATCATGATATAGCAAGGATGAGCAACTATTTTTCCCAACAAGTTTAAGTACAATGAAGATATATCATGATTGAAAAGGAATAAGCTTTCAAGTTTTCAACAATGTAATATAATTGAGGAAGAACATGAATCAAACTTCAATAATTGAAAAACTGAATAATTATGTTGAGTGGTCAACAATGACCATGAACAAATTTAACTGAACCTTATGGCAATGAAGGTGATCAGCCTTTCATACCTGATGAACATATGCAACATGCTCTAAGTGCGAATCAATAATCAAATATATGGAATAATTGTTAATAATTAATCCACTAGAATGTTTGAAACATAATAACTCGAATTTGAGTTAGGAGACTTGCCATAATTTGAATATTCAATAATAATATTAGATGTGGAATAATCAACAACAATTATCCACTAATATGCTTTGAAAAGTAATAACTCAAGTTTGAGTTAGAGAACTTACCTGTTTGACGAGCTACAGCTAACTAGCTTTAATTAAAACTCTTTGAATGACCTAGCATTGACAATGTTGGTCTATTAACTAATCTCGCATATAATTTTACGCCTATACGCTTACTTTTGCTATTATCCAAAGAAATAATTCAATCACAATATACATATAGTATAATGTACCATCATTAACCCTATAAGATAATTAATAAATCTTTGGTTAATGATTTTATAAATTTATAAGGTCTTTTCTTAAGTATTAAACACTTATTAGATCCTTAAACAATTTATTATAATTGTTTAATTAATGAATCATTTAAATAATCTTTATTAATCTTCATTTAATTACCATTTAATATTAGTTAAATAGTAATTAATTAATTACCTTTAGTTATTATTTAATAAATAATAGCTAATTACATCTACTTATTATTTAATTTTAATTAAATATTGAATAATTAACATTATTTGTCTTTAATTATTCTTTCTTATTAACTTAAAATAATTATCATTTATCCTATTTATTATTTAATCTTAATTAAATAATCAATAATTACATTATTAATACTAACTCTACTTAATTATCACCCAATACTACTTAGATAATAATTAAATAGTTAAATACATTCAAATTTCATGTAATAAGTTTAATAATCCATTAATTACATCAAAAGTTATAAATTAGTAAGTTTAAAATGATTTTAAATGAGTTTAAACCACTAATTACTTAATAATTAGCTAAATGCCTAGTAAAATTTTGGATTAAATATTAATATTCTACATAATTTTATAAAAATTTGTATCCAAGAACCACCAATGTAACCGTAGGAAAGTGGCCGAACCGTCATTTAATGTTCCTCAGGTTCGGTTCATTGAACCAATGAATAACTTTTAAGATTTTGATTTTTTTTTTCCAAATTTGGGGTCCTTCACTAAAACTTGAATAAAATGAAATCTATAACTCCGATTTGGGTCCAATCAGACTTGTTGGATTCGTATCTTCCAGAAATACAGTTTCCATTCATCAAATATCTAATATGGAACTGGTTTTGTCCCGGAAATTGGTGCATAAGTGACTGCTACTGCACATGAGTTCTTTAGTTGAGGTGTTCTAGTAATAAATTCATATCTCACTCATTTTTTTAACATTTTTACATGCTTCCAAAGGGGTTTTACTCTTAACTCATAGCTCTAGCATACCAAGAAACAAAATCACAAAAACCCTTTGTAGATTTCAAAATGAAAAGTATAGATCATCCCTTTAAATTAGGTTTAAAAGTATAGAAATTTTATAACCCATATTTTCTATATTCTCATTCAATAATAAACCATATAGGTTTTACTTGAAAATTTTAAATAAATCCTAAAATTCTCATCTAGGTTTTATTCTTTAACCTTTATTCTAATCATTCAAGATTTTATGAATTTTCGGGTTATCACATTTTCCTAGATTGAATACTCATCATAAATTTAGCATAACTTGGCATCTGCTCTAGGGCTTCTGCAAAAGGGATGTTAATCTTAATTTTCTTAAAAACTGCTAAAAAAATTTGTGAATTGCTTGTCTAATTTCTGTTTTTGGACTCTCTACTGAAACGGCGGTGGAGGATAAACAACTAGCTAATCATCAGACTTTGTCTACTCCACTTTCTTTTCTTCACCCTGTTTTTCTTCAACCACTTTGTTTTCATCAACCTTATCATCTTTTATAACTGAATTTTCTGCAATTTCCCTATCTAGATGTTTTCCACTTCTCAAAGTGATTGCTTGATATTGCTCGTGACTTCCCTTCAGATTTCTTTCGGTGTCACTTGGTTGTGTCTCTTGCAGTCTATTATTCAATGTTAAGGCAAGCTGTCCCATCTGATTCTCTAGGTTCTTGATGGCTACAACTTATGATTTCATAACTGCCTCGTTGCTCGTTATATACTTGGACAACAACTCCTCTAAATCTACTTTTATCTCTTGATGTTGAGCTGGTTGTTGATGTTGATTCAGAAATCCTGGGGGATAAGTTTTTCGTGGAGCTTGTTGATTCGGATTGTTGCTCCATGAAAAATTAGGATGATTCCTATTCCCCGGATTGTATGCATTCTGGTACATGTTCTGTGGAATTCTGTTGTAGCTACCCACAAATTGCACTGATGCTAGGTTGATTGGACATTGATCTGTAGGATGTTCACCCGTGCACAATTCATAAATAACTGTAACTTGCTGAGTCTGTACACCTGCTTTAAAGCATCCACTTTTTTTGATAATGCTGAAATCTGGGCTGCTAATGTCGTCAGTCCATCTACCTCTAACACTCAAGCCACCTCAGGTTGTGTTAATCTTGTCGTGGGCCACTGGTAGTTGTTAGCCGCCATTGTCTCTATCAATTGATATGCCTCCTCATAACTCTTTGCCATAAATGCTCCACCCGAAGCTGCATCTATACTAGTCCATTGTAGAATGTGTTCATCTGCAGCCATTTGGGTAATCCATGATGTGGGCACTTTCTGAGTAATTCCTTGTATATCTCCCATGCCTTCTACAATGATTCCCCATTTTTCTGTTCAAACATGGTAATCTCGTTTCTCATCTTTGCAGTCTTCACTAGTAGGAAAAATTTTGCTAGAAATTTTTGAGCGAGGTCTTCCCATGTAGTTATTAATCCCGACGGTAGAGAGTGTAACCAACTCTTCTCCTTGTCCCATAAAGTGAATGGGAACAAGCGAAGCCTTAATGCGTCATCTGACACTCCATTATACCTGAAGGTGTCACAAATCTCTAAAAAATTGACCAAATGTTTGTTCGGATCATCATTTGCCAGTCCCACAAACTGAACCGAATTTTGGATCATATAAATATTTCCAGGCTTAATCTCAAATGTATTCGCAACTATAGCAGGCCTGGTGATACTTGATTGAAGTTCAGTCACTTTCAGAGTAGCAAAGTCCCTCAATGCTTTCTGGTCTTCGGCACCCATTGCTTCTTCTTTCTCAAAATTCTCAAAGTTTTCCCTTGTATCCTTGATCCACTTACTTAGCCTTTGAAATTGTTTCTCAATGTCATCCTCAAAAGGTAACAAGTGTGGATTTTTGGATCGAGTTTGCATAAACCAACTTCAAAAACCTAAAATAAGAACAAACAAAACAAAAAGAAAAAACGTTTAAGTGAAACTGAACTAATTAAACTGATATTGCATAATTATTAAAATGTATACTAATATCCCCGACAACAGGGCAAAAAACTTGTTGGATAAAATCTAGTTACGCACAACACGCAAGTATACGTTGTCAACAAGTAATATAATAGTAAGTAGAGTATTGTTCCCACGTAGAATTAGTAAGAAATTAACCCTCACAATTATCAACCTTATATTAATCCAAATTTTATTAAACAATCCAATAAAAGAATTATAATTATAAAAACTAAATATTATTAAAAATACTAAGATCACAAAATAATCACATATCTTTAAAACTAAAATTTCAAACAAGTATTGGAGAATTAGGCTTACAACATCACCCTAAGCTTCACTCTGATTATTTCCCTTCATTCCAGTTTAATTTACTATCCCAGTTTATTAATCAAGAACACAAAAGTAGAATTAGCCACCTCTCGATGCACTAACACAATATTAACTTAAATCCACAAATTAGATAGAATTAAGTTAAACACCTTAATTAACTAACTCACTATATCTCTAAGTGAATTACAATCAAAAAATGTTTAAGTTCAAGTTCTCTATTAGATTACATGTGATGTTAATTATATCTTTACCCTAACATTCATTAAGATTCCATTCATTCATAGAATTCAAGAACACATGCTATATTAACTAAGTCTAGACTCATACTTCCTCTCTCGAATCCATACAAGTCCACAAAGTATTGGTGATCAGGCAATTCATAAATTCACGAATAAATTAATATAGATAAACTGAGGAATATCTTATTAAACTAAAAAATCAAAGTTACATAATCATCGTTCCACTTAAAGATCCATCATAAGCCTAAAAAGTAAATTAGTTCATTATCAATGAATTTAAAACTGAGTTAATTAAAGAAAACATCATCCTAATTACAAATATAAAACTAAGGAACAAGAGTAAATCCAAAACCACCCTTCTCTATAGTCCAATCTGCAATTGTCGTGAAATTCCTTAAAAAACTCTCTCAAATGCTCTTGCTGCAAAATCTGTCCTCAATGATGTTAATTGCCTCCTCTCCTCTCTATCTTGTTGTTTGTTGTCAATTATATCACTAAGTCATGTATTCTGACTCTAGTTCCTTGCCAATATGAATTCCAAGCCATCCCAAACATGTATCTTCACGTTACTGTAGCATTAGAAATAAATTAGGATACTTCTCTGCCCCGTACCCCCGCCCCAACGGGAGTGTTTCCTTGCAAATAGCCAACCCCGACTGACTTATGAACTGTTAACTGACTTCAATACCCCCCGCCCCAGCGGGGGTTTCACTGTGTAACTAGCATGCCCCGGCGGGGGTGTAAGCTATTAGTTGATCCATTTTGCTCTTTTTCTTGCCAAATTCCACCATAAGTCCACCCTTTTTATCCACATGCCACTCCACCAATCCTAAACACAAAATAACATTAAACAAGTAAAAACAAACAATAAAAAGAAAGATTTCACACAGCTTAAGCTTGAATTAGAAGCCGATAAGTAGGTATAAAACCCACTTATCAATACCTACTTCATTAGTGTTACACTTAAACACCCAATCAAAGCCCAGAATCCATGTTATAAAGGCTAGAAAGTGGACCCTTGCACTGTTCTTATTTTCTAGGTAACCCAGAAAATAAAGAATAGCTCTGACAAGCTTTTTGATGGCTTATAACTTACTGTTGTGATGTAGTTGGGCCATGAATTATTTGAATTGTGATTCTGGGGATAAAATAATTGTAAGGAAGGAATGATGCAACAATCCAGAATTTTATTATGTAATTTAAGATATTTATTGAATTAAATAAATATTTTAGTTAATTTGTTTATTGTTAAATAAGTATTTATTTATTTATTAATTAATGAATTGTGGTTGTGGACTAATTTAAGTTAGTATAGTTTGTTAATTAAGTTGATGTTTGGTAATTTTGTGATTTGGAATTTTAATGTAATGAGTTGATTAAATTAAACGAGTTGTTAACTTATCATCATATTACATAATGGTAATATTCTAATTTAATTAGAGAGTTATTAATTTGATAGATAAAATTATAATTTATATTGAAATTATAATTATTTGATGTGGGAGTCAATTTGATTTATTTAGCTATATGATTTAATAAGTTGATGTTAACTTTACTTAAATTTGATTATTAGAATTTAACTAAATTAGAGTGTGACCATTAAACCATATAGCCATGGATTAATTAAAATAAATTAAAAGAGCTTTAATTCAGTTTTTCCAAATTGGTATTTTAAATTGGCATTTTCCAAACAAGCCTTAGTGGCTTTTGAATTTAAAAAAATAACTGACAAAGAAATTAAATAGAGGTATTATGTTTATCAGTTTTTCTATTTGCGTATCAGTTATGTGGGTGTACTTTATTTCTAATCCTAAGAGTTAAAGATAGCAGAGAAAGAAAGAGGGAGAACTCTAGAAAAAATTGAGAGAGAACAGAGTTTTGAAAGGGAACTTTAAGTGAAATTGAGAGGTTACGAGGTTGAAGAAGAGAATTGGAGAATCAAATAGGTGTACCTATCTCCGTACTAATAATTTTTAGTTTAAAGTTATGGTTTTTTTTCTTCTAAAGATTATCTGTAATTGAGTTTTTGGTTGATGATTTTTGAGAATAGAAGTTGTTATTTAGATGAATATAATTGTTATGTGTAGAATTAAATTAGGATTATGGGATTTAATTAAAGGAATAGTGTTCTTGAGTTTCACGACAAAACAAAATTGGTTTTCAAACTCTCTATAATGCAACTTCTAATGAACTTTCGATGTATAAATTGATGGACTGTGTTATATGTAATTGTAATGTAATAACTAAAATCTAGACATGGATTTTGTATATTAATTCATGAAATCACGATCAAAAAGAAAAGAAATTAGTTATAGTGAGCATATGTATGAATATAGCTTGTTGGAATTCAAATTTTTGTTTAATTCATGAATTAAATTGTAAGTTAATTCTTGATTATGTTAATTCACTGAAGAAAACATAAGAATACAATTTGAATGGACTGATTTGGTGTAGAAAAGAATTAACAATGATTATTTTTACTAAAGATATCAAAAATAGAGTTTTTTATTTGCAAAAATATGGAATTTAAAGGATTTAATTTGATTATTGTTGTTGTTTTGTTATTTTAAATCAGTATATATATGATGGGTAATGTTTATATGAAGCCTATATGATTTGAGTATGTTTAAGTTGTTGCTTAAATGGTGGAATTCGTGTGTTTTGGGTTTGAATAGAGCAATAAATAGTCTGCAAAGTTTTTTCTCCATGCAAATTTAATTAAGTCAAAGGTAGAAACGACATAGTCGCTACCGGTTCTAGAGCTTTAAACCACAAGAATTGCTACCTAGCCGTAACAACAAAATGTTGATGTCTTTATTGATTGTGCAGTCTTTAAAACCTAATATAACTTAGTCGAATAAAAATGATAATGTTGTGAGCTTATAACAAGACGTTATAACAGATTGTTAACATGTATTTGATAATTTCAAATTTGTAAAATTAGTACGGTGTGAAAACTTCACGTTATTGTTTGTTAAAGTCTAGAGATGGTGATTAAGTGTTGTATTATTAAGACTTGTGATTTCTGAATTGTGTATGGTACTAAGATAACAAGTTCAAATAAAATGGGATTTAACTTGTAAGGTTAATGTTGGTATACCCAATAGATGCTGTAATTCTAATGATATATGTAGGTGAACGTGAGCTATAATTTAATAGCTTACAGACGAGGCAAGTTCCTAAACCTTATTACTTTACGTACATCGAGATCTTTATCCTATCTTGTTTATTATTGTTATGCAAGTTTCTGATCCTTACTTTTACATTACGCAAGTTTCTTGAATATATTATCCAATTCAGCAAGTTTCTGAACCCTAATCTCTATTTGAATTTGTCCTATCTTACTTACTTTATGCAAGTTCTCTATCTCTAATCTCTTATTAAGCAGTTAAGTTGTTATTTTCATGCAAGTTCCCTAACCTTTGCTACTTTATTATTCAACAAGGTTTAATTTTCATTGTCATGTTATACTTATGCAAGTTTCCTAAACCTAATCTTTATTTTGAGCTTGTTCTACCTTGTTTATAAATGTGGAAGTTTGTTACCATGTCTTGTTTATAACATTATGCAAGTTCTTGAATTCTATCGAGCAAAGTTCTTAATTTTGTTTCCTTATGTAACCTTAGCTTATCATTGTTGTTCAAGCTAAGTTCATTATATATTTTAATGCTTTGAAAGTTATTCTTTGAGCATGACTTTGATGTATCATATTATTCATTTATGGTTCATAACTACCTTGTGTTACGTTGACATTGAACTTTTGCTTTGTCATTAAACTTTTGATTTAAATAATCCTTAGTCGATGTTCGTTGAAATCTAAATTACCCTTGAAGCTTATCCAAACCAAACTTACTTTGGTGCAAACTCGTATATTAAAACTAAGATGAACAACCCTATTATAGGGGATTATTATTTACGCGGAAGCATTTAGATGTTTGTGCACAATACATGGTACGAAGGGCTGATCACCCTAAGTACGGGGAGTCCCTACAGTCTAATGATTGTTTAAGTTTACGTTGAAAGAAATACTTATAACTATAGACATAGTTCATGGTCTTATGACCCTCAGATAATTTCCAGTATCAGTTATTGATTATCGATGTTCAGCTATATTATCCAATTCAAATGAGTTTATTCATTGCCTGTCATTGTATTCTTTTAAGTGAGCATTTGTTTTGCTCACTCTTGCATATATATAACCTTTGCAGCTAAAGTTCAGAAGGTTGATGAGCCAACCACTAGCAAAGGGAAAGGAAAGATGAACAAGTGTTGAAGACTTGTAAATCTATTGACATTTATATTTTCAGACTTGGTTTAATTATTTGATGTAATTGTCTACTTTTCCGCAATTGATGAATGTTTTAAAGGTTAGATAACCTAGGATTTTATTGGATTTATTTATGTAACCCTTTAATGGGAAGATTTATTGTTTAAACTTTATTATATTTGGGTAGTTAGAAATGAATGTTTGGCCAGTGAACACCAAATCCTGTGGTAATGAAGTACCCAGATTTGGGGGTGTCACATCTTCTACGAATGGAATATTAATATATAAATTCTTGAAGATATCTAAAAACTTTGAGATTTGTTTATCTAATTTTTTCTTTTGCACTCTCAACTGAAACGGTGGTGGAGGATAGACAACTGGTTCAACATCTGCTTGATTCTTATCAACTTGCTTGTCTTCACCCTATTTTTGTGACACCCCTAAATCTGGGTACTTCTTTCCCGCAAGATTTGGTGTTCACTTTCCATTCATTCATATCTAACTACCCAATTATAATAAAATTAAACCATAAATTCTCGCATTAAAAGGGTTACATCATTAATTTAAAAGTCTCAAAGGTTATTTAACCTTTAACAATAATCAAATCCGAAAATAAAATAATTACATCACATCATTAAATATAAAGTCTATCATCATCACAATAAATAAATTACAAGTCTTCACCACTTGTTTATTTTCCCTTTACCCTTGTTAGTGGTAGGTTCATCAACCTTCTCAACCTTAGCTGCAATGAGTATATATATGCAAGAGTGAGAAAAATAAATGCTCACTAGAAATAGCAATAAATAAAAATAGCATAATAAATGCCAACAAATAAGTTCATCAGAGTTGAATAATACTCTGTCAATGAGAACCAAAAACTGGAATCAACATACAAAATGTAACCGAGGATCACAAGACCACGAATTATGCTCTAGGTTATCAAGTATTTCTACTTTAACCTTTAACAGTCTAAAAGACTATAATCATCATCTATTTCCTAGGTTAACAAATGTTTCAACTATAACCTTTAACAATTTAAACGACTATATGAACCATCATCTCGTACTCCAGGTGATAAGCCCTTTCCACTATGTATTGCGTAAATATTTTAACGCCGTAGATCTAAAATAATACCCTATTATAGGGTTGTTCATCTCAGTTTTAAAGTACAAGTCCGCACCATAGAAGGTTTGGTTTGGAAAAACTTCAAGGGTAATTTGGAGTTTCACGATCATCAACTAAGGGATTAGTTGCATCAACAAGTCTTAACAACACTACGAGTGATCAATAATAATTTAATGTTAAATGATTAAGAAGCATATGTGAACCAATGACACATTAAACTCATGCCTAGAAATAACTAAAAAGTATAAGCATTGAGTAGAACAAAAAACCTTGCCTGGACAATGGTAAGCTATGGCTATGATCTTGTCAAATAAAGAATTTAATTACTGAACATCCATTAATTGATAACAAGCTGGAAACAAAGCTTGCTCAACATAATAATAATGTGTAAAAAGTAAATGAAATATAGTAGCTCAATATTAGAATTTAGATTTCAAGAAATTGCATTCATTATAAAAGAATGAAACTAAAGAAACTTGCTTAACTATAAACAAGTTAGAATAATTCAACAATGATTAGAATTCAAAACTCGCTCGACAAAAGTTTAGAGTAAGGAACTTGCCTCGTGCGTAAGCTATAAATTTACAACTCACGTTCACCTACACATAGTATTAGATTCAAAATATCTACTAGATAAACTAATATCCACTTTCCCAAAATAAAATTCTCTTTTAGATAAACTTGTTACTTTAGCACAAGTTTTACTTTACACCATATGTATTTCAGAAATCTCAAGTGTTAACTTCACAACACTTATTCATTATTCATTGAGTACCTTAAATCATTACTGAAAGTAGTATGCACACAAGCCAATCATGTTTGATGATAAAGCATATACTTTGTAACAATCTTATTCATTTATTAATAAAAGTATTAATTTATTAAAGGCTTTTAATTATCTACATGATGTCGTTTTATAATATGTGATAAACCCATAGTTTTAAGTAATGCTTTTAGAATAATGATGATGATCATTCTAATGAGATCTAAATTCTTAGAAAGCTTAAAACTAAAATAGTTCACAATCATTGGATTACTAAATTGGGGATTAGTGAATCCGGATAGATTGGTACATACGTTGCTGCTTTGCTCATCGGATGAGGATGATTGATCTCATGATCATTTGTGTGGAGACACTAAAGCAAGTATGTAGGTGCTTATTAGAGAATAAGTTCAATTGAACGTGGCTCGCTAAGGAATACCTAATGGAGTTTTATTTGCTTCACAATAGGAATTCTGTGAGTGATAGTAGTACAAGTAATCCTTGGACTTGAGATCATCATAGTATCTTATGTATGATGAGTTATACTTTGACTTATTCCTTAAGACCCTTTAGGGTATATCAAAGGGTATGCATGGGTATAATAAGTTGTACATGGAGATAATGTATGATCAATAAAGAATCTACCACTTAATAAAAGAAGAGAAATGTCCTATGTGATTCGATAAATGACAACCCAAGAGTCCTTGGTTAAGGCGTAATGAAATTAGAAAGGAGTTTCTAATTTGCATTATTTGGAGTTGTGCATTTAAGGATCGAAATACATATAATTAAATAAAATAAGACTTGACAAGAATTCCATGCCTTATATTTAATCGGGACATCAGATGGTGGAAGGATTGAATTGTATGATAAATATTTACTCAAAGGTTCTTTTATGATTAATGTTGAAATCTATATTATCTAGAAAGTCGTTGATCGCTAGGAGGCTTATCCCTATTGTAGAATAAATATTATTTATTTAAATAAATTATTTATTTAATTTATTTATTTAAATAAGATTAGAAATTGTTCTAATTGATTTATTCACAACCGGTTTAATATGGAGAACCTAAAGGGTCACACCATAAAAGGAAGAATAATTATTTAAGAAGTTAATGGCATAATCGTAATAATATATAGTTATGTATATTTAATTTAATCTATGGTGATAGAATAAATTAAATAGCTTAATATTTATTATTTAATATTTTAGAAATATTAAATATAAATTAATAAGAGGAGTCTTATTAATATTATTACAATTATTATTATTTTAATTTCTAAAAGAGTTTAGGAATTAATTTAATATAAGTACTCTCATTTATTCCTAATTGGATTAGGAAGGAAAATTAGTTAAAGGAGTTTTAATTAATTATCCCTAATAAGATTAGGGAGCTTAATTAATTAAAAGATTTTAATTAGTTAAATAAAACCCAATTCCTTAATTGTTAAGATGGGTTGCCCACATCTATAAATAAGAGGAGTCTTATTATTGGTGTTGTGGGTTGTTGACTTTTACAACAACGACATAATTCCAATTTGTTGGAGAGTACCCTTTTCTATAGAGATAGAAAACTAGGGTTTGAGCCAAATACACCATCTTCTTGAATTCTTTATTTTTCCTTGGTGGATCACCTCTAGAGGCCAAACATATGGGTGGCTAACGCTGATCAAAGGAAGGAACAAAACCCGGTGGATTCAAGTTGAACGCGAAAAAGGATTTGGAGGTGAACTTGTACCGAGGAAGCTCGATCTTCAAGGTTTGATTTTATTCTTTATCTTTTTTCGCTTAATTAATAATTATGCATAAAGGGTGATCCGGGTATATGGTTTGTAAAATTTTAAACTCGATTTTACACGCTTAGCTTAATTTTTACAATTTGATCATGCGTTCAAGAATATTACAAACCTAACAAAGGGCATCGAGCCAAACCTTTATGCAAATTATTAATTATTTTAATTTAATATGTATATTGATATGTGTTTAGAACAATTTAATTGGGCATAATTTTATTGTATAAAATTTAATAAAAAAAAATAAAATCAAGTGATTCATGCATTTTTTTAGGAGTATATATATATATTATATATATTCTTTTTTAAGTGGAGCATGTACTAATTCATGCATGAAAATCAAGGCAGGAGCTTGCATGATACCACAGTTATCATATATATATAATATACTATATATACCGTACAGGAAATGTTGTGCATGGAAACAAATGGTATAACGGAAATCAAGGCTGGAAACTTTTGGTTATGCATTTTAAACCATAAAAAAAAAATTTGCAAAAGGGATGCACGGAAATTAAAGGAACTAAGATATATATATATATATATATATATATATATATATATGTTATATATATATATATATTCTTAATAATTTTATTATTAAAATAAAATTTTATTTTAATCTTAAATAAAAAAGTTTATTTTAATTTTAAAATAAAAGGTTTATTTTAATTTTAAAATTAGAATTTCATGCTAACTAATTAGAGTTGGAATTGGATTCCATAATAACTAATTGGAGTTGAAATTGGATTTTATTTTCCTAAAATAAAGGAGTTTATTTGTGAATAGAGAAGTAAATCCATCTTTCCTTAAATAAAGGAGTTTGTTTAGATATGAAATAAGATTTCATATTATTCAAAATAAAAGAGTTTATTTGTGAATAGGAAAGAGAATCCATGTTTTCTTAAATAAAGGAGTTTATTTAAATATGAAATAAGATTTCATATTATTCAAAATAAAGGAGTTTATTTGTGAATAGGAAAAAATATCCGTGTTTCCTTTAATAAAAGTTTTTTTATATATAAATATATGGAATTGATTCCATAATTAATTAAAATAAAAGAGTTTATTTTGATTAAAGATTTTGATTAAAATAAAATAGTTTATTTTATTCAAAATTAGATAAATTAAAATAAAATAGTTTTATTTTGATTTAAATTTGGATTAAAATAAAGGAGTTTATTTTGATTCAAAATTAGATTTTATACTAATTAAATTTGCCCATTAAATGATATCAATATATATATTAAATGTTTATTATTCATGAGATGAATGTTATTTATTGATGCATATGGTGATGTGTATGATAATAAATGGGATTGATTATGGACTATTGACCAATGCGATTGGATTTTATTTTAGTTGGATGCATGAATGTATGGTTTTATTAAATGGGGTCTCACAGATTTCGCCTTCTCTAATTTTTTCTTAATGTAAATTCTATCTCCTCCTATGTACTTCCCTCGATCACGATCAAGGTTTCTATTTATTTTAAATAGTTTTGTAATAGGAATAGTTAGAATTAATTTTGAAAAATTAGAGATCAAGGAGTAAGGAGCGCTTGAAGACCCGCTTTGTAATGAAGCCCGGGTTTAAATGTAATAGTTATATTTAAATATTATTTCTTGCACCCTTGGGGAGTTGACCTTTTCGTTCACTTGGTGGCTAGTGAACCAAACTAGAATAAAAGTTCATAATCAATCCGTAGAATATAGTATTCTATATGTGCATGCTTATACTATATATATTATATATTATGCAAACATGCTTCAGCATGTTAATTAATATAACGCGTATTTTATATATATATATATGCATGCATGCAGCTAAAACAAGATGAGACAAATTAATAACAAACCCCTCAATTTTTTTATATTAAGTCCTAAGCGTTCAAAGATATTTAGAATATCGAACGCCGCCTTCTAGCATGATAAAATTAATAGAGTATTAAATATTTAATATGAGTTTGTTGTGTCACCACAAGGCAAGTATTAAGTATTTAAGATGTTAATTTATCACATTTGATGCTTATAAAGAAAATTGAACAATATTATTTTGTTGTGTCACCACAAGGATGATATTTTTCTTTTTTGAATATATGGAGTGCTAGGTTGGACTTAACTTGGATAATTTTGATTCTATGCCACCACTGATCAAAATAATCTAAGAGGC
Organism: Panax quinquefolius; assembly: GCA_020205615.1. Taxonomy (NCBI): domain Eukaryota; kingdom Viridiplantae; phylum Streptophyta; class Magnoliopsida; order Apiales; family Araliaceae; genus Panax; species Panax quinquefolius. Next base: position 125,547,541 of record CM035152.1, read on the forward strand.
AAAAAGAAAAGGAGTCAGCATAGTTGATGTAATTGACAAAAGTTGTCTACCTATTTATTTATATATAGTTTGTTGTGTCACCACAAGGCTATATACATTTGAAATGGGATCCTTATTCTCACTAGCAAATCTTTAATTAGATTTTGCCAACTATTTAAGTGAGGGTAATATAGTTTGAAGAAAATAGTGGGAGATACCAATTTAAAACAAGACCTAATTTATTTTGGTAATTAATAAAAGAATGTATGCTAAAATGTTGTTAATTACAAATTCATTTACAAAATTTTACAATGTCTTAATTACTATCATCACGAAACATATTAGATGTTATTTAACCGGGTCGTATTAAACGGATTGGTTAAGGAATTGAGAATAGTTCTCATGGTCAAAAGCTATCTTATGTCCTTAATACGCCTATCCTCGTAATGGTTGCGTATAATGCCTCCGAGGAAGAGATTGCTACTTTTAGAAAGTGTCAAGATGATGCACATTGGCTCAATGCATCATGCTCGCATCCATGAAAGTAACGAGCTTCAACGTCAAGATGAAACTATGGATGCTCCTACTATATTCCCCGCACATCAAATAGTTGATGGTGAGGAAAGTAGGGCCGATAGATATCGAGATATCTAAGGAGCTCTTCCGATCTAGAATGACCAATGGCACTATAAATATGCATAAAAGTTCTTAACATAATCAATTTGATTGATCAATTAGGACAACCGGTTTTGTCATGGATGGAGAATTGAGCCAAGATTTGATCTTGCACTCACTCCCTGACTCCTTTCACAATTGTTGTGAATTTTTCATATAAACAAGCTAGATATCGCCTTCATTGATTTGCTTAACATGTTGAAAAATGATGAGAGTCACTTTCCAACCAAGAAAGACCATGTCTTACCGGGTAGGGGCCAAAGGATCTTCCGAAAAGAAGAACGATTCAAAGAAGGTAAACAAATAGAAAGACGTAAATAAAGGATAATAAGAGCAAAAGCGATACATATAGCAAAGGAGTTTGCTTCCACCGCAATAAGCCTCGACACCGGAAAGAAATCATGAGAAGCGTCTTGCGAGGCTAACCAAAGAAGCTTAGTGAAGTTTTGGTTACAAATATAAATTTGTTTCATGATTTAAAATAATTTTTCTTTAAGTCAAGGTTCTACTTGGGTATTGGATACCGACTTTGGTTATCATAAATATAGATTTATGAAGGACCAAGCAGTATAGAAAAGCTAAACAAATATAAGTAATCCTATATGCGGAAATGTAGCAAAGGTTGCCATATTAGCCATAGAAACTTATAGTTTAGCAATGCCTACGGACAAATCTATTAAGTCAATAAGTTGTTATTGTATTCCAGCTTCTTGTTAAAAAAATATATTATTTCCATTTTATTGTTGGACAATGAAATCTTTGGTATTATAATTAAGAACAATTGTTGTTCCATTTATAATAATAATGTTTTGTATAGAATCGAATATTACTTAATAAATTTTGTATACTGACTTACATGAAAATAATTTTGCATATTGAACAAACTAGTATAAGAAAAGGAGATGATCATTCAAAGAGTTGAATGTATGTATTTGCTGAAATACAATTGTGAATTATTTGAAAGGTTCAAAGAATTCAGAAATGAAATAAATTGACAATTTATTAAGATTCTTTGATTAGATTAAGGAATAAATACTTGTGAAATAAGTTTCTAGATCATCTTAAATGGTTTTTTCATAATGGACGCCTCCTGATACGCAATAATTGATTGATGTATTTGAATGGATAAATCGTACCTTGTTGGACATGGTGCGGTCCATAATGATTTTACCGACATTCCAGTATCCTTCTGGGATAATGTCCTAGAAATGGCTGCATATCTACGAAAAATGGTAACCTCAAAATCCGGCCCCAAGACTCCATAAAAGTTATGGACAGGGAGGATTCCTAATCTTAAGTATGTTAAGATAAGGGGTTGTCCAACTTATGTGAAAAGGTTTCAAAGGATAAGCTTGGGACAAGATTTGACAAGTACAATTTGTGGGACATCCTAAAGTAAGTTTAGGGTATATGTTCTATAATCCTACTTAGCAAAAGGTGTTTGTTATGAAACACGCTGCCTTCTAAGATAAAGGTGTTTATCATTAAAAGGGGCTAGTGGGAGGATAATAGATCTTGAAGAGTTCAAGAACCACAAAACACTATAAGTCAAATAAGAGGAACTCAGTAGATAATTCTATTGTACCACAATCTAATCTTAAATCAAATAGTATCAAGATACCTAGAGAGGTATGGATTCATCATGGATGATGATGATGAGGTACACATCATTGAAGATGATGATCCAGCTTATACGATGAGGTAAGAGTTCTAGTGTGTAAAAAAGGGTCGTGGGAGCATCGTGAAATTTCTAGTATTATATGTTGATATACTACTGGATGAGGAATTACATACCAATGCTACAATCAAGAAAGATAAAGTTGTCTAAACTTTCCTCCATGAATGATTTGGAAGAGTATCTTAATTGGGGATAAAATCTATATAGATAGATTTAAGAGGATGCTCGACTTAGCCCAAGGAACGATATTCATTTGATGCTAAAGTCGCTTAGCATGGCAAACTCCAAGAGATGTCTCATGTCGATGAGCTATGGAGTGTATCTCTTTAATAGTCCCCACAGACTCACGAAAAGAGAGGTCACATGAGTGACTATCATGTATGCAATGAAATATACGAGACCTACGATGTCGACGGTCCATATTCGGAGAAGTTCACTATGAGTCGCTGAAAAACATCTTAAAGTGCTTAACCGACACTAAGGATGTGATCATATTCATGGTGGGTCTAAATTAAAACTAGAGAGCTTAATGAGACTCAAGTTTTTCGTATGCACCAAGATGACGTAAAATCCACTTTAAGGTAAAGCGTTATCTTGAATAAAGGTGCGTTGAATTGAAAGGTTCTAAACAAAGAAAGAGTTGTCGGTTTAGTAATAAAGACAAAGTATATAGCTATAAATGAAGCTACAAGTTGATTGTTTGGATTAAAAGTTCATTACGTAACTAGGAATAGTTCCTAAGTCTCATCTTGGATCTAAACATGTGTCAGTGGCACTTTCATTTGATTATTAGAATCATTGAAAGATGGGAAATCTCTATAGAGATAGTGGACTCTCATGAACAACATTACATATCCATTAACTAAAGCTTATCCAATGTTAGGGATAATCGCCACTTAGAGAAGAAGAGTATAAGATACCATGACGATCGGCTTTAGTGCAAGTGGGAGATTGAAAGTAGTATGCACACAAGCCAATCATGTTTGATGATAAAGCATATACTTTGTAACAATCTTATTCATTTATTAATAAAAGTATTAATTTATTAAAGGCTTTTTAATTATCTACATGATGTCGCTTTTATAATATATGATAAACCCATAGTTTTAAACAATGCTTTTAGAATAATGATGATGATCATTCTAATGAGATCTAAATTTTAGAAAGCTTAAAACTAAAATAGTTCCCAATCATTGGATTACTAAATTGGGGATTAGTGAATCCGATAGATTGGTACATACGCTGTCTTGCTCATTGATGAGGATGATTGATCTCATGATCATTTGTGGAGACACTAAAGCAAGTAAGTAGGTGCTTATTAGAGAATAAGTTCACTCGAACGCGGCTCGCTAAGGAATACCTAATGGAGTTTTATTTGCTCGTCAATAGGAATTCTCAGAGTGATAGTAGTACAAGTAATCCTTGACTTGAGATCATCATAGTATCTTATGTATGATGAGTTATACTTTGACTTATTCCTTAAGACCCTTAAGGTATATCAAAGGGTATGCTTGGGTATAATAAGTTGTACATGGAGATAATGTATGATCAATAAAGAATCTACCACTTCTAATAAAAGAAGAGAAATGTCCTATGTGATTCGATAAATGACAACCCAAAGAGTCCTTGGTTAAGGCGTAATGAAATTAGAAAGGAGTTTCTAATTTGCATTATTTGATGTAAGACCCTCAAATTTTTAAATAAAAAGGAATTTCCTTTATTTTGAAATAGTAAGGGTTGATTTGATTAATGTGGATAGTTAAGGGTTAAATACGCAAATATTTCAAAATAAGCAAGTGGTTATAAAATATTCATTATCGTTTTGGAATATTCGTTTGGTCGTGGAATATTCAGATCGCTTTGGGAATATTCGTATTTACGCAAAAAATGTGTGGGCCCCATAACTGAAAGTGATTGATGAAGAAAACGACAAATATAAGTTGTTTTTAAATAATCTGCAGTAGTTGTTACCAAGTAATATCGTTGAATACCCGTAAGTGGTTAAAACACACTAATACGCTGCGTTGTCAACAAGAAGACACCTGTATTGCACCAATTATTGATTCTTACGTAAGAAGGCACTACTCAATAATGGTTACAGAAATTATCGCTCAAAGATTTTATCGAAAGTTAATAATTGCACGTTGATATTTTTATATCATCATTGTTTCAATAATTGTCATTACACAAAGATTTTCATTATCGGCTAATAATTCATATTATCCTAATAATATTATTAGATAACATTATTGGCAATGTCTAGAAAGTTCTCGCCTAAGGAGAGGTTTGGTCATCTAATCATGCTACCAAAGAAGAAGAAATTTTTATCGAAAGCCCCTCTTCCTGAACCCACCTCGTCACAATATTGTGATTCTCGTAATATTATTTGTGAATAATTAATTATTGATTTATATGATGAGGAAAATATTGATTTTATGTGGATATAGATGGAGAAAATTTTTAAAATGACAATTGTTGAAAATTAATATTTTATCTTTTTCTCGATAAAATAATTCATTTAAATATATTATTTTAATAATATATTAACTATGATATTTTTACAATGAATGTGGATATATGAGTATATGAGGAGGAAGAGTATTTTTGTGGCATTAAATGTTTAACACATGTTTTGTGTGTCAGTGGACACAATTATCGATCGAAATTTGATTATAAATGTAAAATCGCCTGCTTGTGGATTTCGATCGATTTTTGTTTGGAATTTGGAAAAACTTTTTCTTCTGCAAAGTTGTAGAGAATTGAATTTCCTATAAAAACTCAAGAGATTCGAATTTTCTGATGAAAGGGCTATTTATTATGAATTATTGAAGTTCAAGTTCAAAATAATTGATTTTTGGGAGTTTAAATTATTTTTGTTAAGAAAAACGTTTTTGTATTTTTTTTTGGACATCATTAACATGTGTGGCTGGTGTTTTGACCAAAAGGTGGGCTAAGGAAAATTTGTATAATTATATTAATATTATATTAAATTTTCTGCTTTGTGTTCTAAGCATTTTCCTATAAATAGGTGCTTAGGTTAGAATTGAAAATCACACCAGAAACCGAAGTTTTCTCTCTATTTCTCTCTCGATATTTTGAGCATATTCTTGTGAGTATTTTGAGTATACTTTGAGTATTGCTAGACGGTGCAAGTTCCCTTCAAAGACTATACCCTAGATTCTAGCTAAGTACTCGATCTTTCGAGGTAAGGGATATTATTTTTTTTCAGAATGATATTATTTCTTCAATATCATTATAATCGAAATGTTGATCCAAGTTTTTATCAAATTTGAAACTTTTTCATGCTTCAAGTTACTATTCATGGGTTACTATTCATGAGTTACTATTCACGAGTTACTATTCATAGTTAGTTATTCACGAGTTACTATTCACGAGTACTATTCATTAAGCGTGAAGATGTTTTTGTGGAATTTCTATCTTTTGGTGTTGAGTTACTATTCACGATATCTAAGACTATTCACGATACTCACACTATTCACGATACTGGACTATTCAATCTAAAAATAAAATTTCTTCTTTTCGTCTAAAATATCTATTCTCGGATACTAACTCGATCAGATCCATGTTTTGATCATTCTCAAATTTTACACCACTATGATTATTTTTGAGGTATTTTTGACGTGGATAAAACCAAGTACGAATCCTTAATCCTTAATCCTCGTCATTTTGTTTCACCGATTCGCTTTTTTAAAAAATATTTTTCATCATCCTCGCCTTAAATGATGATATTATGGAATATCTTTTGCCCTGTAGTGCAAAGATGAATGATTTCTTAAGAATATCTTTGGCCCAGAGTGCAAAGATGAATGATTTCAATACTGATCGAATATCTTTGGCCCAGAGTGCAAAGATGAACAGTGTTTAAATGAACACGACCGATCGATGAATATCTTTGCCTCAGAAGTGCAAAGATGAATATTTGATTCCGTATGTATATCGATTGATGTTACAGGGATAAAATATTGATGATGAACTTTTAAATTCATATTATAGTAGAGTTTTGCATTCTCTACGTAACTCTTCTATGAATTATTATTTCACGCGAATATTGATCCAAACTTGTCAGTCTATCAGTATTCTATCGATTTTTCCTCGTTGAAGACTAACGATAATTTGTCAGTATATTATCTTAGTCATAATATTCTTTACTCGGGCTAGTTGAGCTCACCCTTTTCTTGTTGTTCCATTTTTCTTCTCGTGAGGCGAGAATGTAGCGAGTACTAGCTCTGGGTATGGAATGAAGATTCTAGAGAGAGTTGTTTAGTAGTCCTCACCATTTTTGTAAAATAATGAATCAATAATGTGATGAGGATTTATTTGAGTATAGATATTGTCTAGAAGATAATATTTGTATTCAAACTCACAAGATAAGATAATATTTGTTGTTTCTCATTGTTCAAATTCATGCTTTAATGGGTATACCTATTTTGGGGGCGCCATAATAAAGCCATAAGTAAAGAGCCCCGAGCATCATGTATTTCATGGGGATGCACCGCTTTGACTCTCCGTAACGGGTGCTCATGTATACCATTGTGGGGCGCCACATGAGGGTATCTTGGTATCGAGCTAGGATATGATCTCCAAGTGAGATCGGGAATAGAACTAGGAGGGAGAGACGAGTAAATCCTTCGCTAAAGTGTGTCCTACCTAAGCTTATTTGTTAGTCGGTCAAGATATAGGGATATTATGTGATATATTGATTTCCTTAATTAACCCTTATTTTATGACAAGATTTGAGAATGTCGAATCGAGAATATTAACAAGGAGTAAATGAGACCGTGGAGATGCCAGACTCACCAACGAGGAGAACGTGCAACAGTCGGGCAATGTTCCTCCCGTGAACAACACCAATCGAAAGCGTATGATGAACGAGGGATGTTTAGAAGCTTTTTGCAATTCATGCAAAATCGCATTTAGGAGACTCGTGTTCAAAATACGTGAGGAAATGATAGCAATTCACGAGTGGTCACAAATGCAAAGCAGCTCAAAGAGTCGGGACCACCGTAATCTCGGGAAAGCCGGATCCGATTAAGGCGAGACGTGGTCAAACAAATTACCAAGATATTCGATGTCTTGGGATGCACGGAGGAACAGAAGTTCCATTCGCCACCTTTATGTTCCGTGGCGAGGCAGACATCGGTGGGAATTGCAGAAGCGCACTCCATCCAAATTTCCGCACTCAAAGATGTCATGGAGACGCTTTAAACAGCTCAATGACAAGTACTTCCCCGAAAGTATTCATTATACGAAGGAAGTGGAGTTTATTAGACTAGAGCAAAATAACACGACGGTGTCCCAAAGACGAGGCGGTTCATGAGTTATCCAGTTCGCACCTCATTTGGTGGAGAATGAGGAACGATGACGCGGATGTTTCGAGAGGTTTGAAACCCGACATACGCCAAGATCTCATTTCTCATAAATTTTCTCTATTCGAGATGTTGTCAATGTGGCTCAGCTTGTTAGAAGAGCGAGATAACGAGTACGCTCAACCGAGGGACCATAACCAGATCATACCAAGATAGCAGCCATCGTAATAACGATAACCAAATGAGAGAAAGAAGAATACGTATTAAAGGCTAGTAAACCACTCCGTGGTAATCGTGGCCATGAAAATAGAAGAAGCGAGCCGGGAGGAGATTTTAAAAAGAGGAGATTCAACAACGACCATGTGAAGACGCCGGCCAATATAGAAACTAGTTTTATGGAGGAGAACGACCACCCATCAGATGTTACAAAATGCGGAAAGAGGGACATATCACCAAACCGCCCACAACAACAGCTTTAAGGTATGCTATAGTTGTGGAAAGGAAGGACATATCGCCGAGATCAGACGCAGAGCGAAACCTAGTTCAATGGGACGGTGACTCAAAAGACCGTCCTCGTAAAAGTCAAAGTCAACGATTCCGGAAGAGCGCTTGTCGTGACCGGTCATTAAAATGCAAGGAACCCAAACGGTTAGCACGGTTAGTCAATTATAAATTCTTGCAAAGTATATACCTTACTAGATATCGGCTCTACCCATTCTTTTATCTCTCTTACTTGCGCCAACGCTTAAACTCGACTCGAGAAATTAGACTTTGACCTATCTCGTGGAAACTCCGTTAGAGAAACTTTCATCACATCCACTGCTTATAAATCTTGCTTTGATTCAGTCAGGCACTATCACATTACCGTTAACCTTATTTCTATAGAGATATTTGTTTTTGATGTGATTTTAAGGTTAACTACTCATCACGCCGAAATTGATTATTTTCGTAAGGTCATTAGTTTTCATATTCCTAAGCAACCCGTTATTCAATTCAAGCAATCAAACCATCAGAGTCAAACATTTTCATATCAAGCCATGAAGTCATTCGCTTATTACGGATGTCAAATTTTCTTAGTCCATGTTATGGATTTGAATAAAGACACGCCGATTTGAATAATATTCTTGTTGTTATTGATTTTCCCCGACGATTTTCTCAAGAATTTCTCGCTTACTCCCAAAGCCCGATATTAAATTTTGTATCGACTTTGAACCCTAGACAAAACTCATTTCTAAAATCTCATATCGAATGGCTCCTATTGAACTTCGTGAGTTAAAAATTCAACTATAGAATTTGGTACCGAGCCTTTATCTTCGACTTCCTTTGTGGAATTCACCTGCTTTACTCTCCGTAGGGACGCCATATTCGCAAGCGATAGTAAATCGATAGGTGTCATTGTGACGTACTATCCAAGATTGGGATATGAGTCACAAATTGAGAGCAACCTAAGTCAAGAATCGAAATACGTAGCTTTCAGGCTTAGTTGGTTATTATCGAGATTCGTTGAAGGATATTCTCGAATCGCTATTCCGTTAACTTAGTCGACTCGAAGAGATAAAAATTCGTATGGAGCGAGGAATGCGAGAAGATTTTCCAAGAGCTCAAGAGGCGACTCATTTCAAAGACATATTCTAACCATACCATCTTGAAAAGTTTAACGTGGTAGTGACGACGCTGAGTAGAAAGATCATATGCGGAACGAAAAGCGATGATGTCAAGTATACGACAGAGCCAACTTTAATAGAAAAGTTAAGATTGCTCAAGCCACCGACTTTGAAATCGATGCGTATGAAGAAAGAAAGTACAAGAAGGAGCTATTCCTAAGCGAGAATTGATGAAGAAGGAATACTTCGAGTCAACTTGCACTTTGTGTTCCTAATGATTTTGATTTGAAGCACAAGATTCATGATGGAGGCACACAACACATTGTTTGCAATCCATCTCGGGAGTACCAAAATGTATTATGATCTTCAACATACATTTTGGTGGAGCAATATGAGGAGAGAGATCGCAAAGTTTATCTCGAGATGTTTAACTTGCTCAACGTGTAAAGGCGAGCATCTTGTACCTAAGGGTCCGCTGCAACCACTTGAGATTTTGAAATGGAAGTGGGAACACATTACTACCTGAATTTCATTACTAATCTTCCTGTGGGTTTCTCAAGGCATAGATGCGATTTGGGTTATTGTTGATAGATTAACCAAGTCTACTCATTTTCTTACCGATACGAGAGACTTATTCCTCGAACGCCTTTCTCTCAGATGTACGTAAATGAGATTGTGAGATTGTATGGCATGCCAAGATCCATAGTTTTAGATCGTGACCCAAGATTCACTTCATGATTTTGGGTTAGTTTGTAGAAAGCTATGGGCACGAATTTATTTATTCATTTGGCATACCATCCTCAAACGGATGGGCAATCGTAAAGGACTACTCAAACTCTCAAGATATATTAAAACTCAGGTCCTAGATTTCAAAGGAAGTCGATAAGTACTTGCCATCGGTGGAATTCTCATACAACAATAGTTATTAAACAAATATAGGCATGGTTCCATTCAAGCATTATATGGACAAAATGTCGCTCTCCAATATATTGGGATGAGGTGGGTGAAGCAACATTGTTGGGACCCGAAAGTTAGTACGTATGACTAATGATTCGACAACGATACGTATAAAACCAACAAGATCGACAAAAGAGTTATGCGAATCTTCATCGAAAGGACGGGAATTTAGTGTGGGGATCATGATTGTCATGAAGTTGCTCCATGGAAGGGAGTTACAAGATTTGGGAAGAGAGGAAAGCTCAATCCACGATTTATCTGGCCCATTTCAAATTCTCGACCGAGTAGGAAATGTAGCCTATAGACTCACAAGCACCTCCCGAGTATGTCTCGTGTTCATAATGTGTTTCATATATCCAGCATTTCAGAATATGTGAAAGACCCGAACCACGCTATAGAAAGTTAGAACCCATTTAGATAGCCAAGACTTAACGTATGAGGAGGTACCACCAAGATGTTGGATAGAAGGAGCATGTCCCACGCAAGAAAGGTTATACCACAAGTTAAAGTTTTGTGGAGGAATCATGCTATAGAGGAAATGACCGGGAATTGGAAACGAAAATGAAAGCGAGGTATCCTCACCTTTTCAAAACACCAGTATCGTACGCCAATTTCGAGGACGAAATTTCATAAGGAGGGAGGTCAGAAGACCTCAAATTTTTAAATAAAAAGGAATTTCCTTTATTTTGAAATAGTAAGGGTTGATTTGATTAATGTGGATAGTTATGGTTAAATACGCAAATATTTCAAAATAAGCAAGTGGTTATAAAATATTCATTGTTGTTTGGAATATTCGTTTGGTCGTGGAATATTCAGATCGCTTCTGGAAATATTCGCATTTACGCTACAAGCAATGTATGTGTGGGCCCCATAACTGAAAGTGATTGATGAAGAAAACGACAAATATAAGTTGTTTTTAAATAATCTGCATGAAGTTGTTACAAGTAATCGCTGAATACCCTGGGTTAAAACACACTAATACGCGCTTGTCGAACAAGAAGACACCAGATTGCACCAATTATCGATTCTTACGTAAGAAGGCACTACTCAATAATGGTTACAAAGAATTACTGCTCAAAGATTTTATCGAAAGTTAATAATTGTCGCGTTGATATTTTATATCATTGTCATTGTTTCAATAATTGTCATTACACAATCTTTCATTATCGGCTAATAATTCATATTATCCTAATAATATTATTAGATAACATTATTGGCAATGTCTAGAAAGTTCTGCCTAAGGAGAGGTTTGGTCATCTAATCATGCTACCAAGAAGAAGAAATTTTATCGAAAGCCCCTCTTCCTGAACCGCCTCGATTGTCAATATCAGTGATTCTCAGAATATTATTTGTGAATAATTAATTATTGATTTATATGATGAGGAAAATATTGATTTTATGTGGATATAGATGGAGAAAATTTTTAAAATGACAATTGTTGAAAATTAATATTTTATCTTTTTCTCGATAAAATAATTCATTTAAATATATTATTTTAATAATATATTAATCTATGATATTTTTTACAATGAATGTGGGATATATGAGTATATGAGGAGGAAGAGTATTTTTGTGGCATTAAATGTTTAACACATGTTTTGTGTGTTGGTGGACACAATTATCGAATCAAATTTGATTATAAATGAAAATCGCCTGCTTGTGGATTTCTACGATTTTTGTTTGGAATTTGGAAAAACTTTCTTCTGCAAGTTGTAGAGAATTGAATTTCCTATAAAACTCATGCGAGATTCGAATTTTCTGATGAAAGGGCTATTTATTATGAATTATTGAAGTTCAAGTTCAAATAATTGATTTTGGGAGTTTAAATTATTTTTGTTAAGAAAAACGTTTTTGTATTTTTTTGACATCATTAACATGTGTGGCTGGTGTTTTGACCAAAAGGTGGGCTAAGGAAAATTTGTATAATTATATTAATATTATATTAAATTTTCGCTTTTGGTGTTCTAAGCATTTTCCTATAAATAGGTGCTTAGGTTAGAATTGAAAATCACACCGTAAACCCAAGTTTTCTCTATTTCTCTCTCGATATTTTGAGCATATTCTTCTTGTGAGTATTTTGAGTATACTTTGAGTATTGCTAGATGGTGCAAGTTCCTTCAAAGACTATACCCTAGATTCTAGCTGTAAGTCCGATCTTCGAGGTAAGGGATATTATTTTTTTTCAGAATGATATTATTTCTTCAATATCATTATACCGAAATGTTGATCCAAGTTTTATCAAATTTGAACTTTTTCATGCCTGGGTTACTATTCATGGGTTACTATTCATGAGTTACTATTCACGAGTTACTATTCACGAGTTACTATTCACGTTAGTTACTATTCACTATTCACGTACTATTCATGAAGCGTGAAGATGTTTTTTGTGGAATTTCTATCTTTTGGTGTCTGAGTTACTATTCACGATATATAGACTATTCACGATACTAAGACTATTCACGATACTGGACTATTCAATCAAAAATAAAATTTCTTCTTTTCGTCTAAAAATATCTATTCTCGATACTAACTCGATCAGATCCATGTTTTGATCATTCTCAATTTTACACCACTATGATTATTTTTGAGGTATTTTTGGACGTGGATAAAACCAAGTACTAATCCTTAATCCTTAATCCTCGTCATTTTGTTTCACCGATTCGCTTTAAAAAATATTTTCATCATCCTCGCCTTAAATGATGATATTATGGAATATCTTTGGCCCAGAAGTGCAAAGATGAATGATTTCTTAAGAATATCTTTGGCCCAGGCAAATGTGCAAGATGAATGATTTCTGAAGAATATCTTCGCCTCAGAGTGCAAGATGAACAGTGTTTAAATGAACATGACCAATCGATGAATATCTTTGGCTGTAGAGTGCAAAGATGAATATTTGATTCCGTATGTATATCGATTGATGTTACAGGATAAAATATAGATGATGAACTTTTAAATTCATAGATTATAGATAGAGATTTCATTCTCTACGAAACTTTCTATGAATTATTATTTCACCATAATATTGATCCGAAACTTGTTGCTCATCAGATTCTATCGATTTTTCCTCGTTGAAGACTAACGATAATTTGTTGTATATTATCTTAGTCATAATATTCTTTATCGGGCTAGTTGAGCTCACCCTTTTCCTTGTTGTTCCATTTTTCTTCTCGTGAGGCGAGAATGTAGCGAGTACTAGCCTGGGTATGGAATGAAGATTCTAGAGAGAGTTATTTAGTAGTCCTCACCATTTTGTAAAATAATGAATCAATAATGTGATGAGGATTTATTTGAGTATAGATATTGTCTAGAAGATAATATTTGTATTCAAACTCACAGCTTTACTCGTTGTAATAATAAAGTTGTAGTTGTTTCGTACCATGTATTTGGCGGCTACTTTAATGGGTGTCAGGTATACCTATTTTGGGGCGCCACATAGAAAACTAGGGTTTGAGCCAAATACACCATCTTCTTGAATTCTTTATTTTTCCTCGGTGGATCACCTCTAGAGGCCAAACATATGGGTGGCTAACGTTGATCAAACGAAGGAACAAAACCCCTGGATTCAAGTTGAACGCGAAAGGATTTGAGGTGAACTTGTACGAGGAAGCTCGATCTTCAAGGGTATGATTTTATTCTTTATCTTTTCGCTTAATTAATAATTATGCATAAAGGGTGATCCGGGTATATGGTTTGTAAAATTTTAAACTCTGATTTTTACACGCGTCCGCTTAATTTTTGCAATTTCATTGCGTTCAAGAATATTACAAACCTAACAATTACCTATCACGTTCATAACATACTAATATTTTAAAAATCTTGAAGTTATTAATGACATGATACAAATCTGTTTTAACCTCTTCAATACATGTTTGTCACATTAACATGCATTATACTAAGTTATAATAGGTCTCAAGGTCTCAGATAAATAACAGCATCATCCGCCTTCATATCAAAGTTATGGCGCAATTTTGCTACCATACATAAGTCTACGACCGTCAAATTTTACATAAATAAGCAAATTTTTCTGCTTTCTCGCCTTGACACCGGTAAGCAATATCTTTGGTGCACAAATATAAACTATGCAGTCTTTTTAACAGTACTCTGTTTAGCCCAACTAACATGAATTTCACCCACAAAACATTAAATTTTACATATCCAATTTATATAGAAATCTTATAAACATGATTCCTCACATATTCACCAACTTAGAATAATTAAACAACACTACAACCAATTTAAATTCTTTAAAATCCATGTTTTATACCAAAAACTCCATTTTTGACATCCTTCACAAAAATCATCACTGTGATAACAAATCTTGTCCAAATTAACTCAATCAAACTATGTTCTCTTCATTTCTTACCGAATTAACATATTCAATGCTCAATTTATAGATTAGATTACAAATTAACCACCAAATTTGGTACTTTCACTAGTTATATGTATAAACATACATTGAAAACAATTTTCTTTCTTTTTAACATAATTAGCATACTAATTCTTGTCTAAACACTAGCTCTACTCCTCACAAATACATACAATCACAAGTAATCAGTTGTATAACAATAATTCAAGAAAATTAAATTCACATAAACTTGGAAATTTATTTCGTAAAACACACACACACACAAACACACACATATATTTATATATAATACTAAGGTTATGGAAAATACCTTCAATTACTTGGTAATCCTTGCTAACCACAAAGAATTTCTCAGAAACACAAAAATCTCTCAAGTCTCTCTCAAACTCTCTTAATTTGTCTCGGTATTTTCTTCTTTCTTTCTTCTTAGGCACTATCACTTATGCGTAAAAAAAATTGATAGCCTAGCCATTATACGCATACTTAAAATAACAGTTACAACAACTTAAACATTCATCAGTTATAAATATATTTATTTATTATTTTTATTTATTTTATTTATATTATTAAAATCCAAATTCAAAATTTAAAAGCCATAAGGCTTGTTTGGCAAACACACTTTCAAAATAAATACTTAATGTATTTAAGCCTTTGTTTGGTTAAATCAATTTTAAAACTACTTTAATTTATTTTAATAAATCCTTTAGACTATAGTTTGTAATCTCATATTATTCATTTTGATCTCCATATCCTATATTAGTTAACTAAACTAATTACAACATACTAAATAAATTTTCCACTTATTCCAAATATTACAAAATTATAATTTCATTATAATTTTAGTTAATAATTAACATTCTATTTTAAATTATTAAATTAAAATAGCAATATAGCATTTCATGTTATCTTTAGAAAATCTCTAACTATTAAATTAAATTAGAGTATTATCTAATAAATTTAATTCACAAGTATCTACTAACAACAACCACATAAATAAAATATTTATTTTTTTAATTTTAATAAATATTTTAAACTACAAATAAAATCTTGGATTGTTGCATCCTTCTCTCCTTATAAGGATTCTGTCACAAGAATAACAACTCAAACAACTAATTCGTCACATTCTTCCCTCGTTACAAAGATTCTGTCCCCAGAATCGAAGACACGGATTAAACAAATAACTCATGGTAATTCTTCATCATTTCAGCTTCGAGTTCCCACGTAGCCTCTTCGACATTGTGGTTTCTCCATATGACCTTCACATAAGGTATCACCTTATTCCTAAGCACTTGTTCTTTCCTATCGACTATCTGAATATGAACCTCTTCATAAGATAAATCCTTATTGAACTGTAATGGTTCATACTTGATTACATGTTTGTAATCGGTTTGCACGGTTGCAACACCAACACATGAAAAATGTTGTGAACATGTTCTAATTATGGAGGTAAAGCTACCTCGTAAGCTACTTCTCCCACTCTTCGTAGTCATTCGAAGGGTCCAATGAACCTCGGGCTTAACTTTCCTTTCTTGCCAAAATGAATTTTCCCCTTCAAAGGAGAAACTTTCAGGAAAACAAAATTTCCCACTTCAAATTTGCGATTCTGACTGTGTTGATCAACATACTTCTTTTATCTATTTTGAGCAGCTACTAGTCTTACTTTGATGAGTTTGATAACTTCAGTGGTCTATTGTACCAGTTCCGGTCATAACAGTTGACGTTCACCAACTTCATCCCAATATAGTGGAGTTCTGCATTTCCTGCCGTATAATGCCTCGTATGGCGGCATGCCAATGCTTGCATGGTAACTGTTATTATTTGCAAATTCTGCCAGTGGTAGATAATCGTCCCAGTTTCCTTTGAAATCCATAATGCATGCTCTAAGCCTATCCTCTAACGTCTGGATTGTTCGTTCACTTTGACCATCGGTTTGATGATGATATGTTGTACTCATCTTCAGTTGCGTTCCCATGCATTCTTGTAGTCTCTTCTAGAAGTTTGATGTGAATCTTAGATCTCTGTCTGATACTATTGACATTGGAACTCCATGTCTTGAAATGATCTCCGTAACGTACAGTTTTTCCAACTGATCAAGATTAAATCTAATCCTTATTAGAAAAAAGTGTGTTGATTTCGTTAGTCTATCCACTATGACCCATATCGCATCGTATCCTTTCTGAGTCGTTGGAAGACCTACCACAAAATCCATTATGATATGTTGTGACAGCCCCGAATTCGGGTCCTCTGACCTCGGTTTGGTCATCACGATAAAATACAAACATCCACCTCTAAACAACATACGATAACTAAAATGCGGAATATAATAAACGTACGTCGTTCATTCAAAAGGTGTTACTAGTCCCAAGACACGATAACCTTCATATCATCATACAATCATACCCTAAAATAAATATTAGGGTTCACATTACATAATCGTAATTTAAACTAAGCATAAGATAAATTCTGCTTCTCGTAATTATCTTACATCTTCCTTTTACCCTTGTCCTTTCCTGAGGTCTCGGGCTTAGATTCAATATAATTCATGATATAGCAAGGATGAGCAACAAGTTTGCTCAACAAGTTTATATATAACAATAAGGATATATCATGATGAATGGAAAAATATCTGGCAATGGATTCAACAATATGAATATCTGAAGGATTCAACACTATGAATATAATAAGCAAATACAATGATTGCTTTTAGAATAACTGCTGGTCAAGTACTTTGAAATATAACACTCTAATGGAATCAATAGCTAATTGACCCTTTGGTTACTGGCTACAGAATAAGTACTTTAGGGGATCAGCCTCACGTACTCTATGTATATGCATTCATTTAAATGTTTTCTGTTGTATCTTATATTAGCTACCTGGGGGACTCCTTTATCATAAGAGGGGTATTCTTTCAGTCTAAGAATCTTTACCATCAATTGGTTTGGATAACTTTTATAAAACTTCATACGTTTGTCTGACCGAACAAATGTTCAGACTCTATCTGACACGGTTCTAAAATTATTGAACTTTAATGATGTACAAGTCCAAGACTGTACGAACTCAAATGCACTAAGTGTGAATATCAATAATATCGATGTGGGATAATTGTAAAGTAATTAAACAACTTAATAGCGTGCTTGGAAACAAGATTTCAAGCTTAAATGAATAACTTTCAATTCAACAATATCCCGCTCATTGCAATATGAGAAGAATAGGAAAACTTTCACAAACTCAAAGTTGTGTAAGTTTGGAAACTTGCAACACAATAAATTCGTATACTTGCTTAATATAATTTAGGGTAAGTTTAGGGAAACCTGCTTAAAAAAAGTAGGGTTCAAGGAACTTGTTTACGATATGCGTCGAACAAAAGTAATGCAAGGGTTTAGGATACTTGCCTGCTTGCTCAGTTATAATATAATTCTAGCTTTAATTACTTGCGTTGAAACAACCTAATATTAACAAGTCGGTCTTTTCAATTAGTATGTGTAAACTAGTACGAGTCTACACTTAAAGAATCAAATCAACACATAACAAGCTTCTATACATGTATCATTACATTACTCGATTAGTTTCTAACTATGTCATAGTTGAAATCACTATTTACTAATTCATCATAGGATTCTTTAAATAACATGCTTATTATCATATGACTACTATACTGGACAAGTATTACAGATTAAAGTAATCATATAAGTATGTATCAATTCTTAATTTAATAATAGAACTCAGATCTCAAAGGCAGCGTAATCAATACATGCAGTAAATGGTTTGTACTAAGGAGTGGCGTTGTCGCGCTGCTCCTGGTGCAAACCATGACATGGCTACTTCTGCAGCCAGTGCGCACACGACTTGCACGTAAACGAACAATCATGCACAACACACATGTTATTATATTAATAACTAACTTTAACCTTTTATCAAACATAGTAAAGGTCATAATTCGTTTTTACTTAATCAAGACTTCACATATTAAGCTATCAATCATGTAAGTCCCTTTACCTACCATACATCATAATTTCATATATATACATGCTAGACATCAAAAACATACTTACAAGTTCTCAACTTAATGTATATATAGCTTATCAAGTTCTTTTTCAAAACTCTAAGTCTCCACAGTAAATTCATTCAAACATGCAAGGTGAGTTTGCATTGTCTAAATCATGCTTTTATAATCACATAATAAAACACATTAACATCACTTTTTAAGTTCAAAAACTTAGTGTATACATAGCTCGTTTATACCTAGCCAATATAGTCCTTATTCTTGAAATTCCTATCTTAATTATGCTTGAATATCTTATAATATGTTCAAACATGTAACTAACATATTGACCCATGTCAAGACATATCAAAACGTAATACACTTGCATCCGAGGTTAGAACTAGTTTTGCAAAAAGGTTTATCAAAACTATTTTTCAACTCTTTAAGTCCTCTTTGAATAATCAAATTAAAATCAATTAACATGGCTTACTATATACATAATACTTTCAGTTCACATGCTCTTGTCATTTATAGTCATATACTAATTGTTATAGTAAGCTCGGCATATTTTAAGAAGCTAACATGAAGTAATCGTGATCTGCATTACTTGCACCTGCGGTGCGGTCTGGTGAAAGGCAAGGAAGTGGCGGCAGTTGCGCCTCTTCTTCGAAGCAGAAAAAATGGCCTCTCGCTCAGCAGAGGTTTAACTCCAACTTTGCCAAACATTTAATTACTGCAACTCAACTACTTCTAAGACTTCTAAGCATGCATACTAACTTGTATAACACACCTTTAAGTCAATTCATGCCACATTACCAAGAATTCATGAGAATTACAAGAATTTGACAAATACCAAATGAAGAACATAAGCTAGATTTTATACATCGTGGAGCCTAAATTGATTTCCCTCTCTTCTCAGATAATACTCCCTAATAGCTCAGCAACTAACACTCATTAATGCACTTCCCAGACAAATTCTCTAGCAACTGAGATATAAAGAAGGGGAGGCTATATATAGAGAACTCATTGTCTAGACAATGTTCTTACCCCATGGCTTTATTCACATAAAATTGGAAGGATACAAGGGTTATAGAGGAGTTGGTGAGAGTTGGTAATTTTACTCATGAATCCCACTCCCCATCTATGTTGGTTGATTTTGAGGTGAAGATGGAGTAGACTTGCTAGCTCTTTGGAAAATACGTAAATTAGCTTTACACTACTATTCATGTACTTAGTGACAATCATTTTGGGACAAGGAAGAAAACTCAGCATTTGCACAATGAAATGCAACAATGTAATGCAATACTTGGTTAAAACCATATATACACACATAATACAAACTTTGGTTATAAAATATGTATACACCATTCATTTCATATAACATAGGTTATAATTACTAAAAGGTATACAATGTATTTCCTAATTACGAGGTATCAAGTAGTGCACATTCATATAATTCATGTACATTTTTTCTATTACCATGACTACTATTATTATAATAACTTAATGAAATCATTATAAATTTAACTATGGATATTATTATATGTTAACAAGGTATACATTAATGTTTACCCACACACTTCATATCTGTTAGGTTTGTAATATTCATGAACGCAATCAAATTGCATAAAAATGCGAAAACGTGTAAAATCAGAGTTTAAAAAATTTACAAACCATATACCCGGATCACCCTTTATGCACAATTATTAATTAAACGAAAAGATAAAGAATAAAATCATACCCTTGAAGATCGAGCTTCCTTAGGTACAAGTTCACCTCCAAATCCTTTCGCGTTTAACTTGAATCCACCGGGGTTTTGTTCCTTCCTTTGATCAACGTTAGCCACCCATATGTTTGGCCTCTAGAGGTGATCCACCAAGGAATAATAATGATTCAAGAAGAAGAGATATTGGCTCAACCCTAGTTTTCTATCTCTATAGAAAAGGGCGTACTCTCCAACAAATTGGAATTATTACGTATGTTGAAAAAAGTCAACAACTCCATCACCCATAATAAGACTCCTCTTATTTATAGATGTGGGCAACCCACCTTAACAATTAAGGAATTGAGATTTATTTAATTAATTAAATTCTTTTAATTAATTAAGCTCCTAATCTTATTAGGGATAATTAATTAAACTCCTTTAACTAATTTTCCTTCCTAATCCAATTAGGAATAAATGAGAGTACTTATATTAAATTAATTCCTAAACTCTTTTAGAAATTAAAATAATAATAATTGTAATAATATTAATAAGACTCCTCTTATTAATTTATATTTAATATTTCTAAAATATTAAATAATAAATATTAAGCTATTTAATTTATTCTATCACCATAGATTAAATTAAATATACTTAACATATTATTACGATTATTCCATTAACTTCTTAAATAATTATTCTTCCTTTTATGGTGTGACCCTTTAGGTTCTCCATATTAAACCTAGTTGTGAATAAATCAATTAGAACAATTCTAATCTTATTTAAATAAATAAATTAAACAATTAATTTATTTAAATAAATAATATTTATTCTACAATAGGGATAAGCCTCCCCTAGCGATCAACGACTTTCCGGATAATATAGATTTCAACATTAATCATAAAAGAACCTTTGAGTAAATAGTTACTGCACAATTCAATCCTTCCACCATACAATGTCCCAATTAAATATAAGACATGGAATTACTGTCAAGTCTTATTTTATTTAATTATATGTATTTCTACTCTTAAATGCACAACTCCAAATAATGCAAATTAGAAACTCCTTTCTAATTTCATTCTGCCTTGGCCAAGGACTACTGGGTTGTCATTTATCGAATCACATAG
Organism: Panax quinquefolius; assembly: GCA_020205615.1. Classification (NCBI taxonomy): domain Eukaryota; kingdom Viridiplantae; phylum Streptophyta; class Magnoliopsida; order Apiales; family Araliaceae; genus Panax; species Panax quinquefolius. The sequence continues at coordinate 125,568,938 of CM035152.1, forward strand.
GACATTTCTCTTCTTTTATTAGAAGTGGTAGATTCTTTATTGATCATACATTATCTCCATGTACAACTTATTATACTCAAGCATACCCTTTGATATACCCTAAGGGTCTTAAGGAATAAGTCAAAGTATAACTCATCATACACAAGATACTATGATGATCTCAAGTCCAAGGATTACTTGTACTACTATCACTACAGGAATTCCTATTGACATGCAAATAAAACCCCATTAGGTATTCCTTAGCGAGCCAATGTTCAAAGGAACTTATTCTCTAATAAGCATCTACATACTTGCTTTAGTGTCTCCACACAAATGATCATGAGATCAATCATCCTCATCCAATGAGCAAGCAACGTATGTACCAATCTACCCGGATTCACTAATCCCCAATTTAGTAATCCAATGATTGGGAACTATTTTAGTTTTAAGCTTTCTAAGAATTTAGATCTCATTAGAATGATCATCATCATTATTCTAAAAGCATTGCTTAAAACTATGGGTTTATCACATATTATAAAACAAACATCATGTAGATAATTAAAAGCCTTTAATAAATTAATACTTTTTATTAATAAATGAATAAGATTGTTACAAAGTATATGCTTTATCATCAAACATGATTGGCTTGTGTGCATATTACTTTCAATCTCCCACTTGCACTAAAAGCCAATCGTCATGGTAACTCATACTCTTCTTCTCTAAGTGACGATTATCCTGTTGCATGGATAAGCTTTAGTTAATGGATATGTAATGTTGTTCTTGAGAGTCCACTGTCTCTATAGTGATTTCCCATCTTCAATGATTCTAATAATCAAATGAAAGTGCCACAACACATGTTTAGATCCAAGATGAGACTTAGGAACTATTCCTAGTTACGTAATGAACTTTTAATCCAAACAATCAACTTGCGGCTTCATTTATAGCTATATACTTTGTCTTTATCACTAAACCAAAGAACTCTTTTCTTTGTTTGGAACCTTTCCAATTCACTACACCACCGCTCAAGGTAACCCTTTACCTTAAAGTGGATTTTTCTGTCGTCTCTTGTTCCGTCTGCGAAAAACTTGAGTCATTAAGCCCTCTAGTTTTAATTAAGACGCACCATGAATATGATCACATCCTTAGTGCTTGGCTTAAGAACTTTAAGATGTTTTTCACTGACTCATAGTGAACTTCTCCATAATATGACTGATCAACATCAGGTCTCGTATATTTCATTGCATACATGATAGTTACTCATGTGATCTCTCTTTTGGAGTCTTTGGGGACTATAAAGAGAGATACACTCCAAAGCTCATCAACATGAGACATCTCTTGGAGTTTGCCATGCTAAACAACTTTAGCGTCAAATTAATATAGGTTCCTTGGGTTAAGTCGAGCATCCTTTTAAATCTATCTATATAGATTTATATCCCCAATTAAGATACTCTTCCCAAACCATTCATGGAGGAATGTTTAGACAACTTTATCTTTACTGATTGTAGCATTGGTATGTTATTCCTTATCCGTAGTATATCAACATATAATACTAGAAATTTCACGACGCTCCCACTGACCCTTTTGTACACACTAGAAGTCTTACCTCATCGAATGTAACTCTGGATCATCATCTTCTATGATGTGTACCTCATCATCATCATCCATGATGAATCCATACCTCCTAGGTATCTTTGGTACTATTCCATATTTACGATTCGGTTGTGGTACAATAGGTCTATCTACAGGTTCCTCTTATTTGACTTATAGTGTTTTGTGGTTATTGAACTCTTCAAGATCTATTATCTTCCCACTAGCCCCTTCAATGATAAACACCTTTATCTTAAAAGGCAGCGTGTTTAGTAACAAACACCTTTTGCTAAGCAGGATTATAGAACATATACCCTAAACTTACTTTAGGATGTCCCACAAATCGACACTTGTCAAATCTTGTCCCAAGCTTATCCTTTGAAACCTTTTCACATAAGTTGGACAACCCCTTATCTTAACATACTTAAGATTAGGAATCCTCCCTGTCCATAACTTTTATGGAGTCTTGGGGCTGATTTTGAGGTTACCTTTTCCGTAGATATGCAGCCATTTCTAGGACATTACCCTAGAGGGATACTGAAATGTCGGTAAAATCATTATGGACCGCACCATGTTCAAATAGGTGCAATTTTCCATTCAGATACATCAATCAATTATTGCGTATCAGGATGTGTCCATTATGAGAAAACCATTTGAGATGATCTAGAACTTATTGCACAAGTATTTATTCCTTGATCTAATCAAAGAATCTTAATACATTGCCAATTTGTTTCACTTCTAAATTCTTTGATCCTTTCAAATAATTTACACTTGTATTTCAACAAATACATACATTCAACTCTTTGAATGATCATCTCCTTTTCTTATACTAATTTGTTCAATATGCAAAATTATTTTCATATAAGTCAAGTATACAAAATTTATTAAGTGATATTCCTGTTCTATACAAAACATTATTATTATAAATAGAACAACAATTGTTCTTAATTATAATACCAAAAATTTCATTGTCCAACAATAAAATGGAAATAATATTTTTAACAAGAACTGGAATAAAATAACAACTTATTGACTTAATAGATTTTCCCGTAGGCATTGCTAAACTATAAGTTTCTATAGCTAATGCAGCAACCTTTGCTACATTTCCCGCACTTAGGATTACTTATATTTGTTTAGCTTTCTACTTATGCTTGGTCCTTTTCATAAATCTATATTTATGATAACCAAAGTCGGTATCCAATACCCAAGTAGAACCTTGACTTAAAGAAAAATTTATTTTAATCATGAACAAAAACTGTATTGAAACTTCACTAAGCTTCTTTGGTTAGCCTCTGCAAGATGCTTCTCAGCTTTCTTTCCAAAGGTCCGGGCTTATTGTAGTGGAAGCAAACTCCTTTGCTATCCGTGATCGCTTTTGTTCTTATTATCCTTTGTTTATGCCTTTCTATTTACCTTCTTTGAATCGTTCTTCCTTTTTGAAGATCATTTGGCCCCTACCAAGAAGACTCTCTTTCTTGGTTGGAAAGTGACTCTCAACATTTTTTAACATGATAAGCAAATCGGTGAGGTGATATCTAGCTTGTTTATATGAAAAATTCACAACTCGTGAAAGGAGTCCTGGGAGTGAGTGCAAGATCAAATCTTGGCTCAACTCTCCATCCATGACAAAACCAGTTGTCCTAATTGATCAATCAAATTGATTATGTTAAGAACTTTTTATGCATACTATAGTGCCATTGGCCATTCTAGATCGGAAGAGCTCCTTAGATATCGATATCTATCGGTCCTACTTTCCTCACCATCAACTACTTGATGCGCGGTAATATAGTAGGAGCATCCATAGTTTCATACTGACGCTGGAAGCTCGTTACTCATGGATGCGAACATGATGCATTGAGCCAACTATGCATCATCTTGCCACTTTCAAAAGTAGCAATGTCTTCTTCAGAGGCATTATGCGCCACCATTCTTGAGAATAAGCGTATTAAGGACATAAGATAGCTTTTCAGCTATGAGAACTATTCTCAAATTCCTTAACCAATCCGTTTAATTCGGTCTGGTTAATTTAGCATCTAATATGCTTCGCAGTGATAGTAATTAAGACATTGTAAAATTTTGTAAATGAATTTGTAATTAACAACATTTTAACATACATTCTTTTATTAATTACCAAAATAATTTAGGTCTTGTTTTAAATTGGTATCTCCCACTATTTTCTTCAAACTATATTACCCTCACTTATATAGTTCGGCAAAATCTAATTAAAGATTTGCTAGTGAGAATAAGGATCCCATTTCAAATGTATATAGCCTTGTGGTGACACAACAAACTATATATAAATAAATAGGTAGACAACTTTTGTCAATTACATCAACTATGCAACTCCTTTTCTTTTGCCTCTTAGATTATTTTGATCAAGTGGTGGCACATCCGAATCAAAATTATCCAAGTTAAGTCCAACCTAGCACTCCATATATTCAAAAAAGAAAAATATCATCCTTGTGGTGACACAACAAAACAATATTGTTCAATTTTCTTTATAAGCATCAAATGTGATAAATTAACATCTTAAATACTTAATACTTGCCTTGTGGTGACACAACAAACTCATATTAAATATTTAATACTCTATTAATTTTATCATGCTAGAAGGCGACGTTCGATATTCCAAATATCTTTGAACGCTTAGGACTTAATATAAAAAATGGAGGGGTTTGTTATTAATTATCTCATCTTGTTTAGCAGCATTTATACATATATATATATATATAAAATACGTCGTCGTATTAATGAACATCTGACATGTTTGCATAATATATAATATATATAGTATAAGCATGCACATATAGAATACTATATTCTACCCGGATTGATTATGGACTTTTATTCTAGTTTGGTTCACTAGAGCCACCAAGTGAACCAAAAGGTCAAACCCTAGGGGTGCAAGAAATAATATTTAAATATAACTATTACATTTAAACCCTGGCTCCATTACAAATGGGTCTTCAAGCGCCTTTGCTCCTTGATCTCCAATTTTTCAAAAATTAATTCTAACTATTCCTATTACAAAACTATTTAAAATAAATAGAAACCTTGATCAGGCGTTCAAGGGAAGTACATAGGAGAGAGATAAAATTTACATTAAGAAAAAATTAGAGAAGACGAGGTACGCAGACCCCATTTAATAAAATCCATACATTCATGCATCCATCTAAAATAAAATTCAATCATATTGGTCAATAGTCCATAATCAATCCCATTTATTATAATACACATCACAATATGCATCAATAAATAACATTCATCTCATGAATAATAAACATTTAATATATATATTGATATCATTTAATGGGCAAATTTAGTTAGTATAAAATCTATTTTTGAATCAAAATAAACTCCTTTATTTTAATCCAAATTTAAATCAAAATAAAACTATTTTATTTTAATTTATCCAATTTTGAATAAAATAAACTATTTTATTTTAATCAAAATTTTAATCAAAATAAACTCCTTTATTTTAATTAATTATGGAATCCATTCCAAGTAAAAAAAAAAATATTTAATTAAAATAAACTCTTTTATTTTAATTAATTATGGAATCCAATTCTATGTAAAAAAAATCTTTTATTAAAGGAAACACGGATATTCTTTCCTATTCACAAATAAACTTCTTTATTTTGAATAATATGAAATCATATTTCATATCTAAATAAACTCCTTTATTTAAGGAAATTAGGATTCTCTTTCCATTCACAAATAAACTCCTTTATTTTGAATAATATGAAATCTTATTTCATATCTAAATAAACTCCTTTATTTAAGGAAAAATAGAATCTAATTTCAACTCCAATTAGTTAGCATGGAATCCAATTCCAACTCTAATTAGTTAGCATGAAATTCTAATTTTAAAATTAAAATAAATCATTTATTTTAATATTAAAATAAACCTTTATTTTAAGATTAAAATAAACTTTTATTTTAAAAATTAAAATTATTAAGAATATAATATATATATATATATATATATATATATATATCCGAATATTATATATATATATAATAAAAGAACCAAAACCGTGCACTTAATTAGAAATCCTTGATTTGCGTGCATGCCTCATGCTTTTTTTTTTTTTTTTTTTTTTTTTATTCCGTGCTATCCTGTTAACTTTACATGAAGCCAGCAACAAGTTTCCAGGATAACATAAAATCTTGATTTCCATGATTTCCCTTAAAAAAATACATATAAGAAGCACGTGGCCCATTTGTTTTGTTACTTCTTAGCACACGGAATAATTGCTAAAATATATCATATATTAGTTATAATATATAATTAACATCCAAGCTTCAGACCACCGAATTTCCGTGCTACATAATCATAGATTCAAATTAATTTATTTGAATTGCGCTTTTTTTTTTTTTTTATTATAAATTTTATACAATAAAATTACGCCCAAAAAAAATTGTTCTAAACACATATCAATATACATATCAAATTGAAACAATTAATAATTCGCATAAAGGTTTGGCTCTGATGCCACTGTTAGGTTTGTAATATTCATGAACGCAATCAAATTGCATAAAAATGCAGAAACGTGTAAAATCGAGTTTAAAAATTTACAAACCATATACGGATCACCCTTTATGCACAATTATTAATTAAACAAAAGATAAAGAATAAAATCATACCCTTGAAGATCGAGCTTCCTCAGGTACAAGTTCACATCCAAATCCTTTCGCGTTCAACTTGAATCCACCGGGGTTTTGTTCCTTCCTTTGATCAACGTTAGCCACCCATATGTTTGGCCTCTAGAGGTGATCCACCAAGGAATAATAATGATTCAAGAAGAAGGGATATTGGCTCAACCCTAGTTTTCTATCTATATAGAAAGGGCGTACTCTCCAACAAATTGGAATTATTACGTATGTTGAAAAAAGTCAACAACCCCATCACCCATAATAAGACTCCTCTTATTTATAGATGTGGGCAACCCACCTTAACAATTAAGGAATTGGGATTTATTTAATTAATTAAATTCTTTTAATTAATTAAGCTCCCTAATCTTATTAGGGATAATTAATTAAACTCCTTGAACAAATTTTCCTTCCTAATCCAATTAGGAATAAATGAGAATACTTATATTAAATTAATTCCTAAACTCTTTTAGAAATTAAAATAATAATAATTGTAATAATATTAATAAGACTCCTCTTATTAATTTATATTTAATATTTCTAAAATATTAAATAATAAATATTAAGCTATTTAATTTATTCTATCACCATAGATTAAATTAAATATACTTAACATATTATTACGATTATGCCATTAACTTCTTAAATAATTATTCTTCCTTTTATGGTGCTGACCCTTTAGGTTCTCCATATTAAACCTATTGTGAATAAATCAATTAGAACAATTCTAATCTTATTTAAATAAATAAATTAAACAATTAATTTATTTAAATAAATAATATTTATTCTACAATAGGGATAAGCCTCCTTAATGATCAACGACTTTCCGGATAATATAGATTTCAACATTAATCATAAAAGAACCTTTGAGTAAATAGTTACCGCATAATTCAATCCTTCCACCATACAATGTCCCAATTAAATATAAGACATGGAATTCTTTGTCAAGTCTTATTTTATTTAATTATATGTATTTCTACTCTTAAATGCACAACTCCAAATAATGCAAATTAGAAACTCCTTTCTAATTTTATTACGCCTTGGCCAAGGACTCTTTGGGTTGTCATTTATCGAATCACATAGGACATTTCTCTTCTTTTATTAGAAGTGGTAGATTCTTTATTGATCATACATTATCTCCATGTACAACTTATTATACCCAAGCATACCCTTTGATATACCCTAAGGGTCTTAAGGAATAAGTCAAAGTATAACTCATCATACACAAGATACTATGATGATCTCAAGTCCAAGGATTACTTGTACTACTATCACTACAGGAATTCTTATTGACAGGCAAATAAAACTCCATTAGGTATTCCTTAGCGAGCCACGTTCAGTGAACTTATTCTCTAATAAGCACCTACATACTTGCTTTAGTGTCTCCACACAAATGATCATGAGATCAATCATCCTCATCCAATGAGCAAGCAACGTATGTACCAATCTACCCGGATTCACTAATCCCCAATTTAGTAATCCAATGATTGGGAACTATTTTAGTTTTAAGCTTTCTAAGAATTTAGATCTCATTAGAATGATCATCATCATTATTCTAAAAGCATTTCTTAAAACTATGGGTTTATCACATATTATAAAATAAAGATCATGTAGATAATTAAAAGCCTTTAATAAATTAATACTTTTTATTAATAAATGAATAAGATTGTTACAAAGTATATGCTTTATCATCAAACATGATTGGCTTGTGTGCATATTACTTTCAATATCACATAACAATATTAATATGCAATTCACATAAATGCAATTAACTCTTATTATAAAGTCTATATTTAATATATAGACATATTAATGTGCCACCTTGTACTATATAAAATATATAGTTAACTACCATATAAATAAAGGTTTACTACATTGCACAAATAAATCAAGTAAACATATAATCACATTATTCTCCTTAATTATTATTTATTCATAATAATTATTAATTAACACATTATCAATTAATTACTCATAATTTCAATTAATCAATATGTTCAAATCTTGCCACCATATTCAAATAAATTAAATTTTTAATTATTTATAATCTTATCAATCCCTTGATATCAAACTCTTAGGGTTAGTCCACTAATTTAAATAACCTATTAGTGACTCCCTTTAAATCATTTCATAAATTCACATAACCACATAAGGTTTAAATAGACTCACAAAACTAACTCGTTAAAATTAAATCACATATTTAATTGATAAGGAGTTTAAAATTCATGGTCGTTACATCCCTCCCCCCCTTATAAAAATTTCGTCCTTAGAATTGTAAAAAAAAGGTTACTCAGATAAAAACAGATAATTCGCTCTCATTTTCTTTTCTAGCTCCCGCATAACTTCTTCTATGGCGTGATTCCTCCAAAGAATCTTTACGAAATGAATAATCTTATTCCTTAACTTATGTTCCTTTCTATCTAGTATCTGGACAGGAATTTCCTCGTACGATAAGTCTTTCTCGACTTGAGTTGGTTAATAAGAGATAACGTGTTTATAGTCTAGTTTATACGACCGCAACACTGACACATGAAACACATTGTGAATGTGCTCAAGTTCAGGAGGTAACGCTACCTCGTACGCCACTTCACCGACTCGCTTCAGAATCTCGAACGGTCCTATGAACCTAGGGCTCAACTTGCCCTTCTTCCCAAAATGAATATTCCCTTTCCATGGGAGATACTTTCAGAAAAGCATAGCTTCCTACTTCAAAATCTCTCTTCTTGTGATGTAAATCCACATACTTCTTCTGGCGATCTTGAGCGGCTACTAATCATGCTCTTATCACCTTGATGATTTCTACCATCTGTTATACCAATTTTGGTCCCAAACAGTCGACGTTCTCAAACTTCGACCCAATATAAGGGCGTTCTACATTTCCTCCCATACAGTGCTTTGTACGGTGGCATTCCAATACTGGCGTGGTAACTATTGTTATACGCGAACTCTACTAATGGAAGGTGATCCTCCCAATTACCCTTGAAGTCCGTCACAGAAGCTCTGAGTATGTCTTCAAGTGTCTGAATCGTTCTCTCTCTTTGCCCATCGGTCTGCGGATGATACGCGATACTCAGTCGTAGTTGTGTCCCCATTCTTTCTTGAAAACTCTTCCAGAAGTTTGATGTGAACCGCAAATCTCTATCTGATACAATAGATACCGGCAACCCATGCCTCAAGATAATTTCCTTAACATATAATTTGGCTAACTGGTCCAAACTATACTTAATCCTAATTGGGAAAAAGTGAGCTGACTTAGTAAGACGATCTACAATCACCCATATGGCGTCGTGCCCTTTTTGCGTTGCCGGAAGTCCCACCACAAAGTCCATTGTGATGTGCTCCTATTTCCATTCTAGAATCTCTAATGGTTGTAATAACCCGCTTGGTCGTTGGTGTTCTGCCTTGACTCTCTGATAAGTTAGGCATCTACTTACGCATTCCGCAACCTCTCTCTTCATGTTTAGCCACCAGAAATGGTGACGCAAATCTTGGTACATCTTTGTGCTTCCTGGGTGTGTAGAATATCTCGTACTGTGCGCTTCTTGCAAAATCTCCTCTCTCAGTTCTGGTACAAGCGGTACCCAAATTCGTCCTTCAAATCTTAGCAGTCCAGCGCCATCAATCTTAAATTTCATTTCATAACCTTCAGTCAATCGCTTCTTGATGTTAATGCAATCTTTGTCCTTTTATTGTGCTTCTTTAACCTTATCCAATAAAGTTGGACTCCCTATCATTGTAAATAATTGTTCATTGTTCTCCATCGGATACTTAATCTCCAAGTATAACCGTTCGAAAGCTTTCACCAAATCTTCTTGAATAGTTAACTTCAATAACTTCTCTCTGCCTTTTCTGCTCAAGGCATCTGCCACTACATTTGCTTTGCCTGGATGGTACAGAATCTTACAATCATAACCTTTGATCAATTGTAACAATCGGCGCTACCTCATGTTTAATTCTTTCTGTGTGAAGATATACTTCAGACTCCAGTGGTCCGTATATATCTCACATTTCTCACCATACAAATAATGCCTCCAAATCTTCAAGGCAAAAACTACCGCTGCTAACTCCAGATCATGAGTCAGATATCCCTTCTCATAATCTTTTAGCTGACGTGAGGCGTACGCAATGACTCTACCATGTTGCATTAGTACACAGCCGAGACCTTTGTGTGACGCAACACTATACACTACAAACCATCCCATATTGTCTGGTAAGGCCAACACAGGTGATTGACTAAGCCTCTTCTTCAATTCTAGGAAACTTTCTTCACACTTCTCTATCAAAATGAACTTAACTGTCTTCCTGGTAAGATTGGTCAACGGTGATGCTAATTTTAAAAAATCCCGAATAAATCTTCGAAAGTATCACGCCAATCCTAAGAAACTCTTAATTTCTGTTGGCGTCTTCGGCTGCTCCCAATTGATAACCGCTTCTACATTCGCTGGATCCACCTAAACACCATTCTTGTTGATAACGTGCCCTAAAAATTGCACTCTTTGCAACCAAAACTAATATTTGGAGAATTTTGCATACAGCTTCTCCCTTCTTAATGTCTCCAACACTATCCGAAGATGCTCGGCGTGTTCTTCCTCCATTTCTGAATATACGAGAATGTCATCAATGAATACGACAACAAACTTATCCAAATACTGTTTGAACACTCTGTTAATCAAATCCATAAATGTTGTTGGCGTGTTCGTCAAACCAAATGACATTACCAGAAACTTAACCGAGTTCTGAATGTTGTCATTGGAATATCCTTTGGCCTCACTTTCAGTTGGTGATAACCAGTCCTCAAGTCAATCTTCGAAAAGTACTTTGCCCCCTTCAACTGATCAAACAAATCGTCTATCCTAGGCAACGAGTACTTGTTCTTAATGGTGACCTTGTTCAACCCTCGGTAGTCGATACAAAGTCTTAGCGACCCATCTTTCTTCTTTACGAATAAGACTGGTGCTCCCCACGGTGATACGCTCGGTCGAATGTATTCCTTATCTAACAACTCTTGTAATTGAGCCATTAGTTCTTTCATCTCTACCGGTGCCATACGATACGACGCTTTGTATACCGGTGGTGTCCCTGGTGCCAACTTAATGACAAACTCAATCTCTCTATCCGGTGGCAATCCTAGAAACTCGTCTCGGAAGACATCAATGAAATCCCTTACAATAGTTATCTGACTCAGTTCACCATCGACTCGTTGAGTATCAACCACGTGAGCCAACTAACCTATACTACCCTTCCTAAGCAACCTCTGTGCTTGCACCATCGTCAGACAATGAGATTGTCTCGGTGATTTACTAGCATAAAATACCACCTTTGACTTATTCGGAGTCTTAAGGTGTACACACTTCTTCTTACAGTCTATAATTGCTCCGTGAACCAATAACCAATCCATTCCAAGGATTACATCGAACTCCCCCAAATGAATCGGTATCAAATCCACCTTGAGCTTAAATCCTCGCAATTCGGTATAACAATTCCTATGAATATATTCTACGGGGATAATTTCCTTGTTCGGTACTTCTACGTTCATAGGGTGTTCTAATCTCTCACGGGGTAAGCCTAACTATTTAGCAAATTCTTCAAAAATAAAAGAGCAGGTAGCACCCGAGTCAAATAACACGTATGCATCTATATCATTGATCGGAATGATACCTGACATCACGTCCTTAGACTCCACCGTATCTTGTACGGTCATGTTGAATGTTCGTACCGTTGGTCTGTTGGCTTGACTAGGTGACCCTCCAATGTTCAGTCCATTATTGTTGTTGTTGCAGTTTTCGCTAGCTGCATCGCCCTTTTTCTTCGGGCAATACTTAATTTGATGGTCCGTGGCTCCACATAAGAAACAACCTCCCTTTTGCTTATTCGGACACTGAGGAGCCATGTGCCCCGGTTGTCCACAACGATAATAAACATTCTTTCCCTTCATGCACTCTCCCGAGTGGTTCCTCCCACAATTATTACACTTCATACTTTTCTTAGCCTCCCCTCCGGACTTATTACCTCTAGAGGATTGACTCTTTGTCCATTTACGCTTGTTGGGGTTGCTGCCTCCGCTGCTTCTCCCTTTCTACCCTTCTTGACCTGCCTTCTTTTCTTGTTTAAATCGCGCGATGGCTTCATTGCCTCCTTCAGCAATGATAGCCCTTTCCAAAAGATCAGAGTATGTACTGATCTTTAACACAGCCACTGCCTTCTACACCCATGGTTTTAATCCTAATTCGAACCTCCTTGCCTTCCTGGCCTCAGTGTCAACCTGATGTGGAGCGAATCGGGCTAACTCGTTAAATCTCGCCGTGTACTCTGCGACAGACATACTACCTTGTTTCAGTTCTAGAAACTTAACCTCCATATCCTGTTGTGTATTCTCCGAGAAGTAATTCTTAAGGAATAGCTCCTTAAATCTCTCCCAATGAATAACTCCTTTATCTGCTCAGCCCTTATTGGCTTTCCACCAATAGTTAGCTTCGCCCTTCATCATAAATGTGGAAAAACTCATCTTCTATGCTTCGGCCACGCGTGTGACTTCAAACACCTTATCCATTTCTTCTATACATGTCTGGGCTTCAATTGGATCCAAGGTTCCCCGAAATTCTGGTGGTCCTAACAATTTAAAGTCGTTAAAGCTAGCCAAGTGTTGTCTGGTTCCCTCAGCTTCTTTCATGGGGTCTATTTTGCATTACCTCGAGCTTCTGAGTTAACAAAGTTTTGCATTGCATTGGATCAACTTTTTCCAGTCCACCATTGTTAACGGATCCTTCCTCTCACTGATTCTGCTGAATTCTCCTAGGCGGCATGATTTGAAGAAAGGGAGAAAATTATTAGGCTTTATGTGATATGTTATTCATGTTAGCATTAAGAAGTTTAAGGCGTCTATCAATCATTCTTGATTTAAATAAACAATTTCAGTATCACAATAAAACTCGATGGATTTTCTCAACCCATCACTTACATACTCTACTTGAGTTTTCTAATAAGGTTATAACCTAGGTTTCGCATTCCTAACGTTTATAACCTACTACTCTGATACCAACCTGTGACAGCCCTGAATCCGGGTCCTCTGACCCCGGTTTGGTCATCACGATAAAATACAAACATGTACCTCTAAACAACATACGATAACTAAAATGCGGAATATAATAAACGTTCGTCGTTCATTCAAAAAGTGTTATTAGTCCCAAGATACGATAACCTTAATATCATCTTATAATCATACCCTAAAATAAATATTAGGGTTCACATTGCATAATCATAATTTAAACTAAGCATAAGATAAATTCTGCTTCTCGCAATTATCCAACATCTTCCCTTTACCCTTGTCCTTTCCTGAGGTCTCGGGCTTAGCTGCAATATAATTCATTATATAGCAAGGATGAACAACAAGTTTTCTCAACAAGTTTATATACAACAATAAGGATATATCATGGTGAATGGAAAAATATCTGGCAATGGATTCAATAATATAAATATCTGAAGGATTCAACACTATGAATATAATAAGCAAAGACAATGATTACTTTTAGAATAACTGCTGGTCAAGTAGACTTTGAACTATAACACTCCAATGGAATCAATAGCTAATTGACCATTTGGTTACTGGCTACAGAATAAGTACTCTAGGGGATCAGCCTCACGTACTCTATGTATATGCATAACATTTAAATCTGCTCTGTTGTATCTTATATTAGATACCTGGGGTACTCCCCTATCATAAGAGGGGTATTCTTTCAGTCTAAGAATCCTTACAATCAATTGGTTTGGATAGCTTTTATAAAACTTCATACGTTTGTCTGACCGAACAAAGGTTCAGACTCTATCTGACACAGTTCTACAATTATTGAACTTTAATGATGTATAAGTCCAAGACTGTACGAACTCAAATGCACTAAGTGCGAATATCAATAATATCGATGTGGGATAATTGTAAAGTAATTAAACCACTTAATAGCGTCCTTGGAAACAAGATTTCAAGCTTAAATGAATAACATTCAATTCAACAATATCCTACTCATTGCAATATGAGAAGGATAGGAAAACTTTCACAAACTCAAAGTTGTGTAAGTTTGGAAACTTGCAACACAATAAATTCGTATACTTGCTTAATATAATTTAGGGTAAGTTTAGGGAAACCTGCTTAACAAAAGTAGGGTTCAAGGAACTTGCTTACGATATGCATCGAATAAAGTAATGCAAGGGTTTAGGATACTTGCTTGCTTGCTCAGCTACAATATAATTCTAGCTTTATTTACTTGCGTTGAAACAACCTAATATTTACAAGTCGGTCTTTTCAATTAGTATGTGTAAACTAGTACGAGTCTACACTTAAAGAATCAAATCATCACATAGCATGCTTTTATACTTGTATCATTACATTACTCGATTAGTTTCTAACTATGTCATAGTTGAAATCACTATTTACTAATTCATCATATGATTCTTTCAATAACATGCTTATTATCATATGACTACTATACTGGACAAGTATTACAGATTAGAGTAATCATATAAGTATGCATCAGTTCTTAATTTAATAATGAAACTCGATCTCGGTCTTGAATCGCAGTAATGCGCTTTGTTTGTACTTAAGAGTATGCGCGGCCATGCTAGCTGCTCTGGTGCAAACCAAGACATGGATGCTTTTGCAGTAAGCCAGTGCGCACACGACTTGCACGTAAATGAACAATCATGCACAACACACATGTTATTATATTAATAACTAACTTTAACCTTTTATCAAACATATCAAAGGTCATAATTCGTTTTTACTTAATCAAGACTTCACATGTTAAGCTATCAATCATGTAAGTCACTTTACCTACCATACATCATACTTTCATATATATATATATATATATATACATGCTAGACATCAAAAACATAATTACAAGTTCTCAAATAAATGTATATATAGCTTATCAAGTTTTTTTTCAAAACTTTAAGTCTCCACAATAAATTATTTCAAACATGCAAGGTGAGTTTGCATAGTCTAAATCATGCTTTTACAATCACATAATAAAAAACATTAACATCTTTTTTAAGTTCAAAAACTTAGTGTATACATAGCTCGTTTATACATAGCCAATATAATCCTTATTCTTGGAATTCCTATCTTAATCATGCTTGAATATCTTATAATATGTTCAACCATGTAACTAACATATTGACCCATGTCAAGACATATCAGAACGTAATACACTTGCATCCGAGGTTAGAACTTGTTTTGCAAAAAGGTTTATCAAAACTATTTTTCAACTCTTTAAGTCCTCTTTGAATAATCAAATTAAAATCAACTAACATGGCATACTATATACATAATACTTTCAGTTCACATGCTTAGGTCATTTATAATCATATACTAATTGTCATAGTAAGCTCAGCATATTTTAAGAAGCTAACATGAGCAACTGTGATCTGCTACACGTGCGGCCGCGTGGTGAAAGGCAAGGGAAGTGGCGCAGTCGCACCACTTCGACCAGACAGAAAAAAATGGCCTCTGCTTCTGCAGAGGCTCAACTTTAACTTTGCCAAACATTTAATTGCTGCAACTCAACTACTTCTAAGACTTCTAAGCATGCATACTAACTTGTATAACACACCTTTAAGTCAATTCATGCCACATTACCAAGAATTTATGGGAATTACAAGAATTTTGACAAATACCAAATGAAGAACATAAGCTAGATTTTCTACCTCTTGGAGCCTAAATTTATTTCCCTCTCTTCTCAGATTATACTCCCTAATACCTCAGCAACTAACATTCACTAATTCACTTCCTAGACAAATTCTCTAGCAACTGAGAAATGAAGAAGGGGATGCTATATATAGAGAACTCATTGTCTAGACAATGTTCTTACCCCATGGCTTGATTCACATGAAATTAGAAGGATACAAGGGTTATAGAGGAGTTGGTGAGAGTTGGTAATTCTACTCATAAATCCCACTCCCCATCTATGTTGGTTGATTTTGAGGTGAAGATGGAGTAGACTTGCTAGCTCTTTGGAAAATACGTAAATTAGCTTTACACTACTATTCATGTACTTGGTGACAATCATTTTGGGACTAGGAAGAAAACTCAGCATTTTCACAATGAAATGCAACAATGTACTGCAATACTTGGTTAAAACCATATATACACACATAATACAAACTTTGGTTATAAAATATGTATACACCATTCATTTCATACAACATAGGTTATAATGACTAAAAGGGCATAGAATGTATTTCCTAATTACGAGGTATCAAGTAGTGCACATTCATATAATTCATGTACATTTTCAATTACCATGACTACTATTATTATAATAACTTAATGAAATCATTATAAATTTAACAATGGATATTATTATATGTTAACAGGTATACATGAATGTTTACCCACACACTTCATATCACATAACAATATTAATATGCAATTCACATAAATGCAATTAACTCTTACTATATAGTCTATATTTAATATATAGACATATTAATGTGCCACCTTGTACTATATAAAATATATAGTTAACTACCATATAAATAAAGGTTTACTACATTGCACAAATAAATCAAGTAAACATATTATCACATTATACTCCTTAATTATTATTTATTCATAATAATTATTAATTAACACATTAACAATTAATTACTCATAATTGAAATTAATCAATATGTTCAAATCTTGCCACCATATTCAAATAAATTGAATATTTAATTATTAATAATCTTATCAATCCCTTGATATCAAACTCTTAGGGTTAGTCCACTAATTTAAATAACCTATTAGTGATTCCCTTTAAATCATTTCATAAATTCACATAACCACATAAGGTTTAAATAGACTCACAAAACTAATTCGTTAAAATTAAATCACATATTTAATTAATAAGGAGTTTAAAATTCATGGTCATTACATATGCTCCCACTTCCATTATGGTATGTCCAACGGTTGAAGTAATATGCTTGGTCTTTGATGCTTGGCCTTCACTCTCTGACATGTTAAGCATTTTGCAACACATTCTTCAACGTCTCTTTTCATATTTGGCCACCAAAAATGTCATCTCTTTTCATGAAATCCTGATACATTTTCTTACTTCCCGGATGGATCGAATATCTTGAGCTATGAGCTTCTATCAAGATTTCTTCTTTAATATCCGGTACTGCTGGAACCCAAATTCGTCCCACGAATCTTAGCACTCCTTCAGTATCAACCTTGCATTTCACCTCCTTACCCTCGACTATACTTTCCTTTATTTTTCTGCATTCTTCATTTTGTAATTGTGCATTCTTTATTTTATCCACCAAAGTTGGACTAGCTTACATCTGGTACTATAATGTCCGAGAAAAATCGGATTTTTATGATAATTAAATTTTTGTTTGATTATGTGGATTAAATGAATTTAATTGATTATTTATGTGTGTAAGCTATGTGAAGGTCGTTCTATGACCTAGAATGTGCGGATGTGGTTAGGATTTTGGCTACGTGGTAGAATTAAAGTGTTTGAATTTCTAAGATGAAATTAAAAATTTTCCGAGAAATTTACGTAAAAACACTATTCACTAATTTTTGCTCAGGAATTTTTTTGAACTTCCGAGAAACACGTAATGATAGAATTCTAAGACGAAATGGAATATCCAATAATATTTCAGTTATGGCAAATGAAGTTTTCACTTGCGGACTTAAAACCTAACGGTTAGGGAAAGTGATTTCCGAGAAGGAATTGAAATGCGTATAATGAATTAAAGCAATAATTGTATAATACGTAGGTATTGTACGAGGTAATGAATACGAGTATAATACGAGGTAGTATATGAGTATGTATGAATGATGGTATATCTTATATGAATAAGTATACGAGTTAGAATACGAGATTAATACGTAGATTATACATTATAAGGCTTTAAGCCAAATGTATTGGACTTGTAGGATTTGTTAGGAATTGTAAAAGCCCAAGTATAGAAATGGTTAAGTCTAATTGGAATTAAAGGTTAAGGTCCAAAGTGAATTAACGAACAAGCCCAAGTGTTTGTTAAATGCAAGCCCAAAGCATAAGTTAAGTTAATTAAACTAAAAGCCCAAAGTAAGAACCAATGGGTTATCGGATGGTTAAAACCCATGGGGCAATCCATGGATGACCCAAAGTGGTGAGCAAGTAAAGGATAAAAGTTGTGATAAGCAAGTATACTTAGTGGCTAAGTAAAGTGCTTATACTTGGTGGCTAAGTTAAGAATAAGTTATTTGATGAGCAAGTAAACTTAATGGCTATGTATAGGATAAGTTATTTGATGAATAAGTTAAGTAATGGCCAAGTAAATGTGGTGATCAAGTCAACTTGATGGCTAAGCTAGGAATAGTAAGGAGGTGGATAGCTTATTGACTATTAAGCCCTCACTTTGTGATTTTTATAAATAGATGGATGCTAGCTCATTTGTTGGTTGTTTTTATTTCATGCAACATCATAAGTACTTATTGGTTATAGAGGAAATGCTAGAAAAAACAGAAAAGTTAGACTTTGTAATTCAAGAAGCAAGAAGAAAAACAAAGCTTAATCAAGTGATCTTCAAGGGTAAGATCCTAAACCATGATTCTCTTTCTCTTCAATTATTAGAGAAGTGAATAGTGGTAGATCATGTATGCTAAGAAGAAGTAGGAATGATTAATCAAATGACTTAAGCCTTAGTAAGTCATGAATAAGCAATTCATAATCATATAAGTTATAAACTTATGAAGAACAAGTACGAACTTATCATGTAAATAAGTCAATGAAATATGTATGTTAAGATGTTAGTATGATGGAATGAATCCATTTGAAACGATGAACAAATCTTAAGTAACGAAGTTATGACGGAATTCACGAGTTTGGACGATAATCGTCGAATTCGTGAAATTCTCGGAATGAAAGTCAAATTTTGACATTGAGCTAGAAAACGTTGGTTTTTGATGGAGTATAGTCTCATTTGGCATTCTAGAGTTGCGGACTTGAAAATGACCGAATTCTAACTTAGAAGGAAGAAATGAGCGTTAAACGTTCATGAACGTTTATCATTTTTGTTAAAATGAACAAAAAGGTGAATTTTGAGTTTACAAAGTCAAAAATGAAAAATTCTTGCATGAACACGTAGAGTATGTAATTTGTGAGCTAATGGCTTTTGGATGAACCAATTCGGACTTATAACGAAGATGTTATGAGCCCGGGAATCTCACCTAAAAAATTTTCTATCAAAATTTTACGATGCGAGGTTTGGTGCTTGCAACGCCTTGAATAAAGCTTTATAATTAAATCTTGAATGCCGAGCATGTTAGTTAGCTCTCGGAGTTTCACGCCACGCAGCTAAACTCCAGATTATAATTCCTGCACATAGCGTGTCGTGTATCTGATGGGGCCAAACTCTTCTTGAAAGAGTGGCGCCGCATCGCCACTATAGTAAAGGGATGCCACGCCATGGCGCCGACAGTGAAAATTGGTTGACCAAGTTAGGTTTTGTAATTCTAATTGATTAGGAACGAATAATAGAATGTACATGGTAAGACTAACTTTAAATCACTTTTATAGTGATGACGGTAGGAATTTAAGTATGGTTTAAGAATAATTAAACGAAGAACGTGAAGGGTAAGTAACTAAACCGTGAATGGTATTCAACGTTGGTACTTCACCAATAATGATCGAGTCTCGATTAATAACGTAAGATTGTTAGTAATCCATAAAAAAGATTAATAAGTCGAATTGACCTTTATTAATGAAATAAATTCACTTAAGACATAGAAGAGAAAAAAGTTAGTAAATCGATGTAAATTATAACGGCAAGCCGGAACCAATAATAACAAATCTAAAATATGATTAGATTAAGAAGAAAGGTAAGATTTATTAGGAACCATGTATGTTCATTCATTACCTAATGTGGTAAGTTATGTGGTTATGTGTTGTAGAGACCGTAAAGACTCAAAGGAAAAGAAATTTTACTGTAGCAGACGCTAAATGGCAAGTTTTCTTAACGCTTGTCTAGCTTTGTGTTAGCCAGGTTTTTAATGATTCATGTTTTGAGATGCATGAATGGTTTTAAAGAAAGGGTCAATGCCAGTTTTAACTCGGCTAGAGTAATCTTGAAAGATTGATTGATTTATTTACAAGTCTTTCAATATAGAATTGATAACGCTATCCTACGCCAATTGTCTGGTACAGATTCAAGGTAAGCCTGAGTATGAATAAACAAGTGTATTTTACATTAATTATTCGATGGGCACGCGAGGTTGCCAAAACTTAAACGTAAATACGTTTAACGGATGAGTGTTGATTAACATAGAGTACTATAGGTTGATCACCTAGAAGTGTTCGTAAGACATATCGGACTTACGGTCTTAGTATCGGGTTGCACTTTTCATGAATAAAAGCTAAAGAGAATGTTCATGGTCTATGGACCAATTCAGAATTTCCAAGCTACTATATGTACTTCGAAATTATTTTATGAGATGAGAAGTGGTATTCAATGTTTCATAGTACTTCATAACTATTGTTCAGTTAATGAAGAATAATCGTATGATTCTTGAAGTGGTTTTTATGTAATATATTGTTAGACTTACTGAGCTAGTTATGCTCACTTCTTGCTTGAATCATATGATTGAAGCTAAGGTCGAGCGAACCGAGGTTTCTAGTAGAGATAAAGGTAATGCAAAAATGAATGATTAGTTTATTCTGTAATAGACTAGTATGTTTGTATGAATTATATTATGATGAACAAAGAATGTAACAGTTTTAGAACCTGGGAACATGATGTATTATTTTTAATGTAATAAGAATGTCGTTGATACACAAATTTTGATGTTGTTTCAATAGGATAAATGTATAGTTATGAGTACCGTGTAGCACCATCTGTCGGGTTGGAAGATACATGAATTTGGTGGCGTCACAGGTTGGTATCAGAGCATTAGGTTATAAAACTTAAGGGGGGAAGAACCTTAGGCTAATAACCTCGTTAGGGAAGGAAAAGTTCGAAGGAAGTAAACTCGAGATTTACTTAAGTTAAATGAGTTAATAAGGTATTGAGGAAACTCAGTACCGAAAGATTTAAAAGATGGAAATTAATCCTAAATAAATTTAAATGTGATTTGTGCTTATACTATTATGTATTATGTACTAATCAACATGTTATGTGTTATTGTAGATGTCGATCGATAGCTTGATGTATAGAGATATACACGTGGTGAGCGAAGAAATGGTGAATAGAATATAACCTGTACCTATGCCAGTGGTGGAGGTACCATTAGTGATTCTAGAAGAGTCGGAACCAGACAAGTATTTTTCTGAGGAGAACAACTCTAAGGGAGATATGGATATAACATCATACCTTAATATTATGATCGATGTGGAGGAAGAAATGGAGGTAACATCGGTTAATACGGTGGTACCTGCACAAGAGTCAACACCTCCAGATGCAATGAGAGCATTGTATCTAGCAGTGCTGGATAGGAATGTGCAACTGAGTACAGTTGTGTAGAATCAGAATGAAGAGATTAGTTATCTCCATGAAGCAAAGGAGTCTGCAGAAGCAGATTTTGAGTAAGAGCACGATGAAAAGGTGCTTATGACAAATAGGGCTAGGGACTATAAGGAAGAGGCCGATGAGCTTCGTAAAAAACTGGTTGAAAGAGACCAGAAGATAGCATGGATGTCTTACATCCATGAGAGTGCTCATAAGGATTTCAATCTGAAAGTTGTTTATTATTCCATTGAGTTGGGATAAACTCGACATACTATTAGTTGGGATATTATGTTGATTCTTACGAATGAGAAACACGAGGACGCTGTTATGCATTATTAGAAGTCTAGAATTATAAATATGTGTGTAGTGACGTAAAACCCTCTTTTGTATAAAAGGGTAGTCTTTTTCTAAATCCCAACTTTTGTGAAATTCAATTCCGGGATTGAAATGTAATAACTTTTGGCTATAAAAGCAAATTGTAAATAGTTCCAAACTATGAAGGAGCATATGAATATAATGAAGTTTTCATTTAATATGCTTTGTTATGGTATGAGTTGTTATGTGGCGAATAATAACTAAGTAAGTAAATAGATAATAATGAAATTTTATTTATTTAAATCAGAAAATACTGCCACGGAGAAGACAACGAAATCAGGAAGCTGAGTCAGATAATGATAATCAAGGGGGTTAAAACAATCCTATGCAAGAGTTTGTTAATTTATTAACGGCTGTATTTAACCAAATCGGGGGTAGAGCATCTGCAGGACCTAGGGTAGCCAGAACGACTACCTTCAAAGAATTTAAAAGTGTAGGTCCACCGGAGTTCAAAGGAACTACGGACCCAATAGAGGCCCAGACATGGGTGAAAGAAATAGAGAAGGCATTTGTTATTACAAACGTAGCTGAGGCGCAAAAGACTTCTTTTGCGACTTACGTGATGAAAA
Organism: Panax quinquefolius; assembly: GCA_020205615.1. NCBI lineage: Eukaryota > Viridiplantae > Streptophyta > Magnoliopsida > Apiales > Araliaceae > Panax > Panax quinquefolius. The sequence goes on from CM035152.1 coordinate 125,591,569, forward strand.
GGGAAGCCAACTTCTAGTGGGAGGCTCACCAGGGTGGGGCTAGAGCAAGTGCGGTAACGTGGGAAAGGTTCAAGAAGGTACTAAGGGGCGTCACGTGTATAATCTTTTATCGGCTTCTTTTGGAAATTTGATTTCCAACTCTAGCCATGCTGTCGCTGAAACAAGCTCCTCCTGGTTGGTTAACAACATAAACTTTTCACGACCTTTCCTACTCATGGCATCTGCAACCACATTAGCTTTGCCCGGATGATAAAAGATCTTACAATCGTAATCTTTTATGAATTTTAACCATCTTCTTTGACGCATGTTCAGGTCCTTTTGTGTGAAAATATACTTCAGACTCTTATGGTCTGTGTAGATCTCACACTTCTCTCCGTAGAGATAGTGTCTCCATATCTTCAACGCAAACACTACCACCGCCAACTCTAAGTCATGAGTCAGATACCCTTTCTTGTAGTCTTTCAATTTACTTGATGCTTACACAATAACTTTACCATTTTGCATAAGGACACAACCCAATCCTTTATGTGAGGCATCACTATTCACCACAAAGTTTTCTGTATTATCTGGTAATGATAACACAGGTGCCACACTAAGCCTCTTCTTTAATTCTATAAAACTCTCTTCATATTTTTCCGTCCAAACAAATTTTACAGATTTTCTAGTCAAATTTGTCAACGGAGTGGCAATCTTGGAAAAATCCTGAATAAACCATCTATAAAACTGGCCAATCCCAAGAAACTTCTCACTTCCGATGGAGTTCTTGGTTGTTCCCAATTTATCACAGCTTCAACTTTTGATGGATCCACTGAAATCCCATCCTTGTCAATTACATGCCCAAGAAATTGTACACGTTCCAGCCAAAATTCACATTTAAAGAATTTTGCGTACAACTTTTCTTTTCTTAGCGTCTCAAGTGTCAGACGTAAGTGTTCCACGTGTACTTCTTGAGATTTGGAGTACACCAAAATATCGTCAATATATACCACCACAAACTTGTCTAAAAATGGTTTAAACACCATGTTCATCAAATCCATGATTGCAGTAGGGGCGTTTTTCAAACCAAAAGACATTACCAGACACTCATAATGTCCATACCGAGTTCGGAATGCTATTTTCAGTAATCTTCCTTCCTTACTTTCACTTGGTGATATCCACTTCTCAAATCTATTTTTGAGAAATATCTAGCACCCTTCAACTGATCAAACAAGTCATCTATTCTTGGAAACGGATACTTATTTTTAATAGTGACTTTGTTTAATTCCCTATAATCAATACAAAGACGCATTGACCCATCTTTCTTCTTCACGAATAACACCGGCGCTCCCCATGGTGATACACTAAGCTGAATTTATTTCTTGTCTAGCAGTTCTTGCAATTGCACCAACAATTCCTTCATCTCTATCGGAGCCATTCTGTATGGGGCCTTCGATATTGGAGCAGTTCCTGGTGTTAAGTCGATCACGAACTCGATCTCTCTATCAGGTGGAAGTCCTGGAAAATCTTCCGAAAACACGTCCACAAAATCCCTAACCATTGGTATCTCCTCTAGTTTCACACCCTTCTTCTTCTGAGTATAGACTTCGTGAGCTAAGTATCCTACACAACCTTGACTTAATAAATTTTTGGCCTTCATTCTCATTTGTCTAGGCGATTTTCTACCATAGAAAACTACCTTTGACGGAGTCATAAGGTTTACACATTTCTTTTGGCAATTAATTATCGCTCCATAATTGAATAGCCAATCCATTCCCAATATAACGTCAAACTCTCCAAGTTTTATCGGGATTAAATCTACTGTCATAACATTCCCATTAATATTCACCCTATAACTCTTGTATACGAACCTAACAGTAATTACCTCCCTATTCGCAATTTCTATGTGTAAAGGGAAATTCAACTCTTCACTAGGTAATTCTAACCTCTTAGCAAATTCTTCAGATATAAACGAGCAAATAGCACCCGAATCAAATAATACATATGCATTTATATCATTGATTGGGATAATACATAACACGACATCTTTTAATTGCACTCCATCTTGCACTGTCATGTTGAAGGTTCTGGCTGTGGGCTTATTTGAAGACGTTGGTCCCGCAATAGTCAATGTACCTCAACTGCTACCTTCCTTGCTTCTAGTTGTCTCACCGGATTTCTTCTTAGGACACTCGCGAGCAAAATGATCCTTTGACCCGTAAGTGTAGCAAGAATTCATCTTGGGTTGATTGCAATTCGGGGCAATGTGACCCTCTTGGCCACAGTTAAAGTATACTAGTTTCCCCCTTAAGCACATACCTGTGTGAAACTTCCCGCATATAGCACATGCTTCAAACTTCTTCTTCTGCTGGTTACCCTGCTGGTTCCTAGCTCCCACATTTGCATTCCACTTCCTTTTTCAAGTTATTATTACCATTACCACCACTACTACTTGTAAGGTTGTAATATTCATGTGCACAATCAAATTGCATAAAAAGTGCGGAAACGTGTAAAATCAGAGTTTAAAATTTACAAACCATATACCCGGATCACCCTTTATGCACAATTATTAATTAAATGAAAAGATAAAGAATAAAATCATACCCTTGAAGATCAAGCTTCCTCAGGTACAAGTTCACCTCCAAATCCTTTTGCGTTCAACTTGAATCCACCGGGGTTTTGTTCCTTCCTTTGATCAACGTTAGCCACCCATATGTTTGGCCTCTAGAGGTGATCCACCAAGGAAGAAGAAAATTCAAGAAGAAGGGGTATTGGCTCAAACCCTAGTTTTCCTATCTCTATAGAAAAAGGCGTACTCTCCAACAAATTGGAATTATTACGTGGTTGTCAAAGTCAACAACCCCTCACCCATAATAAGACTCCTCTTATTTATAGATGTGGGCAACCCACCTTAACAATTAAGGAATTGGGTTTTATTTAATTAATTAAATTCTTTTAATTAATTAAGCTCCTTAAAATTATTAGGAATAATTAATTAAACTCCTTTAACTAATTTTTCTTCCAATCCAATTAGGAATAAATGAGAGTACTTATATTAAATTAATTTCTAAACTCTTTTAGAAATTAAAATAATAATAATAATTGTAATAATATTAATAAGACTCCTCTTATTAATTTATATTTAATATTTCTAAAATATTAAATAATAAATATTAAGCTATTTAATTTATTCTATCATCATAGATTAAATTAAATATACATAACATATTATTACGATTATGCCATTAACTTCTTAAATAATTATTCTTCCTTTTATGGTGTGACCCTTTAGGTTCTCCATATTAAATCTATTGTGAATAAATTAATTAGAACAATTCTAATCTTATTTAAATAAATAAATTAAACAATTAATTTATTTAAATAATATTTATTCTACAATAGGATAAGCCTCCCACTAGCGATCAACGACTTTCCGGATAATATAGATTTCAACATTAATCATTAAAGAACCTTTGAGTAAATAGTTACTGCATAATTCAATCCTTCCACCATCTGATGTCCCAATTAAATATAAGACATGGAATTCTTTGTCAAGTCTTATTTTATTTAATTATATGTATTTCGATCCTTAAATGCACAACACCTAATAATGCAAATTAGAAACTCCTTTCTAATTTCATTACGCTTCTTAACCAAGGACTACTGGGTTGTCATTTATCGAATCACATAGGACATTTCTCTTCTTTTATTAGAAGTGGTAGATTCTTTATTGATCATACATTATCTCCATGTACAACTTATTATACCCAAGCATACCCTTTGATATACCCTAAGGGTCTTAAGGAATAAGTCAAAGTATAACTCATCATACACAAGATACTATGATGATCTCAAGTCCAAGGATCACTTATACTACTATCACTACTGAGAATTCTATTGATGAAGTAAAACTCCATTAGGTATTCCTTAGTGAGCCACGTTCAGTGAGCTTATTCTCTAATAAGCACCTACATACTTGCTTTAGTGTCTCCACACAAATGATCATGAGATCAATCATCCTCATCCAATGAGCAAGCAACGTATGTACCAATCTATCCTGGATTCACTAATCCCCAATTTAGTAATCCAATGATTGGGAACTATTTTAGTTTTAAGCTTTCTAAGAATTTTGATCTTATTAGAATGATCATCATCATTATTCTAAAAGCATTGCTTAAAACTATGGGTTTATCACATATTATAAAACAAAGATCATGTAGATAATTAAAAGCCTTTAATAAATTAATACTTTTTATTAATAAATGAATAAGATTATTACAAAGTATATGCTTTATCATCAAACATGATTGGCTTGTGTGCATATTACTTTCAATCTCCCACTTGCACTAAAGCCCAATCGCCATTGTATCTTATACTCTTCTTCTCTAAGTGACGATTATCCTGTTGTTGGATAAGCTTTAGTTAATGGATATGTAATGTTGTTCATGAGAGTCCACTATCTCTATAGTGATTTCCCATCTTCAATGATTCTAATAATCAAATGAAAGTGCCACAACACATGTTTAGATCCAAGACGAGACTTAGGAACTATTCCTAGTTACAGTAATGAACTTTTAATCCAAACAATCAACTTGCGACTTCATTTATAGCTATATACTTTGTCTTTATCACTAAACCAACAACTCTTTCTTTGTTTGGAACCTTTCCAATTCAACGCACCACTGCTTCAAGATAACACTTTACCTTAAAGTGGATTTTACATCATCTTAGTGCATCTCGAAAACTTGAGTCCATTAAGCCCTCTAGTTTTAATTTAGACCCACCATGAATATGATCACATCCTTAGTGCCGGTTAAGCACTTTAAGATGTTTTTCACTGACTCATAGTGAACTTCTCCATAATATGACTGATCAACATCAGGTCTCGTACATTTCATTGCATGCATGATTGTCACTCATGCGACCTCTCTTTTCAGGAGTCTGTGGGGACTATTAAGAGAGATACACTCCATAGCTCATCATACATGAGACATCTCTTGGAGTTTGCCATGCTAAACGACTTTAGCATCAAATGAATATACGTTCCTTGGGTTAAGTCGAGCATCCTCTTAAATCTATCTATATAGATTTTATCCCCAATTAAGATACTCTTCCCAAACCATTCATGGAGGAATGTTTAGACAACTTTATCTTTACTGATTGTAGCATTGGTATGTCATTCCTTATCCGTAGTATATCAACATATAATATTAGGAATGTCACGACGCTCCCACTGACCCTTTTGTACACACTAAAAGTCTTACCTCATCGAATGTAACTCTAGATCATCATCTTCTATGATGTGTACCTCATCATCATCATCCATGATGAATCCATACCTCCTAGGTATCTTTGGTACTATTCCAGATTTACGATTCGGTTGTGGTACAATAGGTCTATCTACAGGTTCCTCTTATTTGACTTATAGTGTTTTGTGGTTCTTGAACTCTTCAAGATCTATTATCCTCTCACTAGCCCCTTCAATGATAAACACCTTTATCTTAGAAGGATGCGTGTTTCCCAACAAACACCTTTTGCTAAGTAGGATTATAGAACATATACCCTAAACTTAGGATGTCCCACAAATTGTACTTGTCAAATCTTGTCCCAAGCTTATCCTTTGAAACATTTTCACATAAGTTGGACAACCCCTTAACTTAACATACTTAAGATTAGGAATCCTCCCTGTCCATAACTTTTATGGAGTCTTGGGATCGGATTTTGAGGTTACCTTTTCCGTAGATATACAGCCATTTCTAGGACATGACCCTAGAAGAATCTTTGAATGTCGAGAAAAATCATTATGGACCGCACTACGTATGCTGCAACAAGGTACGATTTTCATTCGGATACATCAATCAATTATTGCGTATCAGGATGTGTCCATTATGAGAAAACCATTTGAGATGATCTAGAAACTTATTGCACAAGTATTTATTCCTTGATCTAATCAAAGAATCTTAATACTTTGTCAATTTGTTTCACTTCTGAATTCTTTGAACCTTTCAAATAATTAACACTTGTATTTCAACAAATACATACATTCAACTCTTTGAATGATCATCTCCTTTTCTTATACTAATTTCACTACAACAAAAAGGCTTATCAGCGACCGACTATCACGTGATCAGTACTCGGTCATGAGATAATATCTCATGACCGCGTCGCGGTCACCGATAATCGTTGCATAAAATCTGGTCACTGGGATGCACATCAGCGACAACTATTAGCTTGACAAGAGATATCTGCGACCGCTATGAGCGCCGAGAAATGACAAACACGATTCATTGAGGTGAATCGACATGGTCGAGGCCAAAGATGACGTGGTCCACGTGTCAGCGACCATTATCAGCGACCGCGTGCGGTCGCCGATAGTATGCCGTCGCTAATAACGTTCAGCGACCGCATGCGGTCGCTGATATGAAAAAACATTACAACCCGATTTTTTCTTGTTTTGCGAAATTCCCAAAACACATGCACTGTTTTCTACCACCTTATCCCAACACACATACACACCAAGATAAACAACATACAAAACAATATAAACATCCATCGTCCACCAACACATACACCAAACTAGTATATAAACCTTTAAAAACCAATATGATTTGAATAAATATAATAACATTTCAAAACTTGTTTAAGTAACATATATACAAACATCCAAATAATGAATATACAAGTACAAGGTTATGTCAAGCGTCATCCCCTCCTTGATCACCACATAATTAACAAAATAATAAAACAAGTTACAAATATAATAAATATGTTGATCTTTGGTATATATTACGACAATACATACAACAAATTGATTTTATACCTCGTCGCCATCCCCATGTCGTCCTCCTGCTGCTGCTTATTCTTCGCTTGACTAACTCCTCGGGATCAAGAGCCCCCGGTGCCTTGATATCTTGAAGATTTCGATCTTGACATATAGCTCTCACACGATCGGCCAGTATGAACAATTTGGATGACTCGATGATATGGAAGATCGGGTAGCAGGCTGCTGAGCCCTTTGAAGGATGGGCGTCGTTGTTGTCCTTGACCTTTAATGTAGTTCTTCTTCACAATGCAGCGCCTCTCCCACAACTCTTGATCAATAGGCGGACGTGGAGTGCCTTCAGGATAGCGCTTCATTCAATAAACGTTTATAAGTATCCTGTCATCATGTTAACACTTAAATAGTTAAAAATAATATTTTGTAAGTATTAATAAACAAGATCGGTTGTTAAAACTTATTACCGCTTCTCCGGATAGCCTCGAGGCGGAACCATCACGGTGGCTACGTACACATCCAACCAATGGATAGGGTGGCCGTGAGGCCGAGACTCCTATACAAAAACAAAGCACAATATTACTAAGTAAAATGGGATATTTTCTACAATTCATGATTGTAAACATATTAAAACTTGTAAATCGTGCAGGCGTTGATATCTTTTAATCTGAAATCTTGCCCTTGTATGTTCCTTTAGCCTTTTTAGCCATCGGATACACCCGAGGCTCATTGGTGGTGGCGGTCTTTCGTCTTTTCACCCACTCTCGGCTCTCCATTGGGCACACATCTCACCCATATGGATTGGAGTGCACCACCGAGGCTATGCTCGTGCATATAATCCTCTCCACGGCACGGATGGTCGATCTCGGCATTGTGAATGGCTTTTTGTCGTTCTTTATTCAAGTTGTCCTTGAGTGCGGACCGCCGCACTTTTGCGAATAATAATGTCGAATCACTTTGAAACTGCAAGCGTCCTCCCATCTATCCGCTTTACGCAAATAAAAAACAATAATAACATTACTAAATAATTATCCTTTGAATATTATATTAATATTATTTGTCATAATTAAAAAAATATACACAAATTACGCCCAAACAAAGATCCTTGTGGGCGATAGGTGTGTGCTTCGCCCACGTAATCACAGTGTGTAGGCCAATTACAGAAACACAATTTGTGATATGCACTTGACGATCTTATTATCCGAAAAATCACTATAATATACAACATCAATTAGCATATATTAAAGCAATTTATATCTAAGTTATAATATTTGTGAACATTTTCAAACTTATACTTATAATACTTATAAAAAATTTTCCATAGTCTCCCTATAATATAGACTAGCCACATGCACGGCGGCATGCATATATGGACATTTCTAGGCACCCAAGACACAAACCAAGAGAAATATACAAATTTTCAATCTGATAAGACCAAAATAAAACATTACCAATATAATATCAATCAAAACATTACCAATATACAATAAATGGAATCTTAAATGCTTTTATATAAATGATATATGCGGACGTCGTCTTTATTCGGAGGAGGGCGAATCAATAAGAATCCGACCATCGGGATTAGTAGGGGCCTTGGGCACATTATTAGGCCCCCTACCCAAGCCGCGCTTTTCACTGCTTACTACTTGAAAGCCATCTGTATATTACAAATTTCAAGATGTTATTAGGAGTCATATTTGATTATATGTATATATGACAATAAACATGACAGTGATATAAACATGTATATATATGAATATAAAATGACAATAAACAAAAGTTGCATTTAAATAGTTTAGTACATAAACATGACAATGATATAAAAACATGTATTGCTAAACATACATTGCATGAGTTCAAGTGTCGATATACGATTCGAGAATCATCTTGTATCGTGTTGCGATTCATAACCATCATACGCTTGATTACGTAGCCGATTCGATCAATAACTCTTCCTCCTCAGTGTATCAATGTCATCTGACACAAGTATTGACTCAGGATCTAATTCATGTGGTTCATCTCCACCATCTAACTGGATTACTTCATTGTCGTCCTCCACATTTATTATAGTCTGACTATGAAGCATCTGCTCTTGGTAAATCTCCCCATCAACTAATTCTACACGACTACGCGCGGGAGTATAAATTACAACTTGCCAATCAGAGGCGATCTATCCCTTTCCTAACAGGACTAGGAGTGTAGTATACTTGTCTTTGTTTGAGTTGGTAAAACAAACGGTTCGTTGGAGTACGCAGACTATGGAGGTCAATATCGGCGATTCCATATGTCATCGAACACGTATCCCTTTTTCTGAATCAAACCAACGGCACTTGAACAAGTGAATATGACCCCCGTACGTGCCCTTGTACGACAACTCTACGATTTCCTCCAACTCCCCATAAAAGGCACGACCAAGCTCATTGTAACAATCTCCTTGGACACACACTCCAGAGTTCGTTGTTCTTTTACCGCGCCCATATGCCTTTGTGTGAAATTCACAACCATTTATTTTGTAACCATTCGGTGACTTGATCCTTATGTCCGTCCCATAGCTAGGACTTGTACATTAGCTTTAATCGTTGATCCCTCGATCAAAAGCCTACAAAACTCCATCATATTAAATGAAGTCATAGTTAACATATGAAGTATATATATTATATATATATACACTACGTGTTAAAAATTGAACTTACTTTGTCCTTTAGCCAAAGTGCAAAGTTTTTATCCCGATTGATTTGAATATCTTTATCGGGTTATGTCGGCATGCTTCACTTTTAACTTCGTCATCGTACAATCTATACCATGTTATAAACATTAACATATTAGAATAAATTTTTAACTTAAAAGATAAAATATCAAGTTTACATGTGTACCTCACAAATTAAATCAATCTCCTCACAATTGAGAAGAATGTAAGTATATGCGGCATGTAATTCTTGCTCGAGAGAGAATATATGCGCTTCCCTTTTCCATAAGCGCGGCTTGAGGGACCAAATCTGAGAGAGCCGACCATTTAGTTCAACATTTCCCCCATCATCATGTCTCGATACTCGATTGGTCTTTGTCGAAGACTTCATCCGAAAATAGTGCGAGACAAACGTAGATATCTCATCAAAATCTGTATGCCTCGCATATCGACCCCTCGACATAAGCTCTATTCTTCACCTTCCTCTTAAGGTTTCCCATCACCCTCTCGAAAGGGTACATCCATCTATATTGAACCGGACCCCCACCACGAGCTTCATAGGGAAGATGGATTTGCAAATGCTCCATGGAGTCAAAAACCGGTGGGAATATTTTTCCGGTTTACGTGATCTCTATGATGTTCTTCTCAAGTACAAACATGTCCTTCTCATTCAATGATTTTGAACACAAGTCTTTGAAGAAACGACTAAGATCCGTTAAAGCATCCCATATTGGTTTATCAAGCGGATCCCGAAATGCTATATAGGCATGAGTCTCTCCATGAACACATGATACCATGACTCTTCATCCCTTGCAATTTCCACCGTAGAACACACCTTGCAATGTTTGGCGCACACGGTTTGAGAGACTTAACCCATATGCACACATCTTCAACTTCTTTTTGGACAATGTGTACCTTGCATGCGGTTTGACAATCTTACCATTAGGAGATTCATAAAGTTCTAATCCGGACGCCTTACAAATATCTTTCATGTCCAAACGTGCCTTATCGTTATCTTTTGTCTTCCGTAACATTCATCACGATGTTAAACACATTGTCAAACACATTCTTCTCAATATGCATCACATCTAGATTATGACGAATCAAATTTGTAGACCAATAAGGCAATTCCCAAAAGATGCTTCTCCGAACCCAGTTATGAGATTCACCAAACCCATTGATTATGTTTGTCGCATCAACCTTACCAAATGGGATAACCGGCAATCTCATCACACGATCTCGCATCTCCGTTCCCGACAATCGCGGTGCAGGCATATCATTATCTACTTTCCCTTTCCTGAAGTGTTCTCTATTTCTTCGAAACGGGTGATCTACCGGTAAGAACCGATGATGACAGTCAAACCAACAAGGCTTTCGACCTTTTGATAGATTAAACGACTTTGTATGCTCCATACAATACGGACAAGCCAACTTCCGTGTACTCCATCCATTAACATACCATAAGTTGGGAAGTCACTTATAGTCCACATAACCACGCCTTACTAAGGTTGAAATTTGTTTTCGTTGCAACATCCCAAGTCTCATACTCCATCCTCCCACAATACCTTTAACTCGCCTATAAGAGGTCTCAAGTAAACATCTAAGTTCTTTCCGGGACTCTTAGGTCCAGAATCACGAGTGAAAGAAATAAGTATATTTTGTTTCATACACACATCAAGGAGGCAAGTTATGCGGAGTAACAATCACGAGCCAACACATGAGTACGGAGCAATTTGAGTGGCTAAACGCAGTTGAAACCATCGGTGGACAATCCAAGCCTCACATTTCTAGGTTCCAATGCAAATTCGAGGATGTGCTAAGTTGAAATCTTTCCAAGCCTGCCCATCTGCGGGATGATTTAGTTCTCCATCTTTAGCTGTATTGAACATGAACAAAAACTGTATTGAAACTTCACTAAGCTTCTTTGGTTAGCCTCTGCAAGATGCTTCTCGCAGTTTCTTTCCAGTGTCCAGGCTTATTGTAGTGGAAGCAAACTCCTTTGCTATCCGTATCAGTTTTGTTCTTATTATCCTTTGTTTATGCCTTTCTATTTACCTTCTTTGAATCGTTCTTCTTTTTGAAGATCCTTTGGCCCCTACCAAGTAGACTTCGGTCTTTCTTGGTTGGAAAGTGACTCTCAACATTTTTTTAACATGATAAGCAAATCGGTGAGGCGATATCTAGCTTGTTTATATGAAAAATTCACAATGTGAAAGGAGTCCGGGAGTGAGTGCGAATCAAATCTTGGCTCAACTCTCCATCCATGACAAAACCAGTTGTCTAATTGATCAATTAAATTGATTATGTTAAGAACTTTTTATGCATGCTATAGTGCCATTGGCCATTCTAGATCGGAAGAGCTCCTTAGAATGTCGATATCTATCGATCCTACTTTCCTCACCATCAACTACTTGATGTGCGGTAATATAGTAGGAGCATCCATAGTTTTATGCTGACACTGAAGCTCGTTACTCATGGATGCGAACATGATGCATTGAGCCAACTATGCATCATCTTGCCACTTTCTAAAAGTAGCAATGTCTTCTTCAGAGGCATTGTCTGCCACCATTGCAGGAATAGGCGTATTAAGGACATAAGATGGCTTTTCAGCTATGAGAACTATTCTCAAATTCCTTAACCAATCCGTTTAATTCGGTCCGGTTAATTTAGCATCTAATATGCTTCATGATGATAGTAATTAAGACATTGTAAAATTTTGTAAATGAATTTGTAATTAACAACATTTTAACATACATTCTTTTATTAATTACCAAAATAATTTAGGTCTTGTTTTAAATTGGTATCTCCCACTATTTTCTTCAAACTATATTACCCTCACTTATATAGTTAAGGCAAAATCTAATTAAAGATTTGCTAGTGAGAATAAGGATCCCATTTCAAATGTATATAGCCTTGTGGTGACACAACAAACTATATATAAATAAATAGGTGAGACAACTTTTGTCAATTACATCAACTATCTGACTCCTTTTCTTTTTGCCTCTTAGATTATTTTGATCAGTGGTGGCACATCCGAATCAAAATTATCCAAGTTAAGTCAACCTAGCACTCCATATATTCAAAAAGAAAAATATCATCCTTGTGGTGACCTGAACAAAACAATATTGTTCAATTTTCTTTATAAGCATCAAATGTGATAAATTAACATCTTAAATACTTAATACTTGCCTTGTGGTGACACAACAAACTCATATTAAATATTTAATACTCTATTAATTTTATCATGCTAGAAAGCGGCGTTCGATATTCCAAATATCTTTGAACGCTTAGGACTTAATATAAAAAATGGAGGGTTTGTTATTAATTATCTCATCTTGTTTAGCGTGGCATTACACATATATATATATATATAAAATCGCGTCGTATTAATGAACATCTGACGTGTTTGCATATATAATATATATAGTATAAGCATGCACATATAGAATACTATATTCTACCTTGATTGATTATGGACTTTTATTCTAGTTTGGTTCACTAGAGCCACCAAGTGAACCAAAAGGTCAAACCCCAAAGGTGCGAGAAATAATATTTAAATATAACTATTACATTTAAACCCTGCTCCATTACAAATGGGTCTTCAAGCGCTCCTTGCTCCTTGATCTCCAATTTTTCAAAAATTAATTCTAACTATTCCTATTACAAAACTATTTAAAATAAATAGAAACCTTGATCGTGATCGAGGGAAATACATAGGAGAGAGATAGAATTTACATTAAGAAAAAAAATAGAGAAGGCGAGTACTGAGACCCCATTTAATAAAATCCATACATTCATTACATCCATCTAAAATAAAATTCAATCATATTGGTTGATAGTCCATAATCAATCCCATTTATTATAATACACATCACAATATGCATCGATAAATAACATTCATCTCATGAATAATAAACATTTAATATATATATTGATATCATTTAATGGGCAAATTTAGTTAGTATAAAATCTATTTTTGAATCAAAATAAACTCCTTTATTTTAATCCAAATTTAAATCAAAATAAAACTATTTTATTTTAATTTATCCAATTTTGAATAAAATAAACTATTTTATTTTAATCAAAATTTTAATCAAAATAAACTCCTTTATTTTAATTAATTATGGAATCCAATTCAAGTAAAAAAAATAAATATTTAATTAAAATAAACTCTTTTATTTTAATTAATTATGAATCCAATTCTATGTAAAAAAATCTTTTATTAAAGGAAACACGGATATTCTTTCCTATTCACAAATAAACTTCTTTATTTTGAATAATATGAAATCATATTTCATATCTAAATAAACTCCTTTATTTAAGGAAATTAGGATTCTCTTTCCTATTCACAAATAAACTCCTTTATTTTGAATAATATGAAATCTTATTTCATATCTAAATAAACTCCTTTATTTAAGGAAAAAATAGAATCCAATTTCAACTCCAATTAGTTAGCATGGAATCCAATTCCAACTCTAATTAGTTAGCATGAAATTCTAATTTTAAAATTAAAATAAATCTTTTATTTTAATATTAAAATAAACCTTTTATTTTAAGATTAAAATAAACTTTTATTTTAAAAATTAAAATTATTAAGAATATAATATATATATATATATATATATATATATATATATCTAATATTATATATATATAATAAAAGAACCAAACCGCAGTGCACTTAATTAGAAATCCTTGATTTGCGTGCATGCCTCATGCTTTTTTTTTTTTTTTTTTTTTTTTTTTTAATTCTGCTATCATCTGTTAACTTTACATGAAGCCCGACAACAAGTTTCGAGGATAACATAAAATCTTGATTTCCATGATTTCCCTTAAAAAAATACATATAAAAGCTACGTGGCCCATTTGTTTTGTTACTTAGCTTGCTTTGCACACGGAATAATTGCTAACATATATCATATATTAGTTATAATATATAATTAACATCCAAGCTTCAGACCACCGAATTTCCGTGCTACATAATCATAGATTCAAATTATTATTTGAATTAGCTTTTTTTTTTTTTATTATTATAAATTTTATACAATAAAATTACGCCAAAAAAATTATTCTAAACACATATCAATATACATATCAAATTGAAACAATTAATAATTAGCATAAAGGTTTGGCTCGATGCCACTTTATTGAGTTTGTAATATTCATGAGCCTTGATCAAATTGCATAAAAATGCGACGTGTAAAATCGAGTTTAAAAATTTACAAACCATATACGGGATCACCCTTTATGCACAATTATTAATTAAACAAAAGATAAAGAATAAAATCATACCCTTGAAGATCGAGCTTCCCTCGTGCAAGTTCACATCCAAATCCTTTCGCGTTCAACTTGAATCCACCGGTTTTGTTCCTTCCTTTGATCAACGTTAGCCACCCATATGTTTGGCCTCTGAGGTGATCCACCAAGGAATAATAATGATTCAAGAAGAAGGATATTGGCTCAACCCTAGTTTTCTATCTCATAGAAAGAGCGTACTCTCCAACAAATTGGAATTATTACGTTATGTTGAAAAAGTCAACAACCCCATCACCCATAATAAGACTCCTCTTATTTATAGATGTGGGCAACCCACCTTAACAATTAAGGAATTGGGATTTATTTAATTAATTAAATTCTTTTAATTAATTAAGCTCCCTAATCTTATTAGGGATAATTAATTAAACTCCTTTAACAAATTTTCCTTCCTAATCCAATTAGGAATAAATGAGAGTACTTATATTAAATTAATTCCTAAACTCTTTTAGAAATTAAAATAATAATAATTGTAATAATATTAATAAGACTCCTCTTATTAATTTATATTTAATATTTCTAAAATATTAAATAATAAATATTAAGCTATTTAATTTATTCTATCACCATAGATTAAATTAAATATACTTAACATATTATTACGATTATGCCATTAACTTCTTAAATAATTATTCTTCCTTTTATGGTGTGACCCTTTAGGTTCTCCATATTAAGCGGGTTGTGAATAAATCAATTAGAACAATTCTAATCTTATTTAAATAAATAAATTAAACAATTAATTTATTTAAATAAATAATATTTATTCTACATAGGATAAGCCTCATAGCGATCAACGACTTTCCGGATAATATAGATTTCAACATTAATCATAAAAGAACCTTTGAGTAAATAGTTACTGTGATGATTCAATCCTTCCACCATCTGATGTCCCAATTAAATATAAGACATGGAATTCTTGTCGAGTCTTATTTTATTTAATTATATGTATTTCGACTCTTAAATGCATGACTCAAAATAATGCAAATTAGAAACTCCTTTCTAATTTCATTACGCCTATAACCAAGGACTACTTTGGGTTGTCATTTATCGAATCACATAGGACATTTCTCTTCTTTTATTAGAAGTGGTAGATTCTTTATTGATCATACATTATCTCCATGTACAACTTATTATACCCAAGCATACCCTTTGATATACCCTAAGGGTCTTAAGGAATAAGTCAAAGTATAACTCATCATACACAAGATACTATGATGATCTCAAGTCCAAGGATTACTTGTCTTTACTATCACTACAGAATTCCTATTGACAAGCAAATAAAACTCCATTAGGTATTCCTTAGCGAGCCACGTTCGGTGAACTTATTCTCTAATAAGCACCTACATACTTGCTTTAGTGTCTCCACACAAATGATCATGAGATCAATCATCCTCATCCAATGAAAGCAAGCAGCGTATGTACCAATCTACCCGGATTCACTAATCCTCAATTTAGTAATCCAATGATTGGGAACTATTTTAGTTTTAAGCTTTCTAAGAATTTAGATCTCATTAGAATGATCATCATCATTATTCTAAAAGCATTTCTTAAAACTATGGGTTTATCACATATTATAAAATAGCATCGTGTAGATAATTAAAAGCCTTTAATAAATTAATACTTTTATTAATAAATGAATAAGATTGTTACAAAGTATATGCTTTATCATCAAACATGATTGGCTTGTGTGCATATTACTTTCAATATCACATAACAATATTAATATGCAATTCACATAAATGCAATTAACTCTTATTATAAAGTCTATATTTAATATATAGACATATTAATGTGCCACCTTGTACTATATAAAATATATAGTTAACTACCGTATAAATAAAGGTTTACTACATTGCACAAATAAATCAAGTAAACATATAATCACATTATTCTCCTTAATTATTATTTATTCATAATAATTATTAATTAACACATTATCAATTAATTACTCATAATTTCAATTAATCATATATGTTCAAATCTTGCCACCATATTCAAATAAATTAAATTTTAATTATTTATAATCTTATCAATCCCTTGATATCAAACTCTTAGGGTTAGTCCACTAATTTAAATAACCTATTAGTGACTCCTTTAAATCATTTCATAAATTCACATAACCACATAAGGTTTAAATAGACTCACAAAACTAACTTTCGTTAAAATTAAATCACATATTTAATTGATAAGGAGTTTAAAATTCATAATCGTTACATCCCTCCCCCCTTATAAAATTTAGTCCTTAGAATTGTAAAAAAGGTTACTCGGATAAAAATGATAATTACATCTCATTTTCTTTTCTAGCTCCCTGCATAACTTCTTCTACGGCGTGATTCCTCCAAAGAATCTTTACTGAAATGAATAATCTTATTCCTTAACTTATGTTCCTTTCTATCTAGT
>CM035152.1:125608818-125753387 GCA_020205615.1 Panax quinquefolius
CCACAACAATGTTAAGCGATATAAAATCAAATTTAACACATAACAAGTCTCTTGAAGGCATCATACAATGCAAACTCAAGAAATCCAAAAATAAGCTAGATTCAACTAAAATCAAACAATTACCAATATCGAGGTTGACATGGGATACTTATGCTTTATTTTTTTCATCTACGGGGGCTTTTTGCTCTTTTTCCTTTTATTATTTTTTTTTTTTTTTTTTTTTTTTGGTTTATATACACATAGCTATGCGATGTCTTATTCCTTAGGCTTTTCAATGCTACCTTAACGAGCTTTCGACCAAGCGACTCCCGGACCATTAAGACCTTTAAGGCGCTAGGTGTAAAAACAATCCCCTCGAACTTACTTACTCAAGTAACAAAGGCCACAAAACTAGACAAACACGCCCACGGTGTTTATTCATACTTTTTTTTTTTTTTTTTTTTTTTTTTTTACAATATAAACTTATATACCCCAAATATTCCCCCAAACTTAGGTTCTTGTCTAACTTTAGCCCTCACTACTTATTCTTGTCATTCTTTCATTCAAACTAGCATTATCCTTTAGAGTCCCATTATGTATCAATTTAAACTCGATCGATCACAAGTTGTTTTTTCTTGTCTTTATCCTTATTATACAAGTTTCAAACAGAAAAAGATTCAATTCATAACAAGAAATCACGTCAAAGTTCTAATATTTAGTACTATACTTGTCTACTCAATTCCAATCTCATCATTGGCCAAAATAAACTGAACTATCTAACAGCTGGACTCATGCAAGATGAACATAGTAACTAACTATTATTTTTGAATTTTTGATTTGATTTTTTTTTTAATAATAAACCTAAACTAAATTAACAACATATGCAAAATAACATAACATAAACATGAAACTACACATGCAATAATGAACTAAACTAAACTCCCCCAAACTTAGCAATTACAATGTCCTCATTGTAAGAATATAGCGATAAGTAGAAGAGAACTTCCCTGTAATCAGCTAAGCGTGAAGTGATGGTGGCGATGGCGGCGACGATCATTTTCCTATCCATTGAACCTCCAATACCTGCAATGAAGAGAGACAACATGGATTAGATTATAAGAGAACTTAATAAGCAAATTAATTCCTATCTACTAAATAAACTAGTAAAGCATATAAATATAAAATTTCTGGGTTGCCTCCCGATTCGGTAACTTGATTCTGATCTTTCGGCTGACTTTATTCGATCAACGCTATCAATTCCTCGTCGATAATTGAGGAACCCTCCATCCATCGAAATAATGTAGCTTTTGGTAGGTTCCCATTTGTGATAGCCATTGCATTAAAGTCACCTAGCATGCTTTGTTTGGTATAATCCCAATTGAGAATGTTGAATAACTAGGTGCTTTTCTCCATTGAGCTTTATGATTCGATTTGGGCTTTGAGGCTTAGCAAAACAATGGGCTCTTCTTCTATCTTTTCTTCCTCATCCCACCATGGCTTCACATTTGTACTAGCTCTCATGTCATAAAGAGCTTGCCAAGCGACATGACTACTAGCGAGGCATGCGATTTTACAAATCTAGCTTGGATCCTTGATCTTTGGCGGAGAAGGAACTTGGGGCACTAATAACATCGGCTCCTCCTTGTTAGTACTCATAGTTAGTTCTTCAAGACCTTATTTTCATTATCCCCACTTGTCTCCTTTTTCAACATCTCGTGTCTCATCCGGTTGTAGATTTGGCTCGGGCACTTCATCGATCTCGGAATCCTCGTTATAACACCAATTGTTTTGAGGAAGGTTGCTTCAAGGCTTTGAGCATTTGATCCATCTTAGTTTGAAGATTTTGAATTGCTATCTCTTGATTACGAATTGGCCGCTCTTGATTAATCATCCTCTCCTCGATTGATGCTACAAACTTGAACCACAAATCCTCTAAACTTGAATTATCTCATCTCGTTTTGGAATCCATGTATTGAGTTGAAGTGGTGATGAGTTGTTCCATCTGGTCTTTGAAAATTGTGGCTCGATATTTCTTGACTCATCATCCTCTCCTCTTGGTTTTCTATAATCCTTAACATGAATTCCTCAACTCTAAATTGTCTTCTTGTCGCATTGGAGGTGGATATGAGAATTCGGCGTGTATGTTGGATTTGGAGTAGAGTATTGGTCTTCATAAGTATAGCTCCATGAAGAATCCGGGATGATACCCCAAACTTGATCATAATTATCATATGCATCTTGATTGAGGTAGTTACCACCATCTTTGTCTGGGCCCAAGATTGATGGTGCATTGATTACTCGGGTGATTGCCGACCTGATAGTCACACATAAGCTGCAATCCTTCGACTCCTTTGAATTTGCATAAAAGCGTCCGACTTCCTCGAAAGTTCTTTGATCTGTCTTGACATTGCGGAAAATGCATTAAGTCCATCAATCCCGTTTCCCTTGGTTGAGTCATGTTTGTGTATGGCCATTGATCATGAAAGTCATCCATGGTACTTGAAAAAGAGAGAAATATAGGAAGAGAATTAAAAATAAAAATAAAATGTTTAAATTAAGACTAATTTGATTGAAATTAATATTGGTAAAAAATATTAAACTAATCCCTAAACAGCAGCGGCGCCAAAAACTTGTTGGGTAAAATCTAATTACACACTGACACAGTAGTATCGTGGTCGACAAGTAATAAAGTGATAAGTTGAGTATCGTTCCCACGGAGAATTAGTTAATAAAAATCACCCAAGTACTAACGTAACTTGACTCGATCTTATTTAAGCGAATGAATTTCAAATTATATAAATTAAACTACTATTAAATTCCACTAATTAAATTAAGACTATGGAGATTTAAGATCACAACTTCACTTATTGCTTCATTTAAGTTAACACACTTCTCATCAATTATTCTCTATCCGAATTGTTAATCAAGAACACTAAAGTAGTATTAACCACCTCTCGATGCACTAATACCGTATTAGCGTCGATCCACAATTAAGATAGAAATCCGTTAAACACCTTAATCAACTAACCCACTATATCTCTATGTGAATTACAATTGAAGAAGGTTTAAGAACAAGTTCTCTGTCAGATTACATGCGATTGTCAAGCATATCTCTACCTTAACACTCATCAAGTTTAAGCTACTAACAAAATCACGAACACATGCTATCATGATCAGATCTAAATCTATACTTCATCTCTCGAGTTCATATAGATTATCACGGTAATTGATGGCGGTCAATTAAACAATTAAGTCAAACCACAATAGACAATTCTCACGATAGAACATAATAATTGATAGCGAAGCATATTAAAATAAACTACACAATAAGATCCATTGTAATCTCAAACAAAAAATTAGTTCATTGAATTAAAACTAAGAATCCACACTTGAAATAACATTAAAAGATAAAAATAAGAGTAGAGTAAAGAATTGAATACATTGTCGACCAAATCTCCATCTTCCTCAAGCTCTGCTCTTGATCTTGATGGTCTTCAAGTTGCTTCAATCTCAAAACTATTTAGAACTAGTGTTTTGATCTAATTTACTCTAATCTAATCTAATGGAATGCTCTCTCCCAATCTCTCAATCTCTCTCCTAATCCTTATTATTCTCCTCCTTTTATAAGCCTTTTTACATGTCTTTAAGTCCTCTTGGAAGTCCTTGAGTCGATTGGATGAAAACAATCCCTCCGAACTCAAATTGGGCAAAAACCACTTCTTTTCGCATACCCCCCCCGGGTGAAGGTCTAGGCTTAATCAAGGGCCCGCCGGATGGGCTATAGTACTGTTTTGCAGCTGGTACCCCCCCCGGTGAGGGTTTTACTAAGGAAAAGCCCGCCCGGTGGGCATCATTTTTCTATCACGGCGTCCTCTGGTAAAAGCGGCCATAACCTTTGATCAGGGGAGGAGTTACGAGGCCTGCCACCTATCAAATCGAAGATATCGATGAGCTCTACAACTTTATTCTTTGAGGATTGAGAAATTCTGGGCCGGATGAAGGTTGAAATTGGGCTGGAAGTGACTCTTTATGAAAATGGCTAACCAAAAGCAATGAAGTTCGGCGTCCAGTTGGTACAACGATCATAACTCTTGCATCCGAACTCCGATTAGAATGATTCAAGATGTTTAAAAAGCTCTGAAGGCGCTCTACAATGTAAGCTAAGTTCCAAACCAAGAACATGAAGTAAACATGAAAGCCCAAATGATGATGTCTGGATTGCTTTTCTTTGCTTTTTCTTTTTTTTCTTAATAATAATCAAGATGCATGAAAAGTAGCTCCCATGAATATAACCAACAAAATGAACACAAAATGCATGAAAAGTAAACTAAGACACATGAATATAAGCAACTAATTCAAGTAAAAGATGCGGATAAGTGTATATAAAATCCACTTATCTTGGTATTCCATTTTGGAAATAATTTCTTTAACATAAATTTTAGCTAACTGATCTAAGTTATAATTGAATCTTATTGGCAAAAAGTGAGCCGACTTCGTTAATCGATCCACTATTACCTAAATAGTAGCGTACCCTTTCTAAGTAATTGGAAGTCCAACCATAAAGTCCATCGTGATATGCTCCCACTTCCATTCTGGAATCTCAAATGACTGTAACAAGCCCCTTGGTCATTGATGTTCGACCTTAACTTTTTGACAAGTTAAGCACGTACTCACATATTCTGCCATCTCTCTCTTCATGTTTGGCCACCAAAAACTCTATCGAAGGTCTTGATACATCTTAATACGCCTAGGATGAATCGATTACCTCGAGCTATGAGCCTCTTGTAACACTTCCTCCTTCAATTTTGCCTCATTCGAAACCCAAATTCTACCTTCAAATCTTAATAATCCCTCATTATCAAGACTATACTTTATATTTTTTTCATCTGCTAGTCGTTTCTTCATATGATCAAACTCATTATTTTTGAGTTGTACTTCTTTGACTCTCTCTACAATGGTAGATCGAATCTCCATTGTAAATAATCTCTGACCCAATTCCCTCGGTAACTTTACCTCCAACTCCATTCTAGCCATCTCTGTTATTAACTCAGTTTGAGCTATTGATATAGACAACTTTTCCCGACCCTTCCTACTTAAGGCATCGGCCACTACATTGGCTTTTCCTAGGTGATACAGGATATCGCAGTCGTAATCCTTTATCAACTCCAGCCATCTCCTTTGTCTCATATTTAAATCCTTTTGTGTGAAGATATATTTTAGACTCTTATAGTCCGTGTATATCTCACATTTCTCTCCATATAAGTAATGCCTCCATATCTTTAAGGCAAACACTACTACAGAAAGTTCCAAATCATGAGTAGGATAAACTTTCTCATAATCCTTTAACTGTCGTGATGCATACTCAATGACCTTGTCATGCTGCATGAGCACGTAACCAAGTCCTCTATGTGAAGCATCGCTATAAACTACAAAGTTCCCTATATCATCGAGTAAAGATAATACATGTGCTTTACTCAACCTTTTTTTCCGTTCCTGGAAACTGTCTTCACACTTCTGAGTCCACATGTACTTCACTGTCTTCCTTGTCAAATTAGTCAACGGAGTAGCTATCTAAGAAAAATCATGGATAAATATTCGATAGTATCCCGTTAACCCTAGGAAACTCCGCACCTCAGTCAGAATTTTCGGTTATTCCCAAGTATCCACTACTTCCACCTTCGCTGGGTCTACTAAAATTCTATTTCGGTTAATAACATTTCCTAAAAATTATACCATTTCTAGCCAAAATTCACACTTAGTGAATTTTGCATATAAATTCTCCTTCCTTAGTGTCTCCAACACTAATCTTAGGTGTTCGGCGTGATCTTCTGGGGTCTTAGAATAAACTAGAATATCATCGATAAACACTACAACGAACTTGTCAAAATATTGTTTGAACACTCTGTTCATCATATCCATAAATGCAGCTGGTGCATTGGTCAACCCAAATGACATCACCAAAAACTTGTAATGGCCATAAGGAGTTTTGAATGTTTTCTTAGGTACATCCTCCTTCCTAACCTTTAACTGATGATACCTCATTAGCAAATCTATCTTAGAAAAATACTTTGCCCCTTTTAACTTATCAAAGAGATTATTGATCCTGGGCAATGGGTATTTATTCGTTATCGTTAACTTGTTCAACTCTCGGTAGTTGATACAAAGTCTTAACGATCCGTCCTTTTTCTTTATAAATAGTACCAATGCTCCCCAAGGAAAAACAGTTGGTTGAATGTATTTTCTATCCAATAGTTCTTGTAACTGAACCATCAACTCCTTCATCTCTATTGGCGCCATACGATACGGTGCCCTTGAAACTGGTGCCGCTCCTAGCATAATATCTATTACGAATTTGATCTCCCTATCTGGTGGAAGACCTGGTAATTCGCTTGGAAATACATCTACAAATTCTTTAACTATAGGTATTTTTTCCATCGTTGCTCCCACTCTCTGGGTATCAACAATATGACACAAATAACCTACACATCCCTTCCTCAACAATTTTCTACTTTGTGTCATAGTAAGACAACACGAACATCCCGGTGATTTATTTCTGTAAAACACTACAGGAGGCTGCCTCAACGTTCTAATGTTTATACATTTCTTTTGACAATCTATAATTGCACCATGGTTGAACAACCAATCCATCCCGAGAATTACATCGAATTCTCCCAACGTTATCAGTATCAAATCTATCGATAATTTATAACCTCGTATTTCTATACACAACAACGCCTATGAATATATTCAACAGGAATTATTTCTTCGTTTGCTACCTTAATATTCAAAGGTATAAGCAATTTTTTGGGAAGTAATCCTAATTATTTAGAAAAATTACATGCTATGAAAGAACAAGTAGCACCCGAATCAAACAACATATAAGCATTTATATCGTTAATTGGGATAATACTTGCAACTACATCCCCTAATGCAACTACATCTTGGATCGTCATGTTAAAGGTGCGGGCCATTGGCCTACTCGTCTGAGCTGGACCACTAATAGCTAACTTACAATTATTAATGCCCTTATTCCCATCCATCCCCTTTTTTGGGCAATTCATCGCTACGTAATTAGTTGATCCACATATGAAACATCCATGGTTCTTCTTCGGACTTGGATAGTTAGGTGAAATGTGCCCTTCTTGTCCACAGTTATAACATATTACCTTTCCCTTGAGATAGACTCCTAAATGAGTCTTCCCATAGTTCTTGCATGCCTCCATCCTCTTCTTAGGATCTCCTTGCTTTACTTTGGTATTCCTAGAGTTAAAACCATTCCCCTTCTGGCCATTGCCACTCCCACTGGCTCCCTCAATTTTCATTAACCCTTCTACCTTATTCTTGTTTTTCTTCTCTCCATGGTATTGACTTAAAGCCTCGTCACCACCCTCGGCAATTATTTCCTTCTCTAGAATGGTTCCAAAAGAATTACTTTGGAATACTGATATCCGGCTATAGAGCCAAGGTTTCAAGCCCTGCTCTAATCTCCTAGCTTTCCTTACCATCGTATCCACCTGATGTGGAGCAAACCTCGCCAGTTCATTGAACTTGGCAGCATATTGAGGAACAGTCATTTCCCCTGGTTTTAGCTCTAGAAACCTCATCTCCATCCTCCCCTGCATACTCATTGAAAAGTAGTTCTCGAAGAAAATCTCCTTAAACCGCGTCCATGTTAGTTTTTCTATCCCATCCCTAGCCTGGTTTGCCTTCCACCAGAAGTTGGCCTCTCCTTTCATCATATAGGTAGCAAAAGAAACCTTTTGCCCCTCTTCGACATTTGCAATTACAAATGCCTTCTCAATTTCTTTTACCCAAGTCTGGGCTTCTATAGGACCCGTAGTTCCTTTGAACTCCGACGAACCTACACTCTTAAAATCCTTAAAAGTAGTAACATGTACTACCGCAGGATTTACATGCATATTCCCCCCATTCCGATTAAAAGTAGCCATTAATAAATTAATGAAGTTTTGCATTGGGTTAACCGGTCCCCCTTCCGGTTGATTCACGTTCGCGTCTTGATTTCATTGTCTTCTTCTTGGCGGCATCTTTCTGTTAAAATAAATAACACTTCATTATTACTTTCTTTTTGTTAGTTAGTTATTATTCATTATTAAGCAATAACTCATACTCATTACACAACATGTTCAATAAAAGGCCTATATTGATTTGCTTCTTCCTTGCAGTATAACACTACATCATTCGTCATTACCCAGCCTTAGCTGATTACATTACTTTTCCGCCATTGCTTTCCAAAAATTGGGATTTACAAAAGACTACCCTTTGATTATACAAAAGAGGGTTTTACGTCACTACATATATACAACATATTTACATATCTAACTCTACTCTAGTTACTAACTAGATTACATTTACCTAATGGCATTCTCATAATCTGCATTGGCAAGAACGACTATCATATCTCTATTGATAGTATGTCGAGTCTGCCCTGCCTCCACAGGATACTCAACCACTTGCTGCTGAATATCCTTGTGAGAACTCCTATGTATATAGGACATTCTACTAATTTTCTGCTTCTTAGCCTCTAGCTCCTGTCTAAGTTCAGAGGCCTCGTGTTTCAGCTCATGGACCTTGTCCTTCACCAAAACCTTCTTGTCATGCTCCTCTTCCCACATTGTCTCCATCTCCTTTTTGTTTACCAAGATATCATGGACCTCCTCCTTCAGTTCTCTTACCTCTTTCCCCAACTGGATATTTCTATCCAACACTATCATAAACAACTCCTTCATTGACTCCCCCGAAGTCATCTCCTCTACAGGTGCTACCGTGTTAAACGACACCACCTCCACCGTTTCCTCTGACATGCCTTCAAACAAGGACATGAATTCTAAGTTTTTTGAGTCTTCTGACTCAACCACCACCACTTCTGGCAACTCAGCTACCGGTGTCGGTAAAATCTCTACTTGATTCACAAACTCCTCACCAACGACATGTATATCCCTATACATCACATTATCTCCTAACATCTACAATAAAACAAATTATTTAAATTAGTACACATCATTAGAATAGTAAAAACACATATCACATTTAATGCATTTTTAGGGTTAACTTCATATTTTACTTCTTTAACTCTTCTTAAGGTTATAGCTTAATGTTCTTCCCCCCTTAAGTTTTATAACCTACAACTTTGATACCAACTTGTGATGCCCCCAAATCTGAGTATCTTCCAACCCGATAGATGGTGATACACGATGCTATAGTTCACACATACATTCAATTGAAATACCTCAAAAGAGTGAATATGTCTTCTATATATTCCAAAACAATATTTCCTTTCCAAGGTTCTTTATAACCATTACATGTGTTCTTTATCATAATATCAAATAATTACAACGTTCATAGTATACTATTACAAAGACAGCTTATTGGTCTGCCTTAGCCTTCCCTTTATCCTTACTGGATCCTTCAGTTTGTTAGGTCTTAGCTGCATTCATATGGTTCAAGCAAGAGTGAGCATAACTAGCTCAGAAAGTATGACAATTTCATTTAATTAATAGGTTTGAATCATATGAATCGTATATCTTCAATAACTGAATCAATAGTTATGAAGTACTATAGATAATTCAAAATAGCACATCTCTTTTCTTTAAAAACGTTTAACAATGAATAACATTAGTTAAACATCAATTTTGGGTCCAAGACCTTGAGCATTTCATTCTTTCTTTGAAAATGACAACCCGACACCAGGTCCGTAAGTCCGACATATCTTAGAAGTACGTCTATGTGATCAGCCTATAGTACTCTATGTTATACAACACTACTTCATTAAACGTATCTACGTTTAAGTTTTGGCAACCTCACGTACTTGTCGTTTGACGACAAAACATGTGTTTACTCATACTCAGTCTTTCTTTGAAATCCATACCAAAATAGTTTGGCAAAAGATAGCAACATTGACAATATTTTGATAGATTATAAGGAAATCTACAAAACACATTAAGTCTAGTCGAAGGAATTGGCTTTGACTTTGTTATACATCAATTCATGCGTAAGACACATGAATCACAAAGCTTGTCCAGAATGAACATAAACAAGGGTTAGAACACTTTCCTTCATCGTCTTCTATAGTTAAAACACTTTTTCTTTGAATCTTTAAGGTTTCTACAATACATAATCACATAACATACCACATTAGGTCATAAACAATCATGTATGATTACTAAAGTATCTTACCCTTCTTCTCAATCTAATAATTCTTTAGATTTTTTAACATTGGTTACGGTTATCGTATTACTTTGTATTTACGTTCAAGTAATCGTTTGTCAATCTTTAGTTATTAAACTTAAAGTTATTATCCTCCTTAAGGACATTACTTTAAGTTTATTAAGGATATAAGTCACCTTGAATTAACTTTTACATGCATTACATTCATTTCCATTCATTTGCGCCTTTTTACTCATCTTTGGCGGCTTGGCCACCTTTATATAAGTCTCATTGCATGTTGTACGAATCATCGATACTGAGACCGGCTTTGCAATCGCATGGCGCCCTCCTTTTATTCTGGTCGTGTCTTGTGGCGCCACTTCACAGTATGTTGGGGTTTGGCCTGGCGTTGTGGCAGCGACTTTACACCCTTGGGCCACACTGCGGCGCCGACCCTGTGCCTTAGATAAATTTCATAGTTTATTTCTCCTGTAAATTTTTCGGGCTCATAACTTATTCATTCTAGGTCGGAATTGGCTCGTTCAAAAGCCGTTAGCTCACATATCATGTGTACTACAATTTCATTAGAAAATCTTATATTTTCGAAATCGTTAACATGGAATTCACCAATTATGTTCTTTATTACGAAATTGTTAAACGTTCGTGAACGTTCGTAGCTCGTTTCTTTGTTCTAAGTCAGAATTCGACCTTTTTTGAGTCCGCAACTCTAAAATGAAAACTCAGACTATACTCAAACAAAAACTAATGTTTCTGAGTTCAACCGTGACTTTTGACTTTCATTTTGAGAATTTTACCATTTCGACGATTATCATCTAATCTCGTAAATTTCACCATAACTTCGTTACTTGAGATTTTTTCACCGTTCAAAATGGATTCATTTCATCATTCTATCATCCTAACCAAACATATTTCATCTTATCCTATACATGATGGTTTTAAACTTGTCCATCAACTACAAATGACAATTTTTAAATGTTAATAACATGGTTTATTAAGGTTTAAGTCCACTAATAGCCATCCTTATTCCTCCTTATGAAACATGTTCCACCAATATCCATTTCTCTATCAAAGCTACAATTGAAGAGATGCAGACTATTAATTAAAGATTTCTTACCCTTGATGTTCAAGCTTTCTTTCTTCTTTTTACTTCTTGGATTATCAAAGACTAGCTCTCACTTTTGTCTCAATAATATAAGCTCTAAGATGTTGGTGTTTTTGAACAAGCAACAAATGAACTAACAAGCTTCTTATTTATAGGATTTACAAAGTGAGGGCAATATGGTCAAAATGCCATCCCACCTCCTCACTTTCACCTCTTTACAATTCATTCCTTGGGCAACACAACAATTATCCTTTGCTTGGCCACCAAGTTAGCCAGCCATGACTCACTCATGGTGTAAGACCCCAACTTATTATGAATAAGATTAAATTTTCTCTATTTATTATCTTGAAATAATTAGGAGTTAATTTGATATAATACTTTGGTTATGGGTGAAATGTGCAAATTTTACAAAATAAGCAAGTGGTTATAAAATATTCATTTTTGTCAGGGAATATTTGTTTGGTCGTGTAATATTCTTGTTGTCGGGGAATATTAAATGCAATACGGCAAGTGACCATTCATGAACCTCATAATGTAATAACCTGTCGGATGAAGAAAACGACAAGTTTGAGTTTTTATAAATAACGGCGTAGTTGTTACCGTTAACACTTTTGGAATACCTGGTGGTTAAAATATAGTAATATGCGTGGTTGCACAGTAGCACACGGTATTGCACAATATCTTTGAATTATTAATTCTTACGTAAGAAGGCACTACTCAATAATTGATAGAGTAATAATTGTGATTCTGTAATATTATTTGTGAATAATTAATTATTGATTTATATGATAAGAAAATATTTATTTTATGTGGATATAATTGATGGATATATCTATTTTATGTGGTTATAATTGAAGGAATTAATATTGAGGTATTTTTATCGAAATGGAGGTATTAAAAATCAAATCACTGTTCTTGAGATATATTGTGTGAGTTATAATTTTTAATCCAAGCCGTTGGATCGTTGTGATTTTTGGATATGTTATACATATATAAGTTGAGTATATGTCCACAAATTTTGAACCGTTAAAATGAGCGTATGATTTGTTATGAATTTTAAGAGGTGGTGATTCGTAAATTAGGTTTATAAATGATTTTGGTGGAAAATTCTACAATTGAGTGGGCCCCACTTGTGGTTGGTGAAGAAATTTCTTTGAATTTTATTTCAAATGTGGTGGGTGGCAATAGTAGCCGGTAAATCCATCGGGTAGCATGTGGTAAAAAAATCCATGTTGTCGAGGTAAGTGGGGGAATATTATTTGGTTTCAGGTTACTATTCATGGGTAGGCGTGCTTTGTCAAGTAAATGCGATGCTATTTGGGCCCATTTGCATGCTAAGTTGTTTTTTCCTATAAATATAGGAGGGAGAGACGCATGCTGGTGGTTAAAACACGAGAATATTACTATTGGCGTTGTTAGAATTGAAAATCACTGTTAGAGCTGAGATAACTAGTATTATTGATTCTTACGTGAAAACATAAATTCTTTGTTCACACCCGAAACATAAGCTTATTCTCTCTCTATATTATCGAGCGTATTTTGTGAGTATTTCGATACTTTGAGTAACCTTATTCGCTATTCAAATTACAAGTTTTTCATTCATATCGACATTTCATTCTATAAAATCTTTGTTTTTTCTTTGAAGAGGTAAGGCTCACCAATTTTCCTTGTTGTTCCATTTTTCTTCTACCGGAGGCGAGAATGTAGCGAGTACTAGTAGGGGTATGGAATGAAGATTACAGAGAGTTATTTAGCAGTAGTCCTCACCATTTTTGTAAAATAATGAATCAATAATGTGATGAGGATTTTTGAGTATAGATATTGTCTAGAAGATAATATTTGTATTGAACTTCTGCAGGTTCTTGTTATAATGTTATTTTCTTCTTAGATGATATTACTTTCAATATCATTATGCCAAAATATATTATTCGGTCTGAGTTGTGATGTTATTTTCTTCTTAGATGATATTACTTTCTTCAATATCATTATGCCAAAATATTGGTGAACTTTTTAATCAAATTTGGAACTTTTTGTGTCGGGGTTATTATTCACGAATACGGCACTATTCACCGAAAAATGAAATTTTCTTATTTTTCGTCCCAGATGTCTTTTATGGTTACTATCTTTGATTGTATCCATGTTTTGATCTTTATTCTACTTCACACTTGGTTATTATGGAGTATTATTGAATTTGGATAAACCGAAATACGAATCCCTAATATTTGTCCTTCTGTCTCACTAGATTCGTTCTCTAAAATGTTTTTCATCATCCCCAGTCCTTAATGGTGATACTTGATGAATATCTTTGGTCTGTAGTACAAAGATGTATGATTACCTGATGAATATCTTTGGCGTGAGTGCAAAAATGAGCAGTGTTGAGATGAACATGACCAATTGGTGATACAAATGAATATCTTTGGCACTGTAGTGCAAAGATGAATATTTGATGCAAGATGTATATTGATTGATGTTGATGTTCCGAGGATAAAATATTGATGATGGACTTTTAAATTCATAGATGATAGTAGATTTGATTCTCTACTTAACTCTTATAATGAATTGTTGTTTCATTGCGGTTGTTGATCTAAAACTTGTTGTCTATTGTATTTTATCGATTTTTCCTATTGAGGACTAATGATAATTTATTGTATATTATCTTAGTCATAATATTCTTTCTTGGGCTAGTTGAGCTCACCCTTTTCCTTTTTGTTCCATTTTTTTTCGGGAGGTGAGAACATAGCAGGATCTAGTAAAGGGTGCGGAGTGATGGTTCTAGAAAGATGTTTTATAGTCCTCACTATTTTCGTAAAATAGTGTATGAATAATTGTAATGAGGACTTATTTGAGTGTGGATATTGTCTAGAAGACAATATTTGTATTTAAACTCACGATTATGTGTTGTCAGTATTTTGCATTGACAATTGTAATAATAAAGTTGTAGTTATTTTCTGTACCATGTATTTGGCGACTCATAATGGGTGATGTATACATATTTTGGGGGCGTCACAGTTGGTATCAGAGCTTAGGGATATGGTCTCTGGCGGAGATCGGGGAATAGAACTAGGAGGGGAGAGACGAGTAAATCCTTCGCTAGTGTGTCCTACCTAAGCTTATTTGTTGGTCAATCATAATATAGGGATATTATGTGATATGTTAATTTGTTTAATTAACCCCTGTTTTATGGCAGTTTTTAAGAATGGCAGCTGAGAACGTTAACAATGGAGTCTATGAGACTGTGGAATAACTTTGATTACCAACCAAGAGAACGTGCAACAGGAAGGCAATATTCGTCCTGTAAACAACACTACCAAGCAAACGATGAATGATGCGATGTTTAGAAGCTTGTTGCAGTTCATGCAAAATCAAACGAGGGAGACTCGTGTACAAAATACGGGTGTAAATGATAGCAACGCGCGGTCTGTCATAAACAAGCTATTCATGGAGTTGGGACCACCAGATTTTTGGGGAAAGCCCGACCCGATTAAGGCGGAAACGTGGGTTAAGCAAATGACCAAGATATTCGATGTCTTGGGCTGCACGGAGGAACAGAAGGTTCCATTCGCCACCTTTATGTTCCATGGTGAGGCAGATTATTGGTGGGAATCTGTGAAGCGTACCCAGCCATCCGCACTCAACATGTTTTGGGAAAAATTTTAGAAACTATTCAATGACAAGTACTTTCCTAAAAGTATTCGTCATATGAAGGAGGTAGAGTTTATTAGACTGGAACAGAAGAATATGACGGTGTCCCGAAGACAAGCGAAGTTAAGTTCGAGTTATCGAGGTTTGCACCTCATTTGGTAAAAATGAGGAACGATGTATGCGGATGTTTCTGAGAGGTCTAAAACCCGAGATTTGACAATATCTTATCTCTCATAAATTTTCTTTATATTCAGATGTTGTAAATAGGGCTCAATTATTAGAGTGTGATAACGATTATGTTCAACTAAGGGACCACAACTAGGGTCATACCGGTGACAGCAGTCATCGGAGCGATGATAACCAGCGAGGAGGGAAAAATATGGACAAAAGCGGTAACCACTCAGGTGGTCATCATGGCCATGAAAATAGGAGAGGTGAGTCGAGTGGAAATTTCAAAAAGAGGAGATTCAACAATGACGGAAAGACATCAGCACCAGCACCAGCACCAACAACAAATTCTAGGGGAGGAGAACGACCGCTAGTTAGATGCTACAAATGCGAGAGAGGAGGGACACATAAGTCCAAACTGTTCACAGCCTTCTAAGGTGTGTTTCAATTGTAGAAAAGACGGTCACATAGCTCGATTTTGTTCGGTAGCAAAGTTAAGTCCAACTAGGATGGCGGCACCAAAGGCGACTACAGACAAAACAAAGTCGATGGTTCAAAGAAAGGCGTTTGTCGTGACTGGCCAAAACACGAGAAACCCGAACGAGGTGATCACAAGTAAGATAATCTTGAACTCTTGCGTAGTTTATACCTTACTAGATACTGGTTCTACCCATTCTTTTATCTCTCCTACTTGTGCTCAACGTTTAAACTTGACTCTGGAGAAATTGGACTTTAACTTATCTGTTGAAACTCCATTGGGTGAAACCTTCGTTACATCTACAGTTTATAAATCTTGCTTGATCCAAGTTGGCACAATCACATTACTTATTGATCTTATTTCTTTAAAGATACTTGCATTTGATGTGATTTTCGGGATTAATTGGTTAACCACTCATCATGCCAAAATTGATTATTTTCGTAAGGTTGTTAGTTTTCATATTCCTAACCAACCTGTTATACGAATTCAAGTAACTAAACCACTAAAATTAGTCACTATCATATCAAGCCATAAAGCTATTCGTTTATTGAAAAAAGGATTTCAAGCTTTCTTAGCCCATATTATGGACTTGAACAAAAACACGTCAGATTTGAATAATATTCCTATTGTTAATGAATTTCCTGACATATTTCCTGAAGAACTTCCTGGTCTACCCCCGGAACGTGAAGTTGAATTTTTTATTGATCTTGAACTAGGTACAAAGCCCATTTCTAAAACCCCATATCGAATGGCTCCTATTGAACTTCAGGAGTTAAAAGTCCAACTACAGGAATTGTTAGACATCGGTTTCATTCGTCCTAGTACATCACCTTGGGGTGCTCCTATTTTATTTGTAAAGAAGAAAAGGCGGGAGTATCACGACTTTGTATTGACTCTCAAGAGAATTAAACCATGTCACCATCAAGAATAGGTATCCACTACCTTGCATTGATGACTGTTTTGATCCGATTGCAAGGAGCACAATACTTTTCAAAGATGGATCTTCGATTACGGATATCATCATTGAAGATTAAAACTGAGGATATTCCAAAGACTGCCTTCAGAACTTGGTACGGGCATTAAGAATTCTTAGTCATGTCTTTTGAATTGACTAATGCTCCTGCTGCTTTCATGGATATGATGAACCGTGTATTCAAGGAATATTTGGATCAGTTCATTGTTGTCTTTATTGATGATATCATCATCTATTCCAAAATCCGTGAAGATCATGAGCACCATTTGAAGCTGGTACTTCAAAGACTTCGTGACAACAAGCTATATGCCAAGATGAAGAAATGCGAGTTCTAGCTTAAGGAATTAGCATTCCTTGGGAACGTGGTGTCAAAACATGGAGTATCTGTTGTCCTGGCAAAGATTGAAGCAATCCAAAGTTGGGAGCAGCCGAAGTCGGTGACCGAAGTGCGTAGCTTTCTGGGCTTAGCTGGTTATTATCGGAGATTCGTGGAAGGATTTTCTCGAATCGCTACTCCATTAACTCAGTTGACTCGGAAAGATGCAAAATTCTTGTGGCGCGAGGAATGCGAGAAGAGATTCCAAGAGCTTAAGAGGAGACTCATTCGGCACCTGTTTTGACAATACCATCTGGTTCGGATGAATTTGTTATCTACAACGATGCTTCAGGCAAAGGGTTAGGATATGTTCTCATGCAACATGGGAAAGTCATAGCCTATGCCTCGCGATAACTCAAAGAGCATGAGAGGAATTATCGTACTCATGATCTGAAGTTGGCAGCAGTTGTTTTTGCGTTGAAAATCTGGAGACACTACTTGTATGGGGAGAAAGTGGAGATTTATACGGATCATAAAAGCCTCAAATATTTCTTCACCCAAAAGGAACTCAACATTCGAAAACGACGTTGGCTCAAGTTGTTGAAAGATTATGACCATAGCATTCAATATCATCTTGGAAAAGCAAACGTTGTAGCTGACGCATTGAGTAGAAGATCGTATGCGGGTACGAGTGCGATGTTGTTAACACAAAGACCCATTTTGTACGACTTACAAAGGATGGAGATAGAGTTAAAGACTCCAGGAACCCACATGATGATGGCAAATATACGAGTAGAACCGACTTTAATCGATAAAGTTAAAGCTGCTCAAGCCATAGACCCATAGATGATACGTATGAAGATGAAAGTGCAAGAAGGTGCTATTCCGGAGGCAAGAATCGATGAAGAAGGAATACTTTGAGTCAACTCCAGACTTTGCGTTCCTAACGATTCTGACTTGAAGCATAGAATCATGATGGAGGCACACAACACACCGTTTGCAATCCATCTTGGGAGTACCAAAATGTATCACGATCTTTGACATACATTTTGGTGGAGCAATATGAAGAAAGAGATTGCGGAGTTTATCTCGAGGTGTTTAACTTGTCAACGTGTAAAGGCGTAGCATCAAGTGCCAAAGGGTTCATTGCAACCACTTGAGATTCCAAAATAGAAGTAGGAACACATTACTATGGATTTCATTACAGGTCTTCCCAAGGTTTCTCAAGGTATAGATGCGATTTGGGTTATTGTGGATAGATTAACCAAGTCGGCTCATTTCTTGCCTATACATGAGACTTATTCCCTTGAACGTCTTGCTAGTATGTATGTGAATGAGATTGTGAGATTGCATGGCATGCCAGTATCCATAGTTTCGGATCGTAACCCAAGATTCACTTCACGATTTTGGGTTAGCTTGTAGAAAGCTATGGGCACAGATTTACGATTCAGTTCGACATACCATCCTCAAACGGACGGACAATCATAAAGGACTATTCAAACCCTTGAAGATCTATTAAGACTCTGTGTCCTAGATTTTAAAGGAAGTTGGGATAAGTACTTGCCACTGGTGGAATTCTCCCACAACA
Source organism: Panax quinquefolius (assembly GCA_020205615.1). Lineage (NCBI taxonomy): Eukaryota > Viridiplantae > Streptophyta > Magnoliopsida > Apiales > Araliaceae > Panax > Panax quinquefolius. Next base: position 125,627,250 of record CM035152.1, read on the forward strand.
ACAGTTATGAAGCAAGTATAGACATGGCTCCATTCGAGGCGTTATGTGGACGAAAGTGTCATTCTCTAGTATGCTGGGACGAGGTGGGAGAAGCAATATTGTTGGGACCAGAATTAGTACGCATGACTACAGAAAAGATTCAAATGATCCGGAAATGTATAAAGGCCTCACAAGATAGACAAAAGATTTATGATGATCTTCATCGAAAGGACGTCGAGTTTAATATTGGAGATCATGTATTGTTACGTATTGCTCCATGGAAGGGAGTTACAAGATTTGGGAAGAGAGGAAAGCTCAATCCACGATTTGTTGGTCCATTTGAGATTCTTGACCGAATAGAAAATGTGGCCTATAGACTCGCATTACCTCCAAGTATGTCTCGTGTTCATAATATTTTACACATCTATTCTTCGTAAATATGTGAAAGACCCAAACCACATGATTGCGTTGGAACCAGACGAGATAGCCGAAGATTTAATGTACGAGGAGGTACATGTCAAGATATTGGATAGGAAAGAGCATATCCTACGAACAAAGGTTATACCATAAGTCAAGGTTTTGTGGAGGAACCATGCTATTGAGAAAATGACTTGGGAGTTGGAATCAGAAATGAAAGCGAGGTACCCTCACCTTTTCAAAATACCAGGTGAGTACGTCAATTTTGAGGATGAAATTTCATAAGTAGGGGAGGTTGTAAGACCCCAACTTATTATGAATAAGATTAAATTTTCTCTATTTATTATCTTGAAATAATTAGGAGTTAATTTGATATAATACTTTGGTTATGGGTGAAATGTGCAAATTTTACAAAATAAGCAAGTGGTTATAAAATATTAATTTTTGTCGGGGAATATTCGTTTGGTCGTGGAATATTTTTGTTGTCGGGGAATATTCGTACGACGGCACAGCCATTCGTGGGCCTCATAACAGAATAAGTGTCGGATGAAAAAAAATGACAAGTTTGAGTTTTTATAAATAACGACATAGTTGTTACCGTTAACACTGTTGGAATACCCGGTGGTTAAAATATAGTAATATGTGTGGTTGCACAGTAGCACACGGTATTGCACATTATTTTTGAATTATTGATTCTTATGTAAGAAGGCACTACTCAATAATTGTTACATTAATTACTTTTCAATATTTTATTTTATTGATTCAATAATTACTGCATTGATATTTTATATTATTGTTGTTTCAATAATTGTCACTGCACAGTATTTCCCATTATCATATCAATAATTCATATTATTTGAATAATATTATTAGATAACATTATTTGCATGTCTAGAATGTTCTGTCTAAGGAGAGGTTTGGTCACCTAATTGTGCACCAGTAATGAGAAATCCTTATCGGAAAGCCCCCTCTTTCTTGGGAACGGTCTGGTTGTTATAATTGTGATTCTGTAATATTAATTGTGAATAATTAATTATTGATTTATATGATAAGAAAATATTTATTTTATGTGGATATAATTGATGGATATATCTATTTTATGTGGTTATAATTGAAGGAATTAATGTTGAGGTATTTTTGTCGGAATGGAGGTATTAAAAATTAAATCACCGTTCTTGAGATATATTGCGTGAGTTATAATTTTTAATCCGACCGTTGGATCGTTGTGATTTTTGGATATGTTATACATATATAAGTTGAGTATATGTCCACAAATTTTGAACCGTTAAAATGAGCGTATGATTTGTTATGAATTTTAAGAGGTGGTGATTTGTAAATTCGGTTTATAAATGATTTTGGTGGAAAATTCTAGAATTGAGTGGGCCCCACTTATGGTTGGTGAAGAAATATGCTGAATTTTATTTCAAATGTGGTGGGTGACAATAGTAGCAAGCAAAAAAAGCCATCGTGGTAGTGGTCAAAGTCTGCTTCGGCGTGCTAGCATTTTCCTATAAATAGGTGCTTAGATTAGAATTGAAAATCACACCAGAAACATAAGCTTTCTCTCTTTCTCTCTTTATATTATCGAGCGTATTTTGTGAGTATTTAGATACTTTGAGAGTTTCTATTCAGTACAAGTTTTATTCAGCATCATATCTGACATTTCATTCCGAAGTACTGTTTCTTTGAGGTAAGGGATGTTATTTTCTTCTTAGATGATATTATTTTTTTCAATATCATTATGCCGAAATATTGGTGAACTTTTTAATCAAATTTGGAACTTTTTGTGTCGGGGTTACTATTCACGTATACGGCACTATTCACGATATCACGTCTCTATTCACGAATCGACACTATATTATTCAGAAAAATGAAATTTTCTTCTTTTTCGTCCTAGATGTCTTTTATGGTTACTATCTTTGATTGTATCCATGTTTTGATCTTTATCCTACTTCACACTTGGTTATTATGGAGTATTATTGAATTTGGATAAACCGAAATACGAATCCCTAATATTTGTCCTTCTGTCTCACTGGATTCGTTCTCTAAAATATTTTTCATCATCCTCAGTCCTTAATGGTGATACTTGATGAATATCTTTGGTCTGTAGTATAAAGATTTATGATTACCTGATGAATATCTTTGGCCCGTAGTGCAAAAATGAACAGGTGTTGAGATGAACATGACCAACTGGTGATACAAATGAATATCTTTGGCCCGTAATGCAATGATGAATATTTGATGCAAGATGTATATTGATTGATGTTACAGGAAAAAAATATTGATGATGGACTTTTAAATTCATAGATGATAGTAGATTTGATTCTCTACTTAACTCTTCTAATGAATTGTTGTTTCCGCTGCAGTTGTTGATCTAAAACTTGTTGTCTATTGTATTTTATCAGATTTTTCCCTGTTGAGGACTAATGATAATTTTTTGTATATTATCTTAGTCATAATATTCTTTACTAGGGTAGTTGAGCTCACCCTTTTCCTTTTTGTTCCATTTTTCTTCTTAGGAGGTGAGAACATAGTAGGATCTAGTCGGGGTATAGAGTGATGGTTCTAGAAAGATGTTTTAGCAGTCCTCACTATTTCTGTAAAATAGTGTATGAATAATTGTAATGAGGACTTATTTAAGTGTGGATATTATCTAGAAAATAATATTTGTATTTAAACTCACAATATGTGTTGTTGTATTTTGCACGATAATTGTATTAATAAAGTTGTAGTTATTTTCTGTACCATATATTTGGCGACTCAGAATGGGTGATGTATACCTATTTTGGGGGCGTCACACATGGGGCCCACATGGGTTTCCCCATGGGTTTTTCTCACCCGGTGACCCATCGGTTCGATCCACATGTCCGGTTCTAGTTCGGGCTTATGTTGAATAACTTTGGGCCTAACATTGGGCTTACATTTCATATCTTTGGGCCTTAACAAGTTTGCACTTGGGCTTGCCCAATCCCTAAACAAATTCTACAAGTCCATTACTATTGTCTTAAAGCTTATAACTTATAATCTACGTATTCTTCTCGTATACTAAGTCGTATAATCATTCATCATATACGTTACGTCTGTCTTCATATATACTTGTATAATACTTCGTATCATACTCGTATTCATTACTCTGTCTAATACTTGCGTATCATATGATCATCATTTATTCAATCCTTACTTTTCTTAACATTCTCGAACTTAATACGCAGGCGAAAACTGCATTTGTCATAATTGAATTATTATTACATAATCCATCCTTCCTTATTATTCCATCGTTACGTATTTCTCTGAAGTTCAAAAATAATTCCCGAGCATGCTCTTTGTAGATAGGTTCCCAATTGTAATGGCCATTGCATTAAAGTCACCAAGTATACTCTTTGTAGATAGGTTTCCCATTAAGAGCGTCCAACAACTATGTGTTTTCTCCATTTTGTCTATTATTCGATTAGGGCATTAAAGCTTAATAAACATAATGGGAACTTCCTCTATCTTCTCTCTTTCATCCCACCATGATTCTACAGCTGTACTAGCTCTTATGTCACAAAGAGCTTTGTTGACGACATGACTACCTATTGGGCATGGTTTCGCAAAACTGCCCGGATTCTTGAACTTTGGGGGAAGAGACACATGGGATACTAATGAAATTGTCTCATCTTTGAATCTTATAGTTAACTCTTCATCGATCTCCTTTTCTTGGTTCCCAATAGTTTCCTCTCTTTCAACATCTCGTGGCTCATCCAGTTGCAGATTTTGTTTGAGCTATCCATCAATCTCGGAATCCATGTCATAGGGCCAAGTGTATTGAGGACAAATGTTTGAGGCATTAACTAGTTATTCTGCAAAATTTTGACTCGATATTTCTTGACTAATTCTCCTCTCCTCATTTGAAGCTATGAACTTGGACATAATTTCCTCCAAATTTAGATTTTGTTCATATTGCAGTGGAGGTGGACACGAGAACTCCGGTGGGTATGTTGGACTTGGAGCATAAAATTGATCTTGATGAGTATGGCTCCATGAAATATCTGGGTGATACCCCCAATTCTGATAATAGTTGTTAGGATAAGCATAATTATTGGGGTAATCACCGCCATATGGTACCGGCTCAAAACTGGTGGTGCATTGATGACTCGAATGATTTCTAGCATAATAATCACATGTAACCACCGCACTTTGACAACGTTGTGCTACAAAAGCGTCCAACCTCCTCGAAAGTGTCTCAATCTATACTAACAATGCAGAAAGTGTCGTGAGTCCGTCAATCTCTGCTCCCCTTGGCTGAGTCATTCTTGTATACGACCATTGGTAATTAAATTTCGTCATGGTACCTGAAAAGAAAGAAAAATTTAAAGAGAATTAAATTAGATAAAAATAAATAAATAAACATTTAAATTAAAACTAATTTGATAAAAATTAACATTGGCAAATATTATTAAATTAATTCCCCGGTAACAGCGCCAAAAACTTGTTGATCGATTTCTCAATCAAAACATGCGTGGAAGTATACACGGTCAACAAGTAATAAAGTGAAAGTAGAGTATCGTTCCCATGAGGAATTATTTAATAAAAATCACCAAGTACTAGTTCTTAACCAAACTAATTTTATTTAAACAATCGATTTAATGTTATGAATTAAAATATATAATTAACAACTACTACTACCACTAGTTGAAAATCAGACTATGGAGATTTAAGGTTACAACTTCACTTATTGCTTCACTTATATTAAAATACTTCTTATTAATTATGCTAACTATTTTGGATTGTTAATCAGAAACTTATTAGTATTTATAACAACCTTTCGATGCATCACAAACATATTAATCTAAATCCATAGTTGATAAAACTGAATCAAACACCCTAATTAACTAATTTACTATATTTCTATGTGAGTTACAATTGAAAAGGATTTAAAGCACATGTTCCCTTATTAGATTACATGCGGTGTAAAGGCATATCACAATCCTAAACACAAATCATGAATTCCAATACCTTGCAAAAAACACAATCATATGTTATTTTGATCAAATCTAAATCTATATTTTATCTCCCAAATCCATATAGATTATCATGGTAATTATTAACTAGACAATTAAGCAAGTATACACAATCATAATAGACAATCAATAGAATAGATCACAGTAATTAATAAAGAAGCATACTAAAATAAGCTATGTAATAAGATCCGTTGCAACCTTAAACAAGAATTTAGTCCATTGTTATTGAATTAAATTCTAGAATCCACAATTGAATAAACATTAAAAGACAAAAATAGAAGTAGAGGAAAGAATGAAATCTATTTTTTGCAAATCTGATGCTCCCCTCTTGCTCCATCTCTTGATCTTCAATGATGCCCAAGTTGCTTCAATCTCCAACAATCTAATATAAACTAGGGTTTATGTTCTAATCTAATGGAGTGTTTTATCTCATCTAATCTATCTAATCCCCCTTTACTTTATGCCTCCCATCATATATTTATAGGTTACAAGTCCAATTTCTAGCTTAGGAGAAAACCCAATCCAATTTAGAGTCAAAAAAGTGTCAAAATCACCCCAAATGCGTCCCAACTTGACCAGGCCCGAGCCTAGCGCTGCTCATGGTGCTGGAACACTGCCCCCTAGTGATGAGTGGGATTTATACCCGCGAATCGGACACTTTATGACTTAAATAATTTCCTGAATTCGTTGATTTTATATAATGTTATATGATTACAGTGTTATTACGCTTAACTGATGCAATGCAGGGCTTATTAGGTCTTTTCCAAGCTTTCAGGGGACAAATCAGACATTTCAAATAAACTAAGCGCCTGGCGCCAATGCTCGATGTTATTTCAAGATCTGCAAGATCGCTTGCCGCCTGGTCGATCGACATCACCACGGTGGCGCTGTGACGTCAATGACCCTTCGGGACTTCATGGCGCAATGTGAGCTTAGTGTTTTCCAAACTAATGTGGCGCTGTAGCGCCATCCATAGAGTTATTGTTCGCGCCGCGGTGCCACCTCTATTGCCTAGACAGAGAAGGCCTTGGTTTGACCTAGCAAAAGAAGGGAACTGATATAAAAGAAAAGAGAGCCTCTGCAGACAAAGTATCATCTGATATCTGAGATCAGAAAAATAGCATAGCTTAGTTTAGTTTAGTTTTTCCTCTTCTTTTGTATTTCTCTCTCTAGTTCTTAGTAAATGTCTGTAAATATAGATTAGGGAGAAGTTTGGGTTTTCTTTGGAGCAACACAAGCAGTGATTTACACGGATTGGAAAGCTTGATTTGAGCGAAATGCTTGGAGATTAAAGGGCTTTGATAGAGTTTCTTCTTATGCATTTATTTTCTGTGATTTTATAGTCCATAAATGTTGTCTTTATTGCTACTTATATTTTGTTCAATAGCTATAAATTGAGTATTTGCTCTAAGGTTATAATGGAACCCTATGTTATTTAAATTGACTGTCTTATCTCTTAGGTTGACACCATATTATTTGGTTTAATATATTTATGCTTAATGATTCTCGCTAAGACATTAGTGATGATTTTTGTAATTTACATGATATTGAAAGAAAGACTGTAGATTTACACCGTAATATATTGACATGCGAATATGGGTTTGACTACATAAGTTGTGTGTAGAATAGACATATATCTGTGCGCCACGTGCGACCTATTTGAGAACTTTTTCTTAATTCATTGTTATGATTAATTCGCACAGACATGTGTAGGATTGTATATAGCTTGGATGTTCTTTTATGTTCTATTCCCTATCGGGTGTGTCGACGTTGGGATTTTTAGTTGTCCCTTTTCGTTACTTGTTCTTTAGTGTTCTCATGTTAATGTGAGATTTGTTTTAAAAAGCAAGTGAAAAAGGTCCGACATGTATAATGTCGACGATGGACTGTTAATAGTCGCCAGTTGGTGTTTTCAACTGGTTGCACTAACGCAACCGAAAAAGGTTTTCACATTGACCCAGTGATATGACACTGCTAAATGGGTCTGTGAAACCGAGATTCATTTAGGTTCGGGGGCTTCATTATGCGGAGGGAAGGTGTTAGGCACCCCCCGACATTCGTGTTTCCACGGTGACTGCCACTTTTCAAGAAACTATTATATGAATATGTGTGTGTGTGTGGATCAATGTGCAATTATTTGAAAGTAGTGCGAGACCTCGTTCACACCTATATACAAAGGGTTTGAGTTTATAGAAGAATTCAATTTTAAGCAAGATATAGCAATGAAGTTTTGTAAAAAGAGGTTTTTCAAACCCCGTGCTCAATAGGAACTGAGACCTTTTCATACTTCCATTTTATTATTAAATATTCGGCTTGTTTGCTTTTATTTTCGAGATGCGAAGAATCTTCGAGAAAATAATATACAGCAGTGTCGAAACTCCTCGTGGGCATAACAGCCATCTAAGGAAATTCTTACACTATAAATAATGTACAAGCTGCTTACAGCTAAATATGTCCATCACGGGAACCGAATCTAGATTCAGTAGAGTGAATTGCTATCACATGATTCCTAGGCTCACATGATACCGCAATTTATATGAAAAGCAGTAAGCAGTTATATATATAAAAGTTGTAAATATATATATATATATATATATATATATACAAACATGATCCACCACCACGAAGCAACTCCATGGGGGATCAAAAATGTAAATATATAAAAGCGGTAAATATATATATATGGACATGATCAACCACGATGAACCAACTCCATGGGGGATAAAAAAAGTAAATAAAGCAGTAAAGATGATCAATCTGAGCATCCAAACAAGGTATATAAGACCTTCTTCAGACCGCTTGTGTCAAGAGTTACGCAATGATATGGATTAGAGGTTATACGAAGTCAGGAAGAGGGGACCATGCCCATGGTCTTCAAGCTTCAAATTTTATCCGGTGTGCTTCCACGCATAATAGTCACTCGGGATTGGAACTCCTTGGTTCTTGTAGGACATTGTTGTATGTATGTATGAAGTGTTGAGACGACGCGCATGTGTTGAGGTGGAAAGATGACCTTTGACTCCTCACCGGGGTTATCTCCGGTTTGAGTTGAAAGCAGACATTCCTCATGGTTACATCTGAGATTGGACTGCTGTAATGTTTGAATGCCGCAAGGTCATCTATGAGAGTACCTGTCTGCCCGTTGTTATCTCCGGGACTAAGGTATGAGTGCCTCGGTAGGAGGTCTGAGATTGAAGCTGATAGCATGCACTTGAAAAAAGCATTTTCGGAGTTATCGCCGGAACTGTAATAGCATTCCTTGGGGTTATCTCCAAGGAAGAAACTCATGGTTAACTCCGAGGTTGGAAATGATCCTTCCGGTGTGTGTTCCGGGGTTGGAAATGATACTCCCGGTGTGTGTTTCGTGTTTTGAAACTGAACTTTCGGTAGTATCCGGAATGGATGTGAGCTATTTTCTAGGGTTATCTCCGAAAGACGAATTTGCCCTTCTACAATGTCAGTAACAGGTGTGCAGAAAATTTTGAGTGTCTACAGATGCCCCTCTTTATCATATTCATGGAATGCAAGGCATGGATAGGATAAAGAATCCTAGACACTTGAAATGTAACAAGATAAACATGATGTTATGTGTGACGCCCCCAAAATAGGTATACATCACCCATTCTGAGTTGTCAATACATGGTACAGAAACAACTACAACTTTATTATTACAACAGTAAAACTGTGAGTTTAAATACAAATATTATCTTCTAGACAATATCTATACTCAAATAAATCCTCATCACATTTATTGATACATTATTTTACAAAAATGGTGAGGACTACTAAACAATCCTTTCTAAAACCTTCATTCCATACCCAGACTCGTACTCGCTTATATTCTCGCCTCCCGAGAAGAATGGAACAAAAGGAAAAGGGTGAGCTCAACTAGCTCGGTAAAGAATATTATGACTAAGATAATATACAACAAATTATCGTTAGTCTTCAATGAGGAAAAATTTAATAGAATACAATTGACAACAAATTTTAAATCAATATTCGCAATGAAATAATAATTCATTAGAAGAGTTAAGTAGAGAATGCAAACTACTATCTTCTATGTATGAATTTAAAAGTTCATCGCTCATCTTTTATCCTCGTAACAACAATCCATAAACATCCGGAATCAAATATTCATCTTTGCACTACAGCCAAAGATATTCATCGATTAGTCGTGTTCATTTAAACACTGCTCATCTGCACTCATGTGCCAAAGATATTCTTCAGAAATCATTCATCTTTGCACTACTGGGCCAAAGATATTCAATAATATCATCATTTAAGACCGAGGATGATGAAAAATATTTTTAAAGAAAGCGAATCCAGTGAAACAAAATGACAAGGATTAAGGATTAAGGATTCGTACTTTGTTTTATCCATGTTCAAAAATACCTCAAAATAATCATAGTGGTGTAAAATTCAAGAATGATCAAAACATGGATACAATCAAAGCTAGTATCCAGAATAGATATTTTGGACGAAAAGAAGAAATTTTATTTTTCGATGAATAGTCAGATATCGTGAATAGTCAGAGTATCGTGAATAGTAACCGTATACGTGAATAGTAACTCCGACACCAAAAGATAGAAATTCCACAAAAAAACATTTTCACGCTTCATGAATAGTACTCGTGAATAGTAACTCATGAATAGTAACTCATGAATAGTAACCCCGACATGAAAAAGTTCCAAATTTGATAAAAAGTTCCAACCAATATTTCAGCATAATGATATTGAAGAAATAATATCATTTGAGAAGAAAATAACATCCCTTACCTCAAAGAATCAATTGCCGGAAGGAAAGATCGGAAGTGATCTTTGAATGAAACTTATCTTTCAACAAAGAACTCTCAAAGTATCTAAATACTCACAAAATACGCCAATAATATAGAGAGAAAGAGAGAAAACTTTGTTTCGGTGTGATTTTCAATTCTAACTTAGCCCTCTATTTATAGGAAAATGTTAGCTACCAAGGCGGACTTAACTTTGCGCACCTGATGGCTTTACTCGCTACTATTGCCACCCACCACATTTGAAATAAAATTCAGACATTTTTTCACCAACCACAAGTGGGGCCCACTCAATTCTAGAATTTTCCAAAAAATCAATTATAACCCTACTTTAAGAATCAAACACCTCTTAAAATTTATAACAAATCATTCGTTCATTTTAACGGTTCAAAATTTGTAGACATATACTCAACTTATATATGTATAACATATCCAAAAAATCATTAACGATCCAACGGTACGATTAAAAATTATAACTCACATAATATATCGTAAAAATACTTGATTTGATTTTTAATACCTCCATTCCACAAAAATCTCGATAAAACACCTCAACATTAAATCCTTCAATTATAACCACATATAATAAATAAATCCATCATTTATATCCATATCAAATAAATATTTTCTTATCATATAAATCAATAATTAATTATTCCCAAATAATATTACGTAATCACAATTATGACAACCAGCAGGTTCAGAAAGAGGGGCTTTCAATAAGGATCTCTCCTTCATCGGCGCCGCAATTAGGTGACTAAACCTCTCCTTGAAGCAGAACTTTCTAGACATTGCCAATAATGTTATCTAATAATATTATTCAAATAATATGAATTATTGATCCGATAATGGGAAATCATGCAAAGTGACAATTATTGAAAACAAAGAATAATATAAAATACCAACGCAACAATTATTGAATCAATAAAATAAAATATCGAATAAGATTAATCTTGTAACAATTATTGAGTAGTGCCTTCACGTAAGGATCAATAATTGATGCAATATCAAGTGCTACTCTTGTTCAACAACGCGTATTAGTGTGTTTTAACCACGGTATTCCAACAAGATTACTTGGTAATAATTACGTAGATTATTTTTAAACAACTTATATTTGTCATTTTCCTCATCCAATCGCTTTCAGTTATGGGGCCCACACATGGTCGCTACTGTCGTCACGAATATTCTGACGATGCATTTAATATTCCACGACCAAACGAATATTCCCGACAACAATGAATATTTTATAACCACTTGCTTATTTTGAAATATTTTGCGTATTTTACCCCTAACTATCCACATTAATCAAATTAACCCTTACTATTTCAAAATAATAAATAAAGAAAATTCCTTTTATTTTAAAAAAATTTCGGTCTTACAACCTCCCTCCTTATGAAATTTCGTGCTCAAATTGACGTGACGACGATACCGGTGTGTTTGAAAAGGTGAGGATACCTCGCTTTCATTTCCGCTTTCAATTCCCGTGTCAATTCCACTATAGCATGATTCCTCCACAAAACTTTAACTTGTGGTATGACCTTTCGCCGTGGGACATGCTCCTTCCTATCCAAAATCTTGACAAAGTACCTCCTCACACGTTAAGTCTTGGCTATCTCGTCGGGTTCTAACTCTATAACGTGGTTCGGTCTTTCACATATTTACTGAAATACGAGATATGTGAAACACATTATGAACACGAGACATACTTGAGGTAACGCAAGTCTATAGCTACATTTCCTACTCGGTCAAGAATTTGAAATGGACCAATAAATCGTGGATTGAGCTTTCCTCTCTTCCCAAATCTTGTAACTCCCTTCCATGGAGCAACTCGCAATAATACATGATCCCCACACTAAATTCCATGTCCTTTCGATGAAGATCCGCATAACTCTTTTGTCGATCTTGTGCCGCTTTAGTATACGTTGTCGAATCATTTGGATCTTTTCAAGAGTCATATACGTATTAACTCGGGTCCCAACAATGTTGCTTCACCCACCTCATCCCAACATATCGAGAAACGACATTTTCGTCCATATAATGCTTGAATGGAGCCACACCTATACTTGCTCGATAATGTTGTTGTAGGAGAATTCCACCAATGGTAAATACTTATCCCAAGCGCCCTTGAAGTCTAGCACACGAGTTTTAATAAATCTTCAAGAGTTTGAATAGTCCTCTCGATTGTCCGTCTGTTTGGGGATGGTATCTTAGAACTAAATCGCAAATCCGTGCCCATAGCTTTTTGCAAGCTAACCCAAAATCTTGAAGTGAATCTTGGGTCACGATCCCAAACTATGGATACAGCATCCCATGCAACCTCACAATCTCATTTACGTATATACTAGCAAGACGTTCAAGGAATAAGTCTCCGATTTCAAGAAGAAATGAGCAGATTTGGTTAATCTATCAACAATAACCCAAATAGCATTGATGCCTTGAGAAACCGTAGGAAGACCCGTAACGAAATCCATGGTAATGTGTTCCCACTTCCATTCCGGAATCTCAAGTGGTTGAAACGGACCCTTAGGTACTAGATGCTTCGCCTTTACACGTTGACAAGTTAAACACATTGAGATAAACTTTGCAATCTCTCTCTTCATATTGTTCCACCAAAATGTATGTCGAAGATCACGATACATTTTAGTACTTCCAGGATGGATTGCAAATGGTGTATTGTGTGCCTCCATCATAATCTTGTTCTTCAAATCAGAGTCGTTAGGAACACAAAGTCTAGAGTGGACTCGAAGTATTCCTTCTTCATCAATTCTCGCTTAGGAATAGCTCCTTCTTGTACTTTCTTCTTCATACGCATCATCTCGGATTCGGTGGCTTGAGCAACCTTAACTTTTTCTATTAAAGTTGGCTCTCGCCGCGTATACTTGACATCATCGCACTTTCGTTCCGCATATGATCTTCTACTCAATGCGTCACTACCACGTTCGCTTTACCGGGATGGTATTGAATAGTGTGGTCGTAGTCTTTCAATAGTTCGAGCCAACGTCATGCCGCATGTTGAGTTCTTTTTTGAGTGAAGAAATATTTAAGGCATTTATGGTCCGAATATATCTCCACTTTCTCCCATATAGATAGTGCCTCCATATCTTTAAGCTGAACGATCGGGCACGCTAACTCTAGATCATGAGTAGGATAATTCCTCTCATACTCTTTAAGTTGTCGCGAGGCATAGGCTATGACTTTCCCACGTTGCATGAAAACACATCCTAACCCTTTGCTCGAAGCATCATTTGTAGATAACAAATCCATCCGAACCGGATGGTATTGTTAGAACAGTCTTAGAAATAAGTCTCCTCTTAAGCTCTTGGAAACTCTTCTCGAATTCTTCATTTCAAACGAATTTTGTATCCTTCCGAGTTAATGAGTTAATGGAGTAGCGATTCGAGAAAACCTTCTCCCCGAATCTCCGATAATAACCAACTAAGCCCAAAAGCTACACGCTTGATCAACCATCGACTTCGGTTGCTCCCTAACTTTGTATTGCTTCAATCTTCACGGATCAACAGATACTCCATGTTTTGACACCACATGCCCAAGAAAGGCTACTTCCTCAAGCCGAACTCGCATTTCTTCAATTTGGCATATAGTTGGTTTTCAAGCCTTTAGAGTACCGACTTCAAATGGTGCTCATGATCTTCACGACTTTTGGAATATATAAGGATGTCATCAATAAAGACAACAACAACCCGATCCAAATATTCCTTGAATATTCAGTTCATCATATCCATGAAAGCCATGAGGAGCATTAGTTAGTCCGAAAGACACGACTAAGAATTCATAATGCCCATACCCGGAGTTCAAGGCGTCTTTGGAATATCCTCGATTCTAATCTTCATTTGATGATATCCGAATCTAAGATCGATTTTTGAAAAGAATTGTGCCCTTACAATTTGGTCAAACAAGTCATCAATACGAGGTAGAGGATACCTATTCTTGATGGTGACATGGTTCAATTCAGATAGTCAATACAAAGTCGCATACTCCGAGTCTTTCTTCTTTACTGAATAAAACAGAGCACCCCAAGGAGATGTACTAGGGCCAGAATGAAACCGATGTCCAACAATTCTGTGTAGTTGGACCTTTAACTCTGAAGTTCAATATGAGCCATTTGATATGGGGTTTTAGAAATGGGCTTTGTACCGAGTTCAAGATCAATAAAGAATTCAACTTCACGTTCGGGGTAGGCAAGGAAGTTCTTGAAATACGTCAGAAAGTCAATAACAACGGGAATATTATTCAAATTTGGCGTGTCTTTATTCAAATCCATAACATGGGCTAAGAAAGCTTGACATCCGCTTTTTCAATAAACGAATAGCTTTATGATTAGATATGATAGTGATTGATTTTAATGGTTTAGTTGCTTGAATTGCATGCAACAAAGTTGATTAGGAATATGAAAACTAACAACCCTACGAAAATAATCAATTTTGGCATGATGAGTAGTTAACCAATCAATCCCTCAAAATCACATCAAAAGCAAGTATCTTTAAAGAGATAAGGTCAACAGTAAGGTAATGGTGCCAACTTGAATCAAACAAGATTTATAAAGCAATTGGATGTGATGAAAGTTTCTCCTAACGGAGTTTCCACAGATAGATCAAAGTCTAATTTCTCCGAGTCAAGTTTAAACGTTGAGCACATACTGAGAGATAAATGAATGGGTAAGCACCGGTATCAAGTAAGGTATAAACTTCGCAAGAATTTATAAATAGCTTACCCATGATCACCTCGTTTGGGTTCCTCGCATTATGACCCGATCCACAACAAACGCTCTTCCGGAATCGTTGACTTTGACTTTTTCTCGGGGATGATCTTTTTGAGTCACCGTCCTCCCCATTGAACTAGGTTTTGCTCTGCGCATAATCTCGAAGCGATATGTCCTTCCTTTCCACAACTATAGCATACCTTGAACTGCTGGGCGTTTGACCGATATGTCCCTCTTTTCCGCATTTGTATATATAACGGTGGTCGTTCTCCTCCCTTAGAACCGATTCTTCACGCCAAGACCTTTGTCGTCTTCACATAGTCGTTGTTAAATCTCCTCTTTTAAAATCTCCTCCGACTCGCTTCTTACATTTTCATGACCATGATTACCACCAGAGTGGTAACCATTTTTGTCCGTCTGCTTTTCTTTCTCCATTGGTTATCATTATTCATTTGACCGCTATCTCGAGTACGATCCTGGTTGTGGTCCTCAGTTGACCATACTCGTTATCTCGCTCTAATAATTGAGCCCAATTTACAACATCCGAATAAAGAGAAAGTTTATGAAATGAGATATCGACGTATCGGGTTTCAAACCTCTAAGAAACATCCGCGTCATCGTTCCTCATTCTCCACCAAATGAGGGCAAACTGGATAACTCGCAAACTTTGCCTCGTCTTCGAGACACCGTCATCATGTTGTTTTGCTCTAATCGATGAACTCCACTTCCTTCATATGATGAACACTTTCGGAAAGTATTTGTCATTAAATAGTCTCAAACGTCTCCCAAGACATGCTTTGAGTGCGGTTGGATGGGTGCGCTTCCACGAGACTCCCACCAAGATAGTCCGCCTCGCCACGAAACATAAAGGTGGCGAATGGAACCTCTGTTTCTCCGTGCATCCCAAGACATCGAATATCTTGGTAATTTGCTTGACCCATGTTTCCACCCATGATCGGATCTGGCTTTCCCTTAAATTCCGGTGGTCCCAACTCTTTAAACTATTTGGTTTGTGACAACCCGTGAATTGCTATCATTTCCTCCTCAGTATTTTGAACACGAAGTCTCCCTCGTCGATTTTGCATGAACTCGCAAAAAGCTTCTAAACATCCCCTCGTTCATCATCTCGCTTCAATGGTGTTGTTCACGGGGAGGAACATTACCCGACTGTTACACGTTCTCCTCGTTGGTGAGTACAAAGGCCTCCACACGGTCTCATTTCCATTGTTAATATTCTCACGACATTCTCAAACACCGTCATAAAACAAAGGTTAATTAAGGAAATCAATATATCACATAATATCCCTATATCTTGACCAACTAACAAATAAGCTTAGGTAGGACACACTAGCGAAGGATTTACTCGTCTCTCTCCCTCCTAGTTCTATTTCCCGATCTCCTTGGGAGATCATATCCCTAAGCTCGATACCAATTGTGGCGCCCCCAAAATAGGTATACATCACCCATTCGAGTTGTCAATACATGGTGCGAAACAACTACAACTT
The DNA here is from genome assembly GCA_020205615.1 of Panax quinquefolius. Lineage (NCBI taxonomy): Eukaryota > Viridiplantae > Streptophyta > Magnoliopsida > Apiales > Araliaceae > Panax > Panax quinquefolius. Next base: position 125,643,660 of record CM035152.1, read on the forward strand.
TATTATTACAACAAAAAGCGTGAGTTTAAATACAAATATTATCTTCTAGACAATATCTATACTCAAATAAATCCTCATCACATTTATTGATACATTATTTTACAAAAATGGTGAGGACTACTAAACAATCCTTTCTAAAACCTTCATTCCATACCCCAGGCTGCACTTTCATTATATTCTCGCCTCACGAGAAGAATGGAACAAAAAGGAAAAGGGTGAGCTCAACTAGCTCGATAAAGAATATTATGACTAAGATAATATACAACAAATTATCGTTAGTCTTCAACAGGAAAAATTTAATAGAATACAATAGACAACAAATTTTAAATCAATATTCGCAATGAAATAATAATTCATTAGAAGAGTTAAGTAGAGAATGCAAACTACTATCTTCTATGTATGAATTTAAAAGTTCATCGTCTATCTTTTATCCTCAGTAACAACAATCCATAAACATACGGAATCAAATATTCATCTTTTACTTCTGAGCCAAAGATATTCATCGATTAGTCGTGTTCATTTAAACACTGTTCATCTTTGCACTACAGCCAAAGATATTCTTGAAATCATTCATCTTTGCGCTCTGAGGCCAAAGATATTCAATAATATCATCATTTAAGACCGAGGATGATGAAAAATATTTTTAAAAAAGCGAATCCCGGTGAAACAAAATGACAAGGATTAAGGATTAAGGATTAGTACTTTGTTTTATCCATGTTCAAAAATACCTCAAAATAATCATAGTGGTGTAAAATTCAAGAATGATCAAAACATGGATACAATCAAAGCTAGTATCGAGAATAGATATTTTGACGAAAAGAAGAAATTTTATTTTTCGATGAATAAGAGTATCGTGAATATGAGTATCGTGAATAAGGTGCAGTATCGTGAATAGTAACTCAAACACCAAAAGATAGAAATTCCACAAAAAAAACATTTTCACGCTTCATGAATAGTACTCGTGAATGAATCGTGAATAGTAACTCGTGAATAGTAACCCGACATGAAAAAGTTCCAAATTTGATAAAAAGTTCCAACCAATATTTCAAAGATAATGATATTGAAGAAATAATATCATTTGAGAAGAAAATAACATCCCTTACCTCAAAGAATCAAGATTGCCGGAAGGAAAGATCGGAAGTGATCTTTGAATGAAACTTATCTTGAGCAAAGCAACTCTCAAAGTATCTAAATACTCACAAAATACGCTCAATAATATAGAGAGAAAGAGAAAACTTTGTTTTCGGTGTGATTTTCAATTCTAACTTAGCCCTCTATTTATAGGAAAATGTTAGCCCGCCAAGCAGACTTGACCGCTACACGATGGCTTTTACTACGCTACTATTGCCACCCACCACATTTGAAATAAAATTCAGCACATTTTTTCACCAACCACAAGTGGGGCCCACTCAATTCTAGAATTTTCCACCAAAATCAATTATAACCCTACTTTCTGAATCAAACACCTCTTAAAATTTATAACAAATCATTCGTTCATTTTTTAACGGTTCAAAATTTGTAGACATATACTCAACTTATATATGTATAACATATCCAAAAATCGCAACGATCCAACGGTCAGATTAAAAATTATAACTCACGCAATATATCGTAAAAATATCGATTTGATTTTTAATACCTCCATTCGGAAAAAAAATCTTGATAAAACACCTCAACATTAAATCCTTCAATTATAACCACATATAATAAATAAATCCATCATTTATATCCATATCAAATAAATATTTTCTTATCATATAAATCAATAATTAATTATTCCCAAATAATATTACTGAATCACAATTATGACAACCGAGGCGGTTCAAGAAAGAGGGGCTTTCAATAAGGATCTCTCCTTCTCGACGCGCAATTAGGTGACCAAACCTCTCCTTAGATGAACTTTCTAGACATTGCCAATAATGTTATCTAATAATATTATTCAAATAATATGAATTATTGATCCGATAATGGGAAATTCGTGCGGTGACAATTATTGAAACAAAGAATAATATAAAATACCAACGCGACAATTATTGAATCAATAAAATAAAATCTTTGAACAATAATTACTGTAACAATTATTGAGTAGTGCCTTCTTACGTAAGGATCAATAATTGATGCAATACCGTGTGCTACTGTTCAACAATGCGTATTAGTGTGTTTTAACCACCGGGTATTCCAACGATGATACTTGGTAACAATTACGCCGTTATTTTTAAACAACTTATATTTGTCGTTTTCCTCATCCAATCGCTTTCCGTTATGGGGCCCACACATGGGCGGTCGCTTGCCGTCGCATGCGAATATTCCCCACGAAGATTGAATATTCCACGACCAAACGAATATTCCTCGACAACAATGAATATTTTATAACCACTTGCTTATTTTGAAATATTTGCGTATTTTACCCCTAACTATCCACATTAATCAAATCAACCCTTACTATTTCAAAATAATAAATAAAGGAAATTCTTTTTTATTTTAAAAAAAATTTCGGGGTCTTACATTATGTGCAGCAACATGATGCAAATGTATGAAGCATGAATGAAATGATTGTTGGTTCCCTGTTAATCCTGTTAGGATGATAATTAGTGATGTCTTGGACATGCGATCCAAGTCTTCAAGGATGTTGACGTTGGGGCTATCACCAAAGTTTTGAATCCTAGACACAGACTTCTACTCCATAGAGGTACCTCTTGTGTACAAGAGATCTGTGGGGAAAAAGCTCTGTCTGTTTAAGGATGTGTATAACATATCCCACCATCCTGTCGGAGTTACTGCCAACAATATGTACTTGTCAGGGCTGCCTAACCTTCGCTGATGTTTGTATCACAGGATAGATCCCTGCTAGGTGTATTGTCAAGGATGTTTGACCTTCATTGATGTGTATGTCAATGGTTGAATTACGTTGTAACCCCCGTCGGGGATACTCAGATAAGTTTGACTTCGGCGTTGTAACCCCCGCCGGGGATACATAGGCATTGATAAGTTTCTTCGATGGGTTTACTTTCCACCGGCTGAGATAATGCCAAGGTTGCTTGACCTTTATTGATGTGTGTATCAATGATTGAGAATGCGCTGTAACCCCCACCGGAGATACGTGGATTCTTGAAAGACTTGTGCGGTGACCCCCGCCGGGGATACTTTGTCAACTTATAACTTCGGCGTTGTAACCCTCGCCGGGGATACATCATCAGTTAGTAACTTCGGCGTTGTAATGCTCGTCGGGGATACTTCATTACTTCATAACTTCGACATTGTAACCCCCGCCGGGGATACTTCATTATTTCATAACTTCGGCGTTGTAACCCTCATGGGGATACTTCTAGGGTTGTGACCCTGCACTGACGGCATCGGACCTTTGTGAGGTATTGTCGAGCATAATTTGTAAAAGCTGAGGCCATTGGTATAGTATACTTTTGTATGCAGTCGAATACCAATGAGTGATATGTGGAGCCAGAGTTTGGCCCGTGGAAACCAGGATTCCAGGCTATTCCGCTCAATCGCGTAGCATTTTTATTCCTGATTTGGCCTTTTCGGCTTGTGAGACTTTATTTGCAACTCTAACTGGAGTGAGCCGAAGGTGTGGGACCCACATAGGGGTGTCATAGGTACACCTATAGCAGCCGCAGATGGACCTGCGACTAACCGTGGCTATGTAAACCCTGCAGGTTGCTTTCATAAGTTATTTTTAAGCTGCGCAACGAAGGAAATCTGAGAGCTTTTCTTCAGACCTGCTGTGTTCGGGAAACTTTCTACATATTCTGCCACCATACAAGTGTTCTTCACTGTCCTGGTAACATATGTATGTATTTTTTCCAGTTACTATCCGTTGGAAAATGACTTATCACATGAAATGCATTTAGACACATAGTAGTGAATATGCATGATGATATGACTTTGCAAAAAATATTCAACATAATAAATGTTATTATTAAACCATGCTGAACATAATGATGTGAAAAAAATTAACTTTTGAAATAGTCAAATTGGTACCTTTTACTGTCATTTCTTATCCTATTTTGAGGACAAATGAGTAAAGGTGGAAAAGTAAAATTACCCTGGTAATTAAACTACACTTACGGATTTTTTATTATGATGTATTAAATGCATTTAGAATGTATATGACTGTTGGTAGGTGTGCTACTGAATGGCCACCTAGTCATGCCTATGTGCATGTGGATAGTCCCATTTACAAAGGGGCTATGGAAAAAGTTTTCCAAAACGTAGGCATTGGGTAGTCATGCATTTTTAACTCTATTGTAGATGTATGTTAAAACAATGCATGCATGCATGTAATTATAAAATGCATTTTGAAAAGCTCCAGGTAAGAATTTACCACACCCTTTCTGAGGTGATTTGGAGATTTGTTGTCTAGATATTATGGATCCGGATCAGCCGAGTAGTTCCCACAAGACCACTTCTGGTGTACGGAGGAGGGCTTCTGAAGTACCTCGACCCCATTCTGTTAGACAACCTCGTTGTTTGGTAGAGGCAGTGATACGTCCTATCCAGGTTGAAGTGTTTGATGTCGAGGACGAGAAAGAGGATGTATTGATTGAGGTTCCTGCTCCTACTACACGTGTTCCCCATAGGGATCTGCCAGGTATTTAAGTGGCGAACCCAGATATTCTGGGTGACTTGAGTTGGCAACCTTCAGTTTACCTGCACGCAAATGAGGTATGAAGTTAGATCTTAATCTTCCTTATTTCCTATTGATGAGGAGCAAAGGGTTCTGATTTTGATCTGCATTTGATGTAGGTTCTCAGCTTTACACAGCCTCGAGGGAACTGGTTCAGCATTCACTCTATGTATCAGGCCTTGCACGATGACTATAGAGCAATTGTACATGGCTAGGGATTTAAACATTGGCATCATTATGGCAGTTAGAGCTCTCAGGGAGGGTTACACCATCATACCGATGATTATGGCAGACTCTGAGGTCGGTCACATATTGCTGCACTTATCCGGCAGGAGTGTTCATAGGCAACTCGGTCATGTTGTACGTGTGGTTTATGTCACACTTGAGACCGATTGGCACATTCAGACGGTATGGGTATTATTTCACCCATGACATAGCTATGTCGTACTCCTTTTAGCTTGTGGAGTGTACAGATGCTGCATCTTGGTCAGCTTTCCCGATAGGGATTGGAGATCCGTTGGCTAGATTATCGTGTACAGGGCTTAGCTCACCCTACAACTTCATTACTCATGCTCCGGGCATGGATTATCTTCCTCTAGCTAGTTTGAGAGGGATGATCACCTACCACCCACTGGCCGTGATGTGTCAATTTGACTAGTTTCAGTATTTCCATCCATATGAGAGGGCATTGAGTCAGCGCTTTGCTTCCCGCCATTTATCATCAGCGGACAGATCAAGGTTGTATGCTTGTTGGGACGGGCGAGAGCTAGCTGAGTTTTCTATCAGTCATCCGAGTTATTCTGCAGAGTATTCAACATGGATGGAGACAGAGACTGCATCGACTATGGTAGTATCCACAGTGTAGGATATAGATTCGATGATGAGGAGCCTATGGAGGAGGTTGACATTCCCATCGATGGGGACTTGACTGTTGGGCTACCAGCATTTGTGATGGATTCTCCCACCCCGAGTGCCAATGTTACTCAGTTCCCAACATAGTATTTGGAGCAGAGCTTACATCTGATGACCTATGAAAGAGATCAGGCTAGGGCCTTGATGTTGACAGCTCTTGATGGGAGAGACGCCGCTCTATTAGAGAGGGATAAGGCTAGATCATCCAGAGATGCATTGATTATGGAGCGGGATGCCGCCCTATCTGCTAGGGATGTGGCCATTGCAGACAGTACTTTAGTTAGATCCCATACGACTGACATCCTTACTGATATGAGTGCATACATTGATGAGCATCATGTCACCATGCAGTTAGCCTCTGATCTGCTAGCTCGTGTAGATACCATTGGGCAGGAGCTTGCAGCTTTACCTCCGCCTTCAGAGAGGGATGCTATGTTAGATCTAATAGTTCGCATACACACAGATCCGTAGATAGCTTTATATTTTCCTGCACAGACTAGCTTAGCTATTTTATCATGTATAACACATATGTATATATCAAACAGTATTATATATGGCAGAGAAATATATTTTAATTTACTTCCCTTTCAGTTGTGCCTTGATACTCGCTTTATATTTGCCTGTTTCTTCAGGGCTTATAATCTTGATGCATTCTGAACTTGTCCTTGATATGTGGACATTGAGTCATCGCAGGATCTCTCAGAATGGATCATTGATATGTATGTATCCCTACCATCTTTGGTGTCTTGGGACTGGTTTCTGTATGAAAATGTGGAGAGGAGTGTGGCTTTTCCTCTCTGAGATTTACCGCACCACAGATGGTCGCCAGTACTTCTATTTATGAGAAGCCTAGTTAATTCCATCTCTTATGGATTGGTATTACTCTTTGAGGCACAACCGAAACTTAGATGGTCACTGAATCTCCTATTCGTGAGAAGAGGTTGGATAATTTTATCCCTTTGGTTTGAAGACGATGAACTGTAATGGGTTAGACTGAACCATAAATGGCTGCCTACGTACTCCTATTGAAGAGGAGATCAAGTCTGGGTAGTTCGAACCTGGTGTAAGAGTTTCAACACTGAATGTGAAAGGCAGATGGGTGTAGAAGCTTTATTGATGAAGAAGGGTGTAGAAGTATTTTTGTTGTTTTTGTTTTTGTAAGAAAAGGGCAGATATGTTTTTGTTATTTTTTTTGTTTATTGCAACTGGCCCATATAGAATATGGTTGCCTACGTACTCCCGGGTATCAAGGAGATCAGGTCAACGTAGTTTACCCCTCAAGACGAATCGCAGCCAAAGAGAAGTGTGAATCCCATGTGCAGGCTATACTGCGGGGAGAAGAAAGTTTGATCCCATGATGGGGACAAACTACAGGTGTGGAAAAAGTTTGATCCCGTCTTCAGGATAAACTGCAAGCATACAAAAGTTTAATCGTGTCTTCAGGATAAACTGCATATGTGAAAGGTTCAATCTCGTCTTCAGGATAACCAAAATTGTATGGAAGGTTTGAAATGAGGTGAAACCAGGCTGCAGGTTTGAAGTGTATGTTTCCCTGAGGGGCAGAAGAGTTTGTAAAAAGAAGGTTCAAAACCAGAATGACTAGTGATTGGATGAATCCATACCAAGATGTTTGCTTGATGGTAACTTCAGACATAGTATCGTTTCACGGTGTCCGAGTTGATAAGCTGTGGAAATTCATCGCCATCCATTTCCTGTAGTCTGAGAGAACCTCCTGTCAATAACTCCTTGACAACAAATGGGCCTTCCCAGTTAAGAGCGAATTTTCCCTTAGATTGATCTTGGTTGTCAGTGATTTTTTTCAAAACCAAGTCATGTTGTTTGAACTGCCGTAGCCTGACTTTTCTATTGTAGGATCGTGCAATCCTTTGCTAATATAACTGACCATGGAAGATAGTCGCGGTTCGCCTTTCATCTATTAGAGACAATTGGTCTTCATCCAATTGAGCGTCCATCAACACTCTGAGGGATTCCATTTCCACCTCTATGGGGAGCACTGCTTCCATCCCATAGGCTAATGAGTAGGGGGTTGCCCCAGTGGAAGTACACATAGAAGTTCTGTAGGCTAATAAAGTCAGAGGTAAGAGGTCAGGCCATCCTTTGTGATTGGCGGACATTTTCTGCATGATCTTCTTGATATTTTTATTAGCCGCTTCAATAGCACCATTCATCTTTTTATGGTAGATGATGGAGTTAAGGTGTTTGATGTGGAATTTACTGCATAACTCCTCCATCATTTTGTTGTTGAGGTTTTTAGCATTATCTGACACAATGAACTCTGGTTGTCCATATCGACAGACGATATTATTTTTGATGAAAGCAATGATGACTTCTTTAGTAACCCTGGGGAAGGAGGCTGCTTCTACCCATTTGGTGAAGTAGTCAATCATGGTGAATATGAATCGATGTCCATTACTGGCTTTGGGCTCGATGGGCCCGATCACGTCCATTCCCCACATTGAAAAGGGCCATGGCGAACTCATATTATGGAGTTCCCTTGGAGGGGCGTGGATAGCATTCCCATGAATTTGGCATTGATAGCATCTCTTGACGTGATTATCACAATCAACTTTGAGCGTAAGCCAATAATGCCCTGTTCTGAGGATTTTCTTGACAAGTAGGGATCTACTCATGTGTGGGCCAAATACTCCACCATGGGTCTCATCCATGAGCCTTTGAGCTTGGTCTTTTCAAGACATCTGAGGAGACCTAGTCCTGCATCTCTCTTGTAGAGTGCATCTTCGCTCAGGTAGAATTTCATAGCAAGTCGATGGATCTGCCTCTTTTCAGTCAGGCTCGCCTCAGCGAGTGTAGATCCATCTCGCAGATACTCCTTGATATGTTGATACCAAGGGTTGTGGATGGGAAGTAGCTCATTCGATACTTCTCCAACATAGTTCCCATAAGCTAGGGCCTTTTGTAGGGCAAATGTGATGTTTGACATGTTTTCCTTGTTAGGTATGTGAATCAAGGAGGCCAACATTGCTAGGGCATCCGTAAAATCATTCCTATTACAAGGAATGTGTAGAATAGAGATTTCTTCGAACTCCAAAGTCATCTGTAAAACTTGCCGATGGTAAGGCAGCAAATGTAATTCTTTGTTTTGATAGATTCATGTGGATTATTTGATTACCAATTTGGAATCCCCAAAGACAGTTAACCGCTTGATGTCCATTGAACGGAAAAGTTTTAGCCCCATGATACAGCCTTCATATTCAGTTGTGTTGTTTGCGAGACCCCAAATTTTATGAATAAAGATTTAAATTTCTCGAATTATTTTTTTTCAAAATTATAGTGTGGATTTGAGATAATGTTATAGTTGTGGGTAATATTTATAAATTTTGAAAAGTATGCAAGTTGTTATATAATATTCGTTTGGTCGGTAAATATTCTTTTTGTTGGGGAATATCCGTACGACGGCACAATCATTGGTGGACCCCACAACGGAATTATTGTCGGATTGAGAAAATAATAAAAATATTTTTATAAAAATAACGGCGAAAGTTTTACCGTTAAAACTATTGAACTACTCGGTAGTAAAAGTACATTAATATGCGTGGTTGTATAGTGGCACACGATATTGATTATTGATGGTTACCTGAGAAGTCACTCAGTTTTGTTCAATTATTGCTACAGTAATTGTTGCATAGTATCTCACGTTATTTGATTCAATTATTGTCGATATTTTATATATTATTAAATCAATAATTGAGACGACAAAGTTATTAATATTATTATTTGCAATATTAACGATGTCTAGAAGTTACATCGAGGAGAGGTTTGGCCACTTAATTCTGGCATGATAGGAGAAATCCTTATTGGAAAGCCCCTCTTTCACAGGAGCGACACGGTCGATTAATATTATTAATTATAATAATGATGATAAATGTTGTTAAATATATTGAGGTGTCTTTTATGAAGTCACGAAGTTTTATATATATATATATATATATATATAAATTTGTTTTATTAGTATTATTAATATAATAAAATGGAAAAGCTTTTATATAAAGCAGAATACTTTTATAAAGTTATTTGTTTTATTAGGCAATAATTAGAATATATTATATTTTATTATGCATAATATTTTGCATAGTAAAATCTTTTTATATAAAATGGAATACTTTTATAAAGTTATTTATTTTATTAGACAATAATTAGAATATAATATATTTTATTATGCATAGTGTTTGCATAGTACCTGCATAGTATTTGCATAATAAAATCTTTTTATATAAAACAGAATACTTTTATAAAGTTAATTGTTTTATTAGATTTTAAATCATATATATATATATATATATATTATATTTTAGTACATAGTATCCTTTCTATTTTCCCATAAATAGAATGCTTAGTTAGAATTGAAATTACACCAGAAATTCAGAGAATTATCTTCTATAATCTTGAGCGTATTTCTTTAGAGTTTTAAGAAGCTTTGAGCGTAGTGCAAGTTTTCTTCAAGTATATCCCCTCCCTACCCGTCGGAGTACTCTTCTTTATAAGGTAAGGGATATTATTTGTTGTACTTGTAGGGGGTATTATTTCTTTCATATTCATGAAGAGAACTTCTGTTATTCCATTCTTTATTATTCTGTTGGAATAACCTGTTTATGCAAATTACCGCATACATGGTGAAATTCTTCTGTTATTCCATTCTTTATTATTATGTTGGAATAACATGTATATGCGAAGTACCACATACATGGTGAAATTCTTCTATTATTCCATTCTTTATCATTCTGTTGGAATATCGTGTCCGTGCATTTACGCATAACCTGGTTCCATTATTTATTATTCTGTTGAAATAACATGTCTGTGCGATCTATCACGTGCATTGTGAATTTTGTTGTTATTCCATTCTTTATTATTCTGTTGGAATATCTTGTCTGTGCATTTACGCATGATCTGGTTCCATTATTTATTATTCTATTGAGAAAAACCTGTATGTGCGATTTATCGCATGTATAGTGAATTCTTCTGTTATTCCATTCTTTACTATTCTTTTGGAATAACATGTTTTTGTGGATTACCACATGCATGGTGAATGATCCTTTATATTCATTCCTTGTTAAATTATAGAAAGATCTGTATACATGGATTACCTCATGAAGGGTGAAAATCCATTTGCAGTTTCGTAATTTTTTTGACACTCAAAAACTCTGGAAAGTCATAATATAATTATTGGACTCTTGATTATGATGAAAGTCATAATAAAAGCATTGGACTGATGAAAATCATGGGTATATGTAGTATTAGTAAGTGTTATGATGAGTTATGTTGGTTATTATGTGAAAACATGTAAGTTTCTTAGAAATCACAAAGAGTTGAAAATCAGATTTTTGGTGAAAATGGAACATAAAATTCGATTGACCATATCTCCTATTATATTATGAATTTTTGAGTGCGGTCAAGTTCTAGAGTTAGATCTATGAGTTTTCTAACTTATCCAAGTGTAATCACTAGAAAAGGTGTTGTAGATTTTTGTGTGGACTGATTTTAGCGAAGGAGTAAAAAACTGCAAAGTACCAAAAAGCCACTGCTCATAAATTTTAAAGGGCATTTTCGGCCACTTAATTTGTGAGAAAAATTCCGGCCTATTGGGACATGGAAATATATGGTATAAAGTACCTCCTGTCCAAAAATGAGCTCATTCCGACTTAAAATGAGCAAATTATGACCATTTCAATATTTAGGTTTTTTCGACAAAAAAATGCTATAACCGGAGTTCTATAACTCCGATGACCATGAAATTTAAACTGGAAGCTCACGTTAATATGTGTAAGATCTTGCCATGATTTGAGAATTTCTGGAGTTAAACTTTAGGTAGCTAATTTCTTAAGTAATTAATTAGAAATTGATTTTTGAAAAATACTTAAGAGAGTTGAAAATTATAAAAAAATACTTGTTGTGTATAAAATATATGTATATATGTTTGGACAAAGGAGGATAAAAATAATAAGTTGATTTGGTATTTTTCATGAAAATAGTTTAGTTTCAAACATATGAGTTAAATATGTTATGTGAAGTTGAAGAATTGGTAAATAGGATTTTTCTGACTTGAAAAATCCTATATAAAAGGTATATCTTGATTTTTGATGAGTGATTTGATCGTTGGTGATGAAATCTTATGAGTATGACATTTTTGAATGATTAAATGCATTATTTGGTAAAGTGTAAACAATTAAATTAAATTGTTTATAAGTTTAAGAAGTGATTAAAATATTGTTATAATATTAACAATATTAGATTATGAGTTATTTAAGTGATGGATAATATTTTGATAAATTTAAAGTCTTTACTATTTATTCTTGTCTTCGTTTGATTAATGCTTATACTATTGTCATCATCCTCATGCTTATATTGTGATGAAAGTCATCTTTGGCTTACGTGCAGAGATGGACTTGGTATGATTATGACCAAGGATTATTCGGTATAATTATGATCGTAATGTAACGAATGATGTGGTAAAAGTCCTCATTGGCCTGTAGTTCATTGGTGGACAGTTGTTGGTATAATTATGACCAGGGATTATTCGGTATAATCATGACCATTGATGATTACATGAATATCCTTGGCCGTGGTGCAGAGATGATGTGGTTTATTTATTAAGCTGAGTCTCAGCGATAAAGTTTATGAAATCTTTTTAAATCATAAAAGATAGTAGATTTTATGCTATACTTGACTCTTCTAATGGATTGCTTATTCCGCTGCAGTTAAACTTGATGTGTATTGTATTTTATCAGTTTAACATTGTTAAAGACTAATGATAATTTATTTTGCATTATCTTAGTCATAATATTTCTTACTAGGATAGTTGAGCTCACCCTTTCTTTTATTGTTCTCTTTAGGAAATGAGAATATAGCTGGGACTAGTCAGGGAATGGAGTGACGGTCCAAGATGGTGTATTAGTAGTCCTCACTATTCTATAAAAGAGTGTGTCAATAAATGTAATGAGGACTCTATTTGATAGTGGATATTGTTTAGAAAGCAATATTCCTGTTTAAACTCTCAGCTATGTTTTATCGTATTTTACACGACTGTTGTATAATTAGTTTGTATTGGTATTCAGCACCTTATATTTGGCCACCCGAGATAGGTGATGTATACCTATTTTGGGGGCGTCACATTGATAGTCTTGATAAAGCGCGCAATTTGACTACTGACGGATCTACTCCCGTCATAGAATATTAAAAGCTGCTCGACTCGAGATCCATACGTGTTAATGACTCCATCAAAATACATTTTCTATGTGTGGCATGCATCGTCTCGATGGTATTCTTTGAAGCGCCATTACCCTTCATCGGGAAAGTATGTTTCTAAGGGTTTGTAATCCCCTAGGTGCGGCGACAGTTGATACACAATTCCTTGACCTTTGACAGACTTTTGCGTCACGTAAGCGATGTCAAATTGTTGTAGGATCAACTGCCATCTGGACAGTCGACAATTCTGTATGGGCTTACTGAACACATACTTGAGAGGATCTACGCGGGATATGAGATGGGTTGTGTGACCATGGAGGTAATGCTATAACCTCATGGAAGCCCATGCTAAAGCACAACAAGTCTTCTCAATTAGAGTGTACTTGTGTTCACTGATGCTGAATCTTTTGCTGAGGTAATAGATAACTCATTCTTGGCCTCTATCGTCTTTTTGCCCCAGCATACAGCCCATGGGATTGTCATTAATGGACAGGTACATGAATAGGGGAACATCATCCCTGGGTGGTACCAAAATAGAAGCGTTAACTAGCTGCTCTTTAATGGTAAGGAAGGATTTCTGTCACTCATCATTCCATTTCATGGAGGAGTTCTTCCTTAACAACTTGAAGATTGGCTCACAAGTTGCTGTGAGTTGAGAGATAAACCTGCTAATGAAGTTGATTCTTCCCAAAAATCCCCGTATTTCCTTCTCTATCTGAGGAATGGGTATTTCCTTGATGGCCTGGATTTTGTTGGGATCCAGTTCAATTCCTTTGTGGCTGACTAGGAAACCTAGCAACTTGCTTGATTTAACACCAAAGGTGCACTTGGTTAGATTCAACTTCATGGTGTACTTACGCAACCTGTTGAAAAGCTTTTTGAGATGGTCTAAGTGGTCTTCCTCCTTTCGGGATTTGACAATGATGTCATCCACATAGATCTATATCTTCTTATGCATCAAATCGTGGAAAAAGCCATCATAGCTCTCTGATATGTTGCCCCAGCATTGATGATGCCGAATGACAATCGTCTATAGCAAAAGGTTCCCCATGGCGTGATGAAAGCAATTTTCTCACGGTCTTCCTCAGCGACAATAATCTGATGGTACCCCGCAAAGAAATCCGCAAAGGTGTACATGTCGTATTGAGCAGTATTGTCAATGAGAATGTGGATAAAGGGCATGGGAAAGCTATCTTTAAGGCAAGCTTTGTTCAAATCCCGGTAATCCACGCAAACTCGCTCCTTTCCTCCTAGTTTAGGCTCAGGAACAATGTTTGATATCCACTCCGGATATGTAGACACTATGATAATGCCAGCTTGAAATTGTTTCACAATTTCTTCTTTAACCTTTAAACTCCACTCAGGTTTCAATCGCCTGAGCTTCTGCCTAACTGGCTTGAATCCTTCTTTAATGGGAAGGCGATGAAGAACAATTTCAGTGGACAAACCCACCAAGTCTTCATGAGACCATGCAAACACATCCTAGAATTGGGTTAATAGTGCAGCCATATCATTCCGTTGGTTTGGGGTGAGGTCTGAACCAATCTGGATTAGCTTATGGATTTCTAAGGTTCCAAGATTGAAAGAAGTGGTTTGGTCAAGGATGGGTTTAGGTTTTCCTGCGACCCATTCCTTAATCTCCTGAGGTGTCTCAATGTCCTATTGTATTTCCATCAAGTCTGAGTCTAACTTTGCATCAAAGTTACAACCCTTGTGGAGAGAAGGCACCTCATCAGCAAGTACATGCACATCTAAATTCAGAGTCCTGAAACAAAATATGTTTTCACTTAATATATGAAACTGTTTAATCATACAAGAGTGTTAACCTGTACTGATAAAATAACTGCTAATACTGTATAGAAAAGTAAGCAATTAAAGTTATCTACAGGGAAGAGGAATTTTTTGCCGATTTTACCCTCGTCGACCAATGCATGGAGTTCTGCTCCAATTGTCGAGGGCAAAGTCCTGATGGACTACAGTGATGGAGGGATTGTTATTGTCCTCCTTCTCCGAAATGATAACCATGACATCTAGACAATCATCGTCTGGGGTATATCTGTTTGTATGTTCATCATAGACAATGATGCGTATGCCTGACATCATCAAGGCAATGTCATGTTTACATTTTCTCTCCCTTTCTTCCACTTCGGGATCAGGAATCAGCACCTCTTTTACTTTGAATGGTACTAGTTTTGGAAACAGCATAGCCATAACATGGGCTGGCACCTTTACTGGAGACTGTATCATCTCATGCGGTGTAGATGGAAAATATCACCGTGTGGCGGAAGCTTGAGGAACCTTCTTATGCTTATAAGGATTCCTATGACTAGAACTGGTAGAATAGCCTTGTCCGGCTATCCCAGTTTGACTGGACACTTGAATAGGGTGCTTAATACCCTGCTTATCTTTACCAAGCCCTTGTCCAGGCTGATGACCCAATGACATCATTTCTTGAGTGGTCGATATAACCTCGACAGAAATCTTGGGCCTAGGAAGTGGTGCTCCAATAGGTTTGTATTGTATGTTACTCACTTCCAAGGTATGAAAACTGACCAGCTCATCTTCTGAATTGAAGCTGATGATTGGTAGGTCTCCCTGTTCGGGACATTTTAGCTCAGCGTTGACAGTGACTAGACTGTTATTGACAATGTATTTGAGTTGTTGATGTAGTGTGGATGGAATGGCTGTAGCTATGTGTATCCATGGTCTCCCCAATAGCAGGTTGTATCCTAAATCTATCTGAGGACGTGGAAGGATACATTGAATATATTTGGACCAATCTCAATTGGCAGCTCAATCTTTCCGACGGAATTTTGTCGGGATCCATCAACAGTTTTGATAATCGTATGGCTACTTTGGATCCTTTTGAGATTGACATTCATCTTTACCAAGGTGGCATAAGTACAGATATTTAGAGACAAACCTCCATCTATCAAAACTCCAGCTAGCATATACCCGGAGGACAAAACTATAATATGCAATTGCTTGCAATGACCGGTCCCATTGGGTGGTATGTCATCATCAGTGAAGGATATCACATTGTTTTTGAAAATGTGATCAACCATATGTTGACATTTTTCCACATCCACTAATTTCGATAAGTAGGCTTCTTCCAAAACCTTCAACAAGATCTTCCGGTGATCCTTGGAAGAGAAAACCAAGTCCAGTATTGATATCTGATTGGAGATTCTCTTAAGCTTAAAACCACCTTGGCTTCATTATGGCCCATAACGCGGAAGAATCTTCCCCTTTGCTTTGATGGCGGACTTCATCACCCTCTAAGGAAGATACGGTGGATTTTCCTTCGACACTGTAGTAGTAGTATGAGACGTGGATCCTTCAGCTTCTCCATAATTCCATGGAACTTTGTGTAAGCTGAAAATAGGATATTGTGGTTTGAAAGGTAAAGAAATTGGCTCTGGTAAAACAACTTTCAAAGGATTGTCAGCTCCTTTGAGTTGAATTATTTGTATGGGAAATGATTTGACATTCTCATCTTCCTCAACGTATATAACTGCTATAGATCCCTTCCATTTAGTAGAACATGTATTCCCACTCTCGAGTTGCACAGTGTAGTTGTCTGTCAGCTGCAGGACACCACTGTTAATTAGATTTTGAATGAGATGGCGGAGTGTCCAGCATTCTTCTGTGCCGTGGCCGCGAGAATGTGAATGATATTAACATACTCCATCGGAGTTAAATCGTCTTGAACGGGGATTGATTGGAGGTAGAAGGGAGGTAATTATTCCTTCATTGATCAACATTTAAAATATCTCCTCCACGGATTGGCCCAGATAGGTAAATTCTCTCTAATTGACAAAATCCTGAAGGGCTTTAGCATTTGCTCTCTTTGCAACCTTATCCTCCATAGCTTCGCTTTCTGAAAGTGATGGTGGAGCATTCATAACAAAAGGAAGGAGATAGGCATGCTCCAGGCTTATTAATTGATGCTGGTGGGTCACTAGTTCTGCCAATTGCTCAATTTGCTTACAAAGAGCTTTCATCTTTTGTTCTATAGCAAATTGGAACTTTGCATAATCCCATTTGTCAACACCATCTTTGATGGTCTGGGATGAGTCGCCATTAAAACTGGAACTCTGTCCAGTGCTCCAACTAATCATGTTGACCTCTTCTTCTTTGTGTTGAGGAAGAGGGTTGTCTTGCACATGAGGTTAATCTGGTTTGGTGACCACGATCTCACCATTGTCTATTAAATCTTAGATTTTATGTTTCAAGGCCCAACAATCTTGAGTATCATGTCTAGGTGCTCCGGCATGATAAGCATACTTCCGAGTAGCATTAAAACCCTTGCCATTAGGGTTGGCTAGTGGAAGAAGACGTGTAATTTTCTTCTGAGTAGTCAGAAGAACAAGAATATTCTCGAGCGAGTCCCCTAAGGGTGTGAACGTTTGAGGGCGCTTTACTTCTCCACTTTTAGGCAATGGAGGGTTTAAAGACTGTGCTTGGAAAGGGGAGTAGTTTCCCCTCTGTATAGGCATGTTCTGATTGCCTTTCTGCCCTTGTAGTATCAAGGAAACATCCTCCTCTTTCTTTTTATAGACCCTCTGGGGGATGTTTCCATAAGATCCAGACTGGATGTGCTCAACAACTGCTTTTAGAGCAGCTAGGTTTTGAATTTTTCCTGACTTCAATCCCATCTCATCCATCTCTCCGTGCTTGATCATTTCAGAGAATGATTTGCCAATACCAGCTAAAACTCTCTCACAGAAAGGAGCTTCCTGTACATCTATGAAAGTCATGACCATTTCTGATTCTGTCATGGAAGGAATAATTTGAGCAGCAAGGCACCTCCACCTTTGAGCATACTCTCTGAAAGACTCATTAGATTGTTTCTTGACCTTGGTAATCTGCAATGCCGTCGGGAGCCATCCGAGATTGAAAAGCTATATTGAGTGAGGAAGGCGTGAGCTAGCTCTTTCCATCTATGGATCTCGAGTTATCTAATACGGTATACCATGAGCAGGCTTCTCGGTCAGGACTCTTACGGAGCAATTTGCATTTTGAGCTTTTCATTTTTCGTATAAGATCCAAGTTCTCCAATGAACACCTTCAAATATGTATAAGAATTCCCTAATCCGTTATATTTTTCAAAATCAGGGGTTTTAAATTTCTCTGGATAATGAACACCAGGAAATATGCAAAGGTCAGCATATGAGACACTTCCATGTGTTCCAATCCCTTTGAGAACATGAATAGTTTCCTCCATTTGAAGGACCTTCTTCCTGGTATCACCGGTGTCTGGATCTCCTTTGAGATTTGTGTTTTCAGGGTCTTTGTTGGTCGTATCCAACTGAGGATCTGGAATTGATTTTTCCAAACCTTGAGCTCCTCCTTGTGCAGAGGATTTTGTATGTGTAGGCATCTTTGTACCCTGAACAGATTGATGCAATTCTTTCAGCAGAATAGCCAAATCCGTAATTTGTTGACTTAATCCGTCAAATTCTTCTCGAGAAACAGGATTATATTGGTCAAAAGAAGACATGATTGGCTACAGGCTAGTGGCCTTTTTGGATTTTGAGCGGGTAACAAGCCCAATGATTTCCCTACAAAAAACTTATGTAGTTTAGTCTAAGGGATAATGTAAATGTGCCCATTTTAGAAATATTTTCCTGCAAAAACGGGTGTTAATTGATAACATATATGTACAAATAATCTTCATATTTTGCATTACATAAAGATGAAGATGGAATAAAATTACAAGTAAATGTTTTTACAAGTAATTGAAAATGGAAAGCAAGAAGAGACTTTCCTCTGCGTTTGGTTTATCAGAGGATGACCTATCTTATGGTTACTCTCACGGCTTTTTGGCATGAAGGTCCCTAGATCATCGCAATCTACTTGACGAGAAGTTAATCTGGTCTTTCAAATAGAGCGAATCTGGGTGGTGCCTTTCCTGAGCCTCATTGGAATTAGTCTCCCTACGAGTCCAGTAATCAAACACGGACAGGATAGCCTCCTGATGGAGGAACCACACAACATACATTCACATACAATGTGTCTCACCGTTTATGAAAATGATGACATATGCGAAGCACTAATATCACAGATAGATATTTTGTAGTGCAGTAAGTAAAATGCATTCATACACATTCATCATAAATGTAAATGCAACATTCACATATAAGCATATAACAGTTTTAAAAAGCTTGTAATAGCGGCTTAAGCCATCTTATTGGAGTCCCTAGCAGAGTCGCCACCTGTCGACGTTGGGATTTTTAGTTGTCCCTTTTCATTACTTGTTCTTTGGTGTTCTCATGTTAATGTGAGATTTGTTTGAAAAAACAAGTGAAAAAGGTCCAACATGTATAATGTCGACGATGGACTGTTAAGAGTCGCCAGTTGGTGTTTTTAATTGGTTGCACCAACGCAACTGAAAAAGGTTTGCACATTGACCCAGTGATATAACACTGCTAAACAGGTCTGTGAAACCGAGATTCATTTGGGTTCAGGGTTTTGATTATGCAGATGGAAGGTGTTAGGCACCCCCCGACATTCGTATTTCCACGGTAACCGCCACTTTTCAAGAAACTGTTATATAAATGTGTGTGTGTGTGTGTGGATCAATATGTAATTATTTGAAAGTAGTACGAGGCCTCGTTCGCACCTATATACAAAGGGTTTGAGTTTATAGAAAAATTTAGTTTTAAGCAAGATATAGCAATGAAGTTTTGTAAAAAGAGGTTTTTCAAACCCTGTGCTCAATAGGAATTGAGACCTTTTCATACTTCCGTTTTATTATTAAATATTCAACTTGTTTGCTTTTATTTTCGAGATGCGAAGCATCTTCGAGAAAATAATATCTGACGATCTTAGAACTCCTCTGGGCATGACAACCATCTAAGGAAATTCAGACCTTTGTAAATAATGTACAAAGTCGCTTCTGACTTAAAATGTCCATCACAGGAACCGAATCTAGATTCAGTAGACTGAATCTGTGATCACATGATTCATAGGCTCACATGATACCGCAGTTTATATGAAAAGCAGTAAGCAGTTATATATATAAAAGTTGTAAATATATATATATATATATATATATATATATATATATATATATATATATATATATATATATATACTGACATGATCAACCACTACTGAAGCAACTCCATGGGGATTGGAAATGTAAATATATAAAAGCAGTAAATATATATATATGGACATGATCAACCACCACGAAGAACCTCTATGAGGGATCAGAAAAGTAAATAAAGCATTAAAGATGATCAACCGCAACGAAGTAAACTCCAGGCAGGACTAAATGTAAATAAAGCAGTAAAAGGCCTCGAACTAAACTCCACGCCTGATAGAAATGTAAAAATATATAAAAGCAGTAAACGCACCGGATATGAAATCCAGGCTCATCGGATATGTCCGACAACAATTATATATATATAAGTATATATATATATATATATATATATATATATATATAAGTATATATATATATATATATAAAAGCAATAAATGCACCGGATGTAAAATCCAAGCTCAACAAATATGTTTGACAAAAAGTTATATATATAAGTGTATATATATATAAAAGCAAATAAGCGCTCAGGATGTAAAATCCGGGCTCATCGAGATATATTCCGACAGCATATATATATATATATATATATATATATATATATATATATATATAAGCAAATAAGCGCTCGAGGACATAAGTGCAGGCTCAATTGGCATAACTTCGATAATGTTAGTCCATATATAAATATATACATATATAAGTATATATATCTGAGACGAAATGAAAACCCGGATAGAAAGTAGGGCAAATACCTACACAACACGACTCTCAATGTGTAGAATAGTGTGTGCAAAGATGAAGAGAAAGGCTTTATAGAGTGTGAGAAGGCTTTAAAGTGGGCACGATGCGAGCTTCTATGACTCTATATGAATAAACACTCGACTCATAGGGTAAAAATATAGCTATATGTGAGCTAATGAGATGTTTAAAATGAGGAAACACTTAATATGGGGTGTGTACAGAGCAAATTGGACAGGGCTTCCTCGCCTCACTTTTTTTTTTCAAATGGCCACCCCTAGCCTTCTATTTATAGAGGGGGAGCCATGAGTGTACCTCACGGCGGTAGTAGAGTTGCACTGTTGGCCGGGTGCCCCGGAGCTCATGGGTCCTATCGTCTTGAAGTACGTGCACTCATGCATTGTAATGTCCGCTTGAACCTGCAGAACTTCAATCCGAGCATCTGAACGAGGTATATAAGACCTTCTTCGGATCGCTTGTGTCGACAGTTATGCAATGACATGGATTAGAGGTTGTACGAAGTCAGGAAGAGGGGACCATGCCCATGGTCTTCAAGCTTCAAATTCTATTCGGTGTGCTGCCACATATAATAGTCACTCGGGATTGGAACTCCTTGGTTCTTGTAGGAAATTATTGTATGTATGTATGAAGTGTTGAGACGACGCGCAGGTGTTGAGGTGGCAAGATGACGTTTGACTCCTCACTCGGGTTATCTCCGGTTTGAGTTGAAAGCAGACATTGCTCAGGGTTACATCTGAGATTGGACTGCTGCAAGTGTTTGAATGCCTTATGAGTCATCTCTGAGAGAGTACGTCACTATGCTTGATGTTAGCTCCGATTGAGGTATGAGTGCCTCGGCGGGAGGTGCGAGATTGAAGCTGATAGCATGCACTTGAAACAAGCATTTCCGGAGTTATCGCCGGAACTGCAACAACATTCCTTGGGGTTATCTCCAAGGATGAAACTCGGGGTTATCTCCGAGGTTGGAAATGATCCTTCCGGTGTGTGTTCCGGGTTTTAAAACTAAACTTTTGGTAGTATATGGAATGGATGTGAGCTGTCTTCCAAGGTTATCTCCGAAAGATTAATCTGCCCTCCTATGTCAGTAATAGGTGTGCAAAAAATTTTGAGTGTCTACAGGGTGGATCTAGAAAGGATCTGTTTGTGCATACCTCGACAGAGGTGTATGAGCACTTGTGTGTTCTCGGTCGAGAAATTGTCGTGACCATTAAGACCAAAGTAAGAAGGGTAGGAAGTTTGATGAAGCATAGCACGTCATGTGTTCGACAGAATGCCTGTGTGGGGTGAAGTCGTAATCGTAGCTTGTAATTCCTTCGATTACCATTCGTTATCCATTTACTTTCTTGATAATTAGTTATACTTAATTTAATCACACTTCCATTTATTGTTGTTCGAATAAGACTTTAGCGACACAAAGTCGGTACTTGGTAAATATTAGTGATGGTTCCTCGTGGGTTCGATACTTTCCTTATCATTGTATTATTTGTTAGACCGCGTATACTTGCGCGTGTTTAGTGATTGGTTTTCCGACCAACAAGTTTTTGGCGCCGTTGCTGGGGAACTATTATTCTAATATTGTCCAATATTGATTTAAATCAATTTAGTCTTAATTTGAACGTATATATATATATATATATATATATATATATATATTCTTTTACTTGTTTAATCCTCTTTTTTTGTTTTAAGTTTACAGGTTATGGACTATCATTGTTGTCAATGGCCTTATGAGAGGAAAACACAACCAAGCTCGGAAGAAGGACTCGAGCAATTGCAATTTCAAATTGCAAATGTCTTGAGGTTTTCTGACAATCTTGAGTGTAAGTCCACTCAGAATGCCTACTGTCAGTAACGAGCTGACATTGAACTGATCTTCTATCATCTAAACTGTCAGGGTTATCCAAACTCTTGGGACTATAGTCAAGAGCAATATCATGATCCTAACTTCTTTTATCCAAATCAGTTTAACCATCAATCTCCGCTATAATGTGAGGTGACGTCTTGACCCAATGAGAGATTTTCTGAGTACTCACCACGAGAAGAAGAGAACAGGCTCGAAGAGCTTCTCGCCAACTTTATTGAAAAAAATGAGGTTCGAATGGCAAACCAAGAAGCCGCACTGCAAAGCCTTGAAAATCAATTGGGGCAACTCGTAAATGCCATCATAAATCCATCAAAAAGCAATCTACCAGTCATAATTGTTGTCGATGATGAAAAAACAGAGAAATGCACGGTGGATACATAACGAGAAGGTGATGATTCTCGCACAGTTATTGAGGGAGACGTCATGGTGCAAACTACCCAATCTGTGGAGTCTGAAGTTGGGGACAAGAGGATCAACATTGGTTGTATATTCAAGACTGATCAACAACCAGAAACCACGCTCCCGACTGTGGAAACCCTGGAGGACCCGCTAGAGCATGAAGTACGCTTTTAAATTGATGAAAAAGGCGAATTAGAGGATAATTCTAGTGGCGAAAGATTCTTTGTGCCGATGGGTGAAGAAAAAGAGAATGGCCAATCATCCATGTCGCCCAAAAAGTTAGAGGAATTGACGAATGTGCGGAATAAAATGGTCATTTTTGCTTACGAATCGGATTGAGCAGCATCGGTACAGTCAAGCCGATAACTTTAAAACAAGCACTTGGTGGGGAGGCACCCTCATCTTACTATTAAATTATATATGTTTTCCTTACATATGTCTAGTTTATATTTAGTCTTTTCGCTTTAGTGTTTTTACATTGCTGCCATTTTAATTATAATGTCAGGTGCATGTTTTTGTGGCTATAGAATGCAGACAACATGTTTTCCTTTTGTGTTGCTATTTTATATATAGTAGTATAGTTAAGCTAGTTAGTATGTGGGGTAATATAGATATATATATATATATATATATGTATTTTTATGATGGCTAAAACATAGCTTAGTTTTTGAAGGAAAAAACTAAGATACAAGGCTAGCGCCACGGGGTCAGTATATAAACCACAACTCGCGCTGCAGTGCCATGTTTAAAATCCAAATTTCACGGTTCATGTATGTACACAAGGAGCAAAAAGAAAAGTCGCATATGTATCGCCACCAATGTTTAGGGCATACTGTTAATCCGCACCGTAGCGCCAAGCAACAAAGGGTAGTCCCCGCCGCGGCGTTACAAGAGAGTCCAAGCTACTGTTAACTTTCGCCCCATAACAGCAAAGCAAGGAAGGATAGCTTCATGGCATGTGTGACAAGACAACGAGTTTTAATTTTTAAAAAATGCACTTAAGACCGTCAATCAGGCCACTACGCCCCTAATCTCTCTCGACAGTTTCAGCAATCTGTCTCGTTAATAGAACCCAACATTCTCAGCAGCCCTTTCACTCCCAAAAATTTCCAACAGTGATCGCGTACCCCATCTCAAACCACCATTATAGCCGAAAGCCTCGAACAATTTGCTTGTCAGAATTATATCTCCCTCAATTTTTCACCTAGAGTTTTCCGAATCAAGGTATTTTTGAGATTTTGTTCAATTTGAAATAGACTTTGATCGAATTGTTGTATTCTTCTTCTTGTTTGTTTGGGTGATTTTTATTGCCAGAAATTTGGTTAGAGCACTCACAATTAAAGGGTTGTCCTAGTCGGTTTTAAAGAACGCACTCTAGGTGTTTGTTAAATTTACTGAAAGAACAACTTGACTGTTTGGGTTGTTGACATTGGCTTCTCATTGTGGATTATCTAAACTAAGTTTAGGGTAGTGTGTGCTTCAGTTCTCTACTTGTTTTAATACCAATTGCAGCGATTTTTGACATGGCACAAAAGAGACAACGCCTTAGTATAGCAGGATCATCGTCCGCGACACCACTAACAGCTTGGGACAACACCAAGTTCATCAATGAGGATGCCTGGAAAAGGTACAAAAGCTCCTTTGTCACACGAAATTTGATTCCTGAGCGGGGGTTTAGGCCGGACAAGAAGGATGGTGAGCTAACCACCATGATACTTGAACGCAATTAGATCCACTTCACAAAACCACCTGGGTCAGCTATCGTATTAGTGGTTCAGGAGTTTTACGCCAACGCCAATCTTGAAGGCCTTGCTGGTGTCCAAGTTAGGGGAAGTTAGTGGTGTTTAGTAGTCAGGCCATCAATGCCTTGTTCGCAGCACCCAACTATGGCGGCAGGGACTATCTGAAGCCGGGACTCCGTAGCTATGATCTCGAGGATATCATTAGGCGGCTCTGCAAGCCAGGAACTACATGGAAAGTGAATGACTACACGGGTGAAAAGACCAGTTTTTCGTCTTCAGCACTCAGTCGCTATGGGAAGGCGTAGTTCAGCTTCATTTGAGCCAACATGATCCCGACCCGTTATTTGAGCGACGTGACTAAGGATAGGGTGATTTTGATATTTGCCATTGTCACGGGTCTGCATGTGGATATTGGAGTTCTTATTCATGACTCGATTCTGAAGGCAATCAAGAGTAACGTCACTGCAGGACTTCTACATCCATCATTGATCACCCACTCATGCAAGCAAGAACGTATTTAGTGGGGGCCCGAGGAGATAGCCTTGCCACCCATGATAGTTGTGGAACATCAGACTATCGCACGCTACATTGTGTGGGACGAGGCAAAGTCTAATGTTAGAGGCGAGGGATACGGGCCACCTATCGTGCCACCTCCTATAGCAAAGACCGAGCCCTCACAGCCTCCAGACACAGGCCCAGCTGCACAGGGACTACTGGCAGACATCATGGCATCCCTCACCTTGCTGCATCAAAAGCACGACACCGAGGCTCGAAGGCAGCAGAAGCACATTGCCGGAGTGGCGCAGAGGCAGAACATAGTGATTCAGTACCAGGTTGAGCTGGTGAGCACCATACAGAGCATTTATACTGACTATTGTGGAGAGAACGCCAAGTTCACGCTATACCAGTTCCCGGAGCCTCATGTCTTCCCACCATACCCTCCACCATCACCGCCCATCGAAGCTGACGAGGATGATGCCGCTGCTGAGTGAGCGATCTTCATGGAAGCCCTCTTGTATCGATTGTTATATGTTTAGCAATGAGGGCATTACTGACCTTAAGTTTGGGGGTGTTAGGGCTATTATCTTGTTATTTCTGTCTATTGCCATGATTAGATTGAATATTTAGTACTTTATTTTTGTTTATTTACAGTATTATGGTGCAGTCGTTTTGTACTACGGGATTATGTTTTGAATTCTTATTATTATGGATGCCATGAACTATTTTTGGTTATTAGGTATTAATGCTTTGATTATAATTAGCATGTTTATGGTTTATAGCCATCTTTTTGGGGCTTATACAGATTTATATGCTTGTGCCATGTTAATGGCATTTTTACCCTATTTTTAGCTGCTATTAAGCAAGGGTGTTATACATTATTAATTTTTGATTGTGGCTATGACAAGCGCCAAATGAGTATGTCTGTCTTAGAGTCGTGTCAAGCATGTATAAACTAGGGGTTTGTTAGTTGATATGTTGAGACTGTTATTGATCCATCTTTCTAGCAAGCACCGACCAACTGTGTTAACTAGTTATTTTTTGAATTTAGTTGCGTGTTTATTACTTTGAGAGTTGTTCACTCTTATAAACTTTCATTTTGACAAGGTAATAAAAGACTTAAACGTTTATACAGTTTTGGATCTTGGATTCTGGCATGTTGACATATATAAAAAAAATAAAATTTTAATTAGAATAAAAAGAATTGAAGATTGAATATCGAAAGTCCTGCGGTGGATCGAGATGGAGCGTAAAATGCACTCGCCCATAAATGCAGGACCGATATTGAGATGGAGCATAAAATGCACTCGCCTAATAATTTTTGGTTTTTGTAAAGTCTAATTTGGCTTATGTTAATTACATGGCCTTTCTTTGCCGAAAGTTCTTAGATTCGTAGGGGTGTTGTTCTACACCTAGTGCCCTAAAGTTAAATGCGGCTTGGGAGTCATTCGATCAAAAAGCTCATGAATGGGTAGTTCTGATTAGCCTAAGGTAATTAAGGACTGTCTGAGTCAGATTTTACTGTCTTCATGCTAGAGTCTTTTGATCTTTTCCTGCACTTGTGTCTTATTCTTAATTCTTGTTGAATGTTTAAGTTGCGGAGTGTGCATATTAGTATTAACAATCGACTGTGCGAACGTATTTGAGCTAAGATTAGTTAGGACGGGTTTTCTCCACACACACACATAGAATGGATTGAATACAATCTTATGCTTGAAATAGAATGAATCCTTACTCATGTCTGTGTTTGCCTTGTTCTCTAGGAGTAGCTATAATTGAGATTTGTAGCCACGATGCTAGTATATAGTTTTATATTCCTTTCGCGTGTTAATTACTACTGTTATTTTTGTGTTAGACAGTTTGCTCGAGGACAAGAAAAGACTTAAGTTTGGGGGTATTTGATGAGTGGGATTTATACCGCGAATCAGATACTTTATGACTTAAATAATTGTCTGAATTAATAGATTTTATATAGTTTTATATGATTACAATGTTATTGCGCTTAACTGATGCAATGTAGGGCTTATTAGGTCTTTTCCAAACTTTCAGGGGATAAATCAGACATTTCAAATACACTAGATCCGCATCGCCAATGCCCAGTGTTATTCTCACGCTGCGGTGCCGCCCTCTGGTCCAGCCTGACGTCACCATGGTGCTATAACGTCACTGACCCTTCTTGGACTCGAGCGGCAGCGCGAGCTTCGTGTTTTCCAAACTAATGTGGCGCTGCGCCACCCATAGAGTTATTGTCCGCGCCGTGGCGCCACCTCCGATGCCCAGGCAAAGAAGGCCTTGGTTTGACCTAGCAAAAGAAGGGAACTGATATAAAAGAAAAGAGAGCCTCTGTAAATAAAGTATCATCTGATATTTGAGATCAAAAAAATAGCATAGCTTAGTTTGGTTTAGTATTTCCTCTTCTTTTGTATTTCTCTCTCTAGTTCTTAGTAAATGTCTGTAAATATAGATTAGGGAGAAGTTTGGGTTTTCCTTCGAGCGACACGAGCAATGAGCTACACGGATTGGAAAGCTTAATTTGAGTGGAATGCTTGGAGATTGAAGGGCTTTGACAGAGTTTCTTCTTATCCATTTATTTTCTCTGATTTTATAATCCATAAATGTTGTCTTTATTGTTACTTATATTTTGTTCAATAGCTATGAACTGAGTATTTGATCTAAGGTTATAATGGAACCCTTTGTTATTTAAATTGACTGTCTTATTTCTTTGGTTGGCACCATATGATTTCGTTCAATATATTTATGCTTAATGATTCTCGGTAAGACATTAGTGATGATTTTGGTAAATTACATGATATTAAAAGAAGGATTATAGATTTACACCGTAATATATTGGCATGTGAATATAGGTTTCTACTGCATAAGTTATGCGTAGAATAGATATATATCTATAAGCTATGTGCGACCTATTTAAGAACTTATGCTTAATTCCTTGTTATGATTAATTCGCACAGACATGTGTAGGATTGTATCTAGCTTGGACGTTCTTTACTATTCAATTCCTTATCGGGTGAATCTGGAAAAGATATGTTTATTCATACCTCGACGGAGGTGTATGATCACTTGTCTGTTCTCGTTCGACAAATTGTCGTGACCGTTAACACCAAAGAGAGAAGGGTTGGAAGTTTGATGAAGCATAGCATGTCAGGTGTTCGACAGAATGCCTGTGTGGGGTGAAGTCGTAACCTTAGCTTGTAATTCCTTCAATTACAATTTGTTATCCATTTACTTGCTTGATAATTAGTTATACTTTGATTAATCACACTTCCATTTATTGTTGTTCGAATAAGACTTTAGCGATACAAAGTCAGTACTTGGTAAACATTAGTGATGGTTCCTCATGGGTTCGACACTTTCCTTATCACTGTATTACTTGTTAGACCGCGTATACTTGCGCATTCTTAGTGATAGGTTTTTCGACCAACACCTAGCACCCCGGCTCTGGAAATAAGCTAGGAATAGGCGCCCCAACGCTGACTTCTTTTCCGGAATTTTTCTACTCTAACGTCCTTTGGGAAAATGGCCACGACTTCTTCATTTGAACTCCGATTTTGATGATTCAAGATGTTCCGGAAAGAGGAGATATAGATCTTCAACTTTAATTCTTTAAGGTTTTCAAGATAAGGTCTGGAGAAATACTGATATTGGCCCTTGAAGTGGCTGCTATGTAAATGGCAAGCCGAAAATGCGAATCTAGCAACCCCAAACATCGATCCAAGTAATTTTTGTCCCAATTCCTACAAATTAACGTAAAACATACATGAATAGACACAAAAACTTAAAAACTTCCAAAAGATTAAGCTCAAACACACTTAATTTATAGGTATAAAACTTACTCATCAAACGAAAATAAAATTCCTTACGAATACGAAAAATAATATCGTAAGCGAACATGAAATAAATAATACCCCTTACCTTAAAAGAAGATTAATTCTGAATGGAATTGCGGAGATATTCTTGAAGAAAACTTATACTGTTTTCTACACTCAAAGCTTCCTTAAACTCAAAAGAAATACGCTCAATATTATAGAAGAAGAATTCTCTAATTCTGGTGTGATTTTCACTTCTAAACTAAGCATCCTATTTATAGAAGAATGGCAAGATACTATTTAGAAAATAAAATCACGGACTGCACAGTAAAAATTTTGAACGAAATCACGAGCGGGATTCTGTAAAAATTTTGATTTTACTATGCAGTACTATGCATATAATAAAATATAATATATTCTATTTTACATAAAAAAACAAAACTTATATAATATATATATATATATATATATATATATATATATATATATAAACAAGGATAATTTTCTCTTCGATAATTTTGAAAAATGAGTAAGTGGGGGTCCATATAAGCCAAATTTACAACAAATACTTTATAAAAAACCCTTTATTTATCTCAATTCACTTGACTTCACTAAATACATTTTTAATAACATTTATTCATCATTATTATTATAACTCGCAATATTAACAACCGGATAATTCCCAGGAAAGAGGGACCTTTTCGATAAGGACTTCTCTTTATTAGCATGCAATTTGGTGACCAAACCCCTTTCCTCGACAGAACTTTCTAGACATCGTTAATAATGCAAATAATAATATGAATAACTTTGTCGTCTCTATTATTGATTTAATAATATAAAATATTATGTAGATGATATTGTGATAATAATTGAATCAATAATGTGAGATACTATGCAGCAATTACTGTGGCAATAATTGAATAAAACTGAGTGACTTCTCACGTAAGCATCAATAATCAAAGATATTGTACAATACCATGTGCTATTATGCAACCACACGTATTACTGTACTTTTATCACTGGGTATTTCAACAGTTAACGGTAAAACTTTTGACGTTATTTTTATAAAAAGTTATTTATGTCGTTTTCTCACTCCGACAGTAATTTCGTTGTGGGGTCCACCGATGAGTGTGCCGTCGTACGAATATTCCTTGATAAAACGAATATTCCCCAACCAAACAAATAATTTATGACAACTTGCTTACTTTGCAAAATTTGTAACTATTACCCACAATTTTAAATTTTTATCAATTTAACCATTTACTAAATAGAATAATAATTATAAAAAAATTGAATACTTTCATTTCATAAAATTTGGGGTCTTACAACTTGAGAAGTCAGACACCTCCATCTTTGGGCATACTCTCTGAATGACTCATTGACTTGCTTCTTGACTTTCGTAATTTGATACATGTCTGGAGCCATCTGAGTTTGAAAGCTGTATTGACTGAGGAAAGCGTGGGATAACTCCTCCCAGCTGTGAAATTTGGAGTTATCCAATCTAGTGTACCATGTTCTGGCTTCTACAGTCTGATTTTTCTGAAATAGCTTCATATTTCAGCTTATCATTCTCGGCGTAGGATCTGAGCTCTCCAATGAACACTTTTAAGTGCATGTAAGGATCTCCCAATCCATTATATTTCTCGAAGTAGGGATTTTTGAATTTCTCCGGATAATTGACACCATGGAAGATGCAAAGGACTGAATAAGAAACATTTCCATGCATTCCAATCCCTTTAATGGACCGAATGGTCTGTTCCATTTATAAAACCTTCTTCTGAATATCACCGGTGTCTTTATCTTCTTTAAGATGGGTGATTTCAGAGGTTTTGTTGGACTTCTCATTGTGAGACTCAGGTGTTGGGACTTCTCTATCCAGACCCTAGATTCCTCCCTGTGTAGAGGATTCTGTTTGGATGGGTATTTGTGGACCATGAGTTGATTTGTTTAGTTCTTTCAGGAGAACAACCAACTCTATCATTTGATTCCTCAATCCTTTGAACTCCTCGCGGGAAACAGGAGTAGGATCAGGCTGGGCACTTGTAGCCATGTCTGACGTTGGGCTTAGTACCTTTTTGGACTTTGAACGGGTAACGGGACCAATCGTTTCCCTACAAAAAGACAATGTAGTATAGTCTGGGAAAACGGGGAAATGTTATGCAATGTGTCTATTTTTAGGAGTAATTTAATGTTCTCCTGCAAAATAAATGTCAGTAGTTTTGATGACAGGATAACATTACAAGTCTTGATATGAAAAAGGAATGTATATTTACATACTCTTTTATATTTTCCATTACATTGAGATTG
Organism: Panax quinquefolius; assembly: GCA_020205615.1. Lineage (NCBI taxonomy): Eukaryota > Viridiplantae > Streptophyta > Magnoliopsida > Apiales > Araliaceae > Panax > Panax quinquefolius. The sequence goes on from CM035152.1 coordinate 125,674,882, forward strand.
ACATGGAAATGAAATTACAAGTAATTTCAAATTATAGTTAATTGAAAAGGGGAAGGTATGAAGAGACTTCCCTTCGCGTTTGGTTTATCAGAGGCAGACCTATCTTAGGCTACTCTCTTAAATTTTTGGCGTGAAGGTCCCCAGATCATCAAAATTTACTAGATGGGAAATTAATATGATCTTTCAACTGGAGTAAATCTGGATGGTGCCTTTCTCGAGCCTCGCGGAATTAGTCTCCCTTGAGTCCAGTAATCAAACACCAATGGGTTAGTGTCCAGGTGGAGGAAATCAGACAACATACATTCACATACATCGCGTCTCACCGTATGGAAATGATGACATGTGCGAAGTGCTAAAATCACAAGTAGATATGGTGCAAAGAAGTAAAGTGTGGAAAATAAAGCATTAGTATACATCCATTCAATGTAAATGCAGTATTCACACATAAGCAGATAAAAGTTTTTGAAAAGCTTGAATAACGGCTTAAGCCCTCTTACTAGAGTCCCTAGCGGAGTTGCCACCTGTCGACGTCGGGATTTTTATTTGTCCCTTTCTGTTTTTGTCTTTTGGTGTTCTCATTTTAGGTGAGATTTGTTTGAAAAAAAAAATTTGAGAAGGTTTGACATGTATATGTTGACTATTTAACTGTTAGAGTCGCCAGTTGGTATTTTTAAATGGTTTCACCAACTCAACCGAGAAAAGGTTTGCACAAAGACCCAATGATTTGACATTGTTTAACTTGTCTGAGAAACCGAGATTCTTTAGGGTTCGGGGGCTTGATTAAGCGGAGGGAATGTGTTAGGCACCCCCCGACTTCCGTAATAACACGGTTATCGCCACTTTTTATTAACTTTTATATGCGTATATGTGTGTGTGTGTGTGTGTTAGGTCTATGTGCAATTATTTGGAAGTAATGTTATTCCTTGTTTGTACCTATATACAAAGGGTTTAACTTTTGTATAAAAATCTAATTTTAACATGATATAGTAGTGAAGTTTTGTAAAATAGGTTTTTCAAACCCTTATGCTCAATAGTAATTGAGACCTTTGATACTTCCATTTTATTATTTTTTTGGCTTGATTGCTTTTATTTTTGAGATGTGAGGCATCTTCGAGAAAATAAGATACATAGCAATGCCGAACTCCTTGGGGGCATGAGAGCCATCTAAGGATATCCAGACACCATAGATAATTTATAAGCTAACTGTAGCTGCAAAATATCTATCACGAGAACCGAATCTAGATTTAGAGGCTGAATCTGTGATCACATGATTCCTAGGCTCACCTAAAAGAGTGATATGTACAAAAGCTAGAAAAATAACTAGAATTGAATAAATCTAAACCATTCCAGCTTCAACGGTTCCAATTTAGTCACTTTGAATCGATCAAAGTTAGAAATAACCAGATTTAGGCAAATCTAGACCGCAAGCTGAAAAATTAAATATCTACATTATGAAAGACGTTAAAGCAGATATTTGTGTAAAAGATATATATATATATATATATATATATATATATATATATATATATATATATATATAAAAGCAATAAAAAGCCACGGATCGACGATCCAGGCACACCCACTCAATGCGACTCTCAATGTTAGTAGATATATATATATATATATATATATATATATATATATCGAAAAATCTTACAGTGGGCTTCCAAGAAGACTTTAGATAGCTTTTGATGCCTGAAAACTCAGTTTCCACAGGTTAAACTTCAGTATGTTACAAAACACGAGCTTACAAGTGTTTAGAAATAAGAATCACTTAGTTTAGAGCACTCTAGCAGGGGTTACAGGCTGAAATGGATATAGTTTTCTTTTTCTTTTTTTCAAATGAGATGCCAAGAGCTCATATTTAAAGACCAGATGGTTGCGGGTCAACCTGCGGTAGCCACGGGTCTACCTGCGGCTGCCCGGGCGGAATCGGGCTATGTGGGTCTCGTCGTCTCGATGTACATGCACTTGGGCTACACGCTGTCCGTTCGAACCTTTATAACTTTTAATCCGGATATCCGATAAAGTAGTGTTGTACCTTTTTGGAATGGTGTTGTCGAGAGCTACACAATGCCATGGGATTAGAGGTTGTACAAAGCCGGGAAGATAGGTCCATAACCAGATATCCAAGTCTTGAAAGTCTATCCATTGTACTGTCTTGTGCAGTTGTCACTCAGGATTTTAGCTATGGTTCTTGTGGGACACCTTGGTACATAGTGTGGATTGAATTGCGTTAAGACGTTGTGAATGTGATGTTAAGGAGGCAAAATGATGTTTTTGCCCCCACTGGGGTTCTTTCCGGCTTTTGCACAAATGTAACAGTCATTTCTCGGGGTTATCTCTGAGATTGGGCTAGTGTGGATGCTGAATGTCCTCAGGGTTATCTATAAGGTTATCCTTAATTCCCAGGGTTATCTCTAGGGTTTAACTGAACCTCCCGGGGTTATCTCTGAGGTTGAAACTGACTTTTCCGGGGTTATCTCCGAAACTTGGACTGCATCCCTCGGGGTTATCTCCAAGGTTGGAACTGAATCTCCTGGGGTTATCTTCGTGATTGAAACTGAGTCTCTCGGGGTTATCTCTGAGATTGAAAACTAGACCTCCCGGGGTTGTCTCCGGGGTTGAAACTGATATGACTTCCAAGGTTATCTCTGGAAGATGATTCTGCCTCCTGTAGGGTTAGTAACAGGAACAAAAATTTTTGATTTTCTACACTTCTTTCTCTCGTCCCACTAATTGAGGCCTATCCACTATATCTGAATATAAAGTTTAAGAGAAATAAGATGTTGACGAATCTAAAATTTCAAAACTCATAAGAACAATCGGGTCATGCGTTATTCGTTATCCACTAAGTGGGGAGTAAATTGGGATAACTCAAAAAACTTGGCCTCATACTGTGAGACAGTCATATCATTCTACTCCAACTTAATAAATTCTACCTGCTTCATGTAACGAATGCTTTCCGAAAAATACTTGTCATTAAACAACTTTGGAAACTCTGCCCAAGACATTTCGAGTGGTAAGTGATGTGTGCGCTTCACTAATTCCTACCAGTGATTTGACTCTCCTCGAAACATAAAGGTGGCGAAGGGAACTTTTTGATCATTCGCGCAATGTAGTACATCAAATATCTTTGTAATTTGTTTGAACCACACCTCTACCTTGAGTGGGTTCAACTTTCTGTGAAATTCATGTGGTCCTAACTCCTTGAGTTGCTTGGCAGTGACCATTCATGAGTTACGTGCATTTTTATCAGTATTATGAGCAGAAGTCTCTCTCGCCTAGTTCTGCAAGAATTGCATAAAGTTTCTAAAAAAATCAACATTCCTCATATTGTTACCAACATGATTTTTTGAGTTTCCAGGAAAATTATTTGTAGCTTCCTGATTCTCAATATTATTTGTAGCTTCCTGATTCTCAGCCACAATTGTCTCATAATTCATCTCTTGATTTTTAGATGCCATTCTAAAATATAGCCACAAAACAGCAGTTAGTTAAAGAAATTGACATGTCAAATATTACCCCTATATCCCGACCGATAAAAACTTAGGCAGGACACTCTAGCGAAGGATTTTACTCGTCTCTCCCCTCCTAGTTTTAATCCCAGATCTCCACCAGAGATCATATCCCTAAGCTCTGATACCAACTATGACGCCCCCAAAATAGGTCCACACAACCTATTTTGATTCGCCAAATACATACCACAAAATCCAATACAAACTTTCCTATTTACAACTATTAAACCGTCGTGCAAAATACAACCACACATATGCTGTGAGTTTTAATATAAATATTGTACCATACATAATACGACAATATCAACACTCAAATTAAGTCCTCATTACAGTTATTGTCACACTATTTCACAACGTAGTGTAGACTTTTATAGTAACTATCTCGGACCATTACTCCACTCCCCGACTAGTCCCAGCTACACTTTCATTTCCTGAGAAGAAAAATAGAACAAAAAGGGTGAGCTCAACTAGCCCAGTAAAAAATATCATGACTAAGATAATGGAGAATAAAATTATCTTTAGCCTTCAACAATGACAAATCAGATTAAATATAATAGATAATGAGTTTTAGATCAACAACTACAGTGGAACAAATAATCCATTAGAAGAGTTAAGTAGAGCATGATGTCTACTATCTTTCATGATTTAAAAATCTATCATCAATATTTTATCCCTGTAACACTAATCAACAACTCATGTTTTTAATTATGCAAATCAACATTTTATCTTTGTACTATGGGCCAAAGATATTCATTTATATCACAAGTGGTCATGACATGCCAAACAACATTCCATCTTTGCATTACGGGCTAAAGAGAACTTTCACCACAAGCCTTTGCCTATATCATTAAAGGTCATGATTATACCAATACACAATTCCTAGTCATAATAATACTAATCAAATGTTCATCTTTGCGCTACGGGCCAAAGATAATTTTTCACCACAATTTAAATCGAAGGATGATGAAAATGATATAAAGGATGAATACAAGTGAGATCAAGGGTAAATATTAAAATTTTTCAATTTAATTTATCCATGGTTCAAGAATGTCCAAATTGTCAACATGATAACTAATTGTGGAGTAAAATTCAAGAATGATATTTAAGATTCATATTTCCAAGATAATTTGGACAAGGAAAAGAAACTAAATTTCGTCGTGAATAATACTATGGCATGAATAGCACTCCGGTATGAGTAGTACCCCGACATGAAAAGATTAAAATTTAATAAGAAAGTTCAGACTAATATTCCATTGAAATGATATTAGATGAAACACAAACCTTAAGAAATTTCTAACCATTTCAGGAATTATAAAATTAATACTTACCATAGTAAGTTTAGATTTAGGAATATAAAATGAAATAATATCACTTACATAATATAGAGTATGAAAGAAAATGATATCCCTTACGAGTATAAAAGAAAATAATATCATTTACGAGTATGGAAAGAAAATAACAACCTTTACCGTAATAGGAGACTAGATCTGACTGGTATAACGAGGATTATCTTGAGAAAATCTTGCACTATTAGCTACACTCAAAGTATTCTCATATTGGAAAAAAATACGCACAATATTATAGAAGAAGATTTTTGTGATTCTGGTGTGAGTTTCATATCTCAACTAAGTAACCTATTTATATGATAATAGCAGGGTACCACTGTTTAAAAATAATCACGGACGAACAGTAAAAGAATCACAGGTTCGTCTATTTTTCTTTTATTTAATAAAATATTCTAATAAAATAGATAACTTTACCTATAATATAATATATTATAATTATATTCTTAATAAAACAAATAACGTTATATATATTATAAAAAAAATTCTTTATTACTATTATTATAATAATAAAAAAAATGAGATACATTTCTGTCAACGGTTTGACAAATTGGCACGTTGGAGTCCATAGAATAATAAGTCAAACTTACAACAAAAGCCTCATGACAAAACCCCGATATTTATATCAAAAAATGGAATAAATATCTACCACAAATCACTTATCTTCATTCAACACATTTTTAATCTTTCAACAATTATTCACCATTAATATTATAGATTCACAATACTGAGTTACTATCTAACCCCTTTCCCTGACAGAACTTTCTTGACATTTCCGATAATGCTACTCAATAATATCATTTCAATAATATGAGTTACTATGTTGTGATAATTATTGATTTAATAATATAAAATATTTTGCAAATGTTACTGTAATAATTATTGAATCAATAATATGAGATACTATACAACAACTATTGTGGCAATTATTGAATGAAATACTGAGTGATTTATTACCTAAGAATAAATAATTAGAGATATTGTGTAATACCGTGTGTTACTGTGCATTACCGCGTACTACTGTGTAACAACGCGTATTATTGTATTTTTATCACTGGGTATTTCAACAGTTTAACGATAAAAGTTTTTTCGTTAATTTTTAAAAAGGTTATTTTCTCGCTTTCTATATCTTGCAGTTATTCCATTGTGAGGTCTACCAATGATTGCGCAGTCATACGAATATTCTCCGACAAAATAAATATTTTTCGACAACTGTTTACTTTATATAATTTGCTCATATCACTCATAACTATAACATTTATTAAATTAACACCTTACTATTTAGAATAATATTTAGAGAAAACTAAATCATTATTCATAAAAAGTTGGGGTCTTACAATAGCCATCCAAGTATTTGGCCTCTAGAGGTGATCCACAAATGAAGAATAATTATTCAAGAATATGGGTGTTTGGCTAAACTCTAATTCTATTTCTATAGATTATGTGTATTATCCTAACTCTTGGAACAAAGTGTGTAACCTTAATCCATAATAAGACCTTATTTATAGATGTAGACAACCCTCCTAAACCATTTACAATAGGGCTTTGATTTAATTAATTAAACTCCTTTAATTAATTAGACTTCCCAATCTTATTATGAATTATTAATTAAACTCATTTAATTAATTAGCCTCCTAATTTTATTAGGAATATATGAGAGTACTTATATTAATTAATTTCCAAACCCCTTTAGGAATTAACTTAATAATAATTAATAATAATAATAATAATAATAATAAGACTCCTCTTATTAATTTATATTTAATATTTCAAAAATATTAAATTATAAGTATTAAGATATTTAATTTATTTTATCACCATATGTTAAATTAAATAGACTTAACAAATTATTATGATTATGTCATTTACTTCTTAAATAAATATTATTCCTTTTATGGTGTGACCCTTTAGGTTCTCTATATTAAATCGATTGTGAATAAATCAATTAGAAAATTTTAATTTTAAAAAATTAAATTAAAATATTAATTTATTTAAATAAATAACATTTTTTCTATATTAAGGATAAACCTCATTAGCGATCAACGACTTTCTACATAATATAGATTTCAACATTAATCATAAAAGAACCTTTGAGTAAATAGTTACCGTACAATTTAATCCTTCCACCATACAATGTCCCAATTAAATATAAGATATGGAATTACTGTCAAATCTTATGTTATTTAATTATATGTATTTCGATTCACAAATGCACAACTCAAAATAATACAAATTAGAAACTCCTTTCTAATTTCATTCCACCTTGGTCAAGGATTCTTGGGTTACCTTTTATCGAATCACATAAGATATTTCTTGTCTTTTACTAGAAGCGGTAGATTCTTTATTGATCATTCATTATCTCCATATATAACTTACTGCTCTCAAGCATACCCTTTAATTTATAATAAGGGTCTTAACGATCATGTTAAAGTATAACTTATCATACACAAGATACTATGCTGATCTGAAGTCTAAGGATCACTTGTACTACTATCACTTCAAGAATTCCTATTGACAGGCAAGTAAAACTCCATTAGGTATTCCTTAGAACCACGTTCAGTGAACTTATTCTCAAATAATAACCTACATACTTGCTTTAGTGTCTCCACATAAATGATCATGAGATTAATCATTCTCATCCAACGAGCAAGCAACATATGTACCAATCTATCCGGATTCACTAATCCTCTTTTTAGTAATCCATCAATTGGGAACATTTTAGTTTTTAAGATATCTTAGAATTTAGATCTCATTAGCACGATCTAATCATGATTCTAAAAGTATTGTTTAAAACTATTGGTTTATCACATATTATTAAAACAACACTACGTAGATAATTAAATGTCTTTCATAAATAAATACTTTTATTAATAAATGAATAAGTATGTTTACAAAGTATATGATTTATCATTAAATATGATTGGATTGTATGCATACTACTTTTACTCTCCCACTTGAACTAAAGCTAATCGCCATGGTATCTCATACTCATATTCTCTAAGTGACGATCGAATTGTTGTGTTAAAGCTTTAGTAAATATATTTGTAATGTTATCTTGAGAGTCCACAAGCTCCAGGATGACATCTCCTATTTCAATGATTTCTCTAATCAAATGAAATAGTCGCAACACGTGTTTGGATTTTTTATGAGACTTGAGTTCTTTAGCCTGTGCAACAACTCCGGTGTTGTCATAGTATAAATGTATTGCTCCTCTAATGCTAGGAACTAAATCAAGTTCGGTTATAAACTATTTCATCCACATAACCTCTTCTTCAGCTTCACTTGAAGCTATAAACTTCGACTCTGTCACTAAATCAGCAACTGTTTACCGTTTAGAACTCTTCCAACTCACTACGCCACTGATGAATGAATTTTATACCTACAAATTGAAGACCACTAAGGCTTAGTTCTTTGTTAAATCTAAGTATTTTTAGTGTTTTATTACTTCGTTTTTGTGTTTGTGTTGTAGGAAACGGCTAAAAATAGAACTTAGTGACATTTCTATAATTTCGGGAGCAGAAAGCCCACCGAGGCGGGCATCCTTAGTGTAAAAAGCCGGCAGGGGCAAAGTTCAAGAGTGACCCCCACTGGGGCGGGCAATTCTGTGACACCCCCAAATCTAGGTACTTCATTCCCATAAGATTTGGTGTTCACTGTCTAAACATTCATTTCTCAATAACCAAATATAATAAAATTTAAACAGTAAACCATCCTATTAAAGGGTTACATCACCAATAAAATCCCAGGTTGTCTAACATTAAACATTCATTATATGCGGAAAAATAAAAAATTACATCTCAACAATTAAAACAAAGTTTGACAATATAAAAATCAACAGATTTTTTAGTCTTCAACACTTGTTCATCTTTCCTTTTCCTTTACTGGTGGTAGGTTCATCGACCTTCTCAACTTTAGCTGTAATGGTTATATAAGCAAAAGTGAGCAAAACAAATGCTCACTTGAAATGACAATGAATAATAAAATCATAATAACTGCTAAATGAATAGGCTCAATAGAAGTGAATAATATGACAATAAAGAACTAATAACAAAATTTAAAATATATCTGAGGGTCACAAGACCACGAACTTTGTCCAATGTTATAAGTATTCTTTCAACTTAAACCTAAACAGTCATAAGACTGTAGGGACTTCTCGTACTTAGGGGGATCAACCATTCAAACCATGTATTGTGCACAAACATCTAAATGCTTCGCGTAAATTATCCCCTTCAAGGTTTTCAACATGTTTTTAACTATTTAAACAGCATAAACATCAACATTATAACATTTAATTTCACTATTTCTACTATTTCTTCACCCTTTTGACATTCATTGTGAAATTCATCACTGCGAATTCATTTTTCAACAGTTAATTTAAATTACTATGTTTTCATTTCTTCATGTGTTTTCACAATCAATAGTCAATTTATGGTTTATACTATGAATTAAACATCAATTTTAATACCACATAAGCCATATTCATATACATTTTTCACTGTAATTCAATTTCTTCATAAATACCATGTTTTTTTATGGATTAGTTAACACTAAAGCACATAAAAATAATTTCTATACATAATCTAATATATACAAGTTATATATTCCATCCATTCTCAACAAAAATCCAATTTACAGAGAACTTTTGATAAAAACAAAAACTCTTAAAATAAGAATTATACCTTTTTGCTTTCTTGTTTAGATGATGAAGGCTACTTTGTTAATCCCTTCTTGGCTTCCAAACTTCCAATTTTCTCTAAATTTCTCTAAGGCTTCTCACTTTCTTCATTCTTTTCTCTCTCGATGTGTTCTCTTATTTCTCTTTTTCTCTATTCTTTCTTTTAGATTTACGTAATATAAACTTGATATAATATAACATTACGTATAAAATATAATACGCATTAATATATAATATAATGGATGTCAGTTATAACTTTTGAAAATCAAAAGCCATAAGGCTTGTTCGACTAAAACCACTTTAAAATTAAAGACTTAAAACCCTTAATCCTTGTTTGGCAAAACTAAATTAAAAATAATAACTTAAAATCCTTATGCCTTATTTGATAAAACCCATTTAAATTAAAGACTTAACATTCATTAAGCCTTGTTTGGCAAAACTGAATTAAACTCTTTTAATTTATTTTCATAACTCCTTTATAATATAATTTATTATCCCATTTTATTTAATTAAATTAAAACCAATAACAACTTATTAAATCCATTTGTCACATAATCACATTGCCACAAAATTATAATTTTATTATAATTTTATTCAATAAATTAATACATCACTTTATTTATTAACTTAAATTAAAATAACATTATAACAATTTCTTTAATACTTATCAATTCTCTAATTTAATTATTAAATTAAGTTATAATATTATCCCATAAAATTTAATTCATCACACTTTTATTTTAATTAATTTCAAAAATACTAATTATCAACTTAATTAAAATCTTACCTTAATTAAGTTATTTTCCCTAACTCATAAATTATTTATTTAATAATTAAATAATCAAATCAAATCAAATTAAATAAATATTTATTCAACAATAACACATCAGATAAAATATTTATTTACTTCAATAAATATTTAAAATTATAATTAAAATTCTGGATTGTTACATTCTTTCCTCCTTACATGGATTCTATCCCTAGAATCGAAGACACAATTAAACAAATAACACGGGATAATTTTACATTATTTTGTCTTCTAGTTCCCACGTAGCTTCTTCGGCTGTGGTTCCTCCATATCACCTTCACGGAAGGTATCACTTTATTCCTGAGCACTTATTCTTTCCTATCAACTATCTGGATAGGGATCTCCTTATAAGACAAGTTCTTTTCGAACTATAACGGTTCATACTCGATCACATGCTTGTAATCAAGTTTATACGGTCATAGCACTGATACATGAAAGACTTTGTGAACATGTTCCAACTCTGGAGGTAGAGCTACCTCGTAAGACACTTCTCCTACTCTTCGCAACACCTCTAAGGGTCTAATAAACCTCGGTCTTAGCTTTCCCTTTTTACCAAAATGGATTTTCCCCTTCCAAGGAGAAACTTTTAGGAACACGAAATTTCCTACATCGAACTCGGAATCTTGTTTATTTTGATCAGCATACTTCTTCTGTCTATCTTGAGCAGCTACCAATCTTTCCCTGATGAGTTTGACAAACTCAGTTGTCTGATGTATCAGTTCTGGTTCTAACAGTTGACGTTCACCAATTTTATCCTAACACAGTGGGGTTCTGCACTTCCTGCCGTACAATGCTTCGTAAGGCAGCATGCCAATGCTTGCGTGGTAACTGTTGTTGTAGGAAAATTCTGTCAGTGGTAAATGATCATCCCAGTTCCATTTGAAATCCATGATGCATGCTCTAAGCATATCTTTCAATGTCTGGATTGTTCGTTCGCTTTGGCCGTCTATTTGAGGATGGTACGCCATACTCATTCTGAACTGTGCTCCCATGAATTCTTGTAGTCTCTTCCAAAAATTTGATATGAATCTCGGATCTCTGTCTAACATAATTGACACTGGAACTCCATGTCTCAAAATAATCTCTTTAACGTACAACTTTACCAACTGATCAAGATTGAATCTAATCTTTATTTGCAAAAAGTGTACTATTTTTGTCAGCCTATCCACTATCACCCAAATTGCATCGTAACCTTTCTGAGTAGTGGGAAGACCTAACACAAAATCCATTGTGATGTGATCCCATTTCCATTCTGGAATTTCCAATGGTTGAAGTAATCCGCTTGGTCTCTGATGCTCAGCCTTGACTCTTTGACATGTCAAGCATTTTGCGACACATTCTGCGACATCTCTTTTCATATTTGACCACCAATAATGTCGTCGTAAATCTTGATACATCTTCGTACTTCCTGGATGAATTGAATATATTGAGTTATGAGCTACGGTCAAAATTTCGTCTTTAATACCCAGTACTGCTGGAACCCAAATTCTTCCCTCAAACCTTAGTAGTCCTTCGGTATCGTTCTTGTATTTCACTTCACTACCCTCAATCACTCTTTCTTTGATTTTCCTATATTCTTCATCTTGTAGTTGAGCGTTCTTCACTTTGTCTACTAAAGTTGAACTAGCTTCCATCTAGAACAATCTTTCATCTGATTCTTTTGAAGGTTTTATTTCCAACTCTAGCCTTGCCATTTTTGAGATAAGTTCCTCCTAAGCCGTCAACAACATTAATATCTCATGACCTTTTCTAATCAAGGCATTAGCAACCACATTTGCTTTACCCGAATGATAATAGATCTCATAATCATAACCTTTTATCAATTCTAGCCATCTCCTCTAACGCATGTTCAGATCTTTCTGTGTGAAAATATACTTTAAACGTTTATAGTCCGTATATATCTAACATTTCTCTCCATAGAGATAATGTCTCCATATCTTTAGAGAAAATACCACCGCAGTCAACTCTAAATCATCAGTCGGGTATCCTTTCTCATAGTCCTTCAGTTGCCTGGATGCATACACAATAACTTTGTCGTTTTGCATAAGCGCACAACCTAATCCTTTATGTGATGCATCACTATACACAACAAAGTTTCCTGTATTATCTGTTAATGACAACACAAATGCCACACTTTGCTTCTTTTTCAAGTCTTGAAAACTCTTTCCACACTTCTCCGTCCAAAAATTTTACAGATTTCCTTGTCAAATTTATCAACGGAGTGGCAATCTTAGAAAAGTCTTGAATAAATTATCTGTAGTAACCTGTCAATCCCAAGAAACTCCTCACTTTCGATGGTGTCCTTGGTTGCTCCCAATTTATTACAGCTTCCACCTTTGATGAATCCACTAAAATCCCATCTTTGTCAATCATATGTCCCAAAAATTGCACACGTTCCAGCCAGAATTCACACTTAGAGAATTTTGCGTACAATTGTTCCTTTCTTAGCGTCTCCAACATCAAACATAAATGTTCCATGTGTTCCTCTTGAGATTTGGACTACACCATAATATCATCAATGAATACCACCACAAACTTATCTAAAAATGGTTTAAACACCCTGTTCATCAAATCCATGAATGCTGCAGGGGCATTAGTTAAACCAAAAGACATTACCAGAAACTCATAGTGTCCATACCGAGTTTTGAATGTCGTCTTAGGTACATACTACTTCCTTACTTTTAATTGATGATACTCACTTCTCAAATCTATCTTCGAGAAGTACTTAGCTCCCTTCAACTGATCAAACAAGTCATCTATTCTTGGCAACATATATTTATTCATAATAGTGACTTTGTTTAATTCCATATAATCAATGAAAAGACGCATTGACCCATCCTTCTACTTCATGAATAACACTGGTGCTCCCCACGGTGATACACTCGGCTGAATGTATTTCTTGTCTAGGAGCTCCTGTAGTTATACCATTAGTTCCTTCATCTTTACCGGTGCCATCCTATACGGGGCCTTCGTTATCGGAGCAGTCCCTGATGCTAAATCGATAATGAACTTGATCTCTCTGTCAGGCGGAAGTCCTGGAAAATCCTTTGGAAATATGTCCGCAAAATCCCTAACAACAGGTATCTCTTCCAGTTTCACACCCTTCTTCTGAATATCGACTATATAAGCTAAATATCCTACACAACCTTGACTCAACTACTTTTTGTCCTGTGTAATCGTCAGACATCTTTCTTGTCTAGGAGATTTGCTACCATACTACCTTTGATGGAGTCAAAAGGTTTACACGTTTCTTTTGACAATCAATTATCGCTCCATAACTGAATAACTAATCCATTCCCAATATAACATCAAACTCTCCAAGTTTTATTGGGATTAAATCTACTATCATAACATTTCCCTTAATATTCACCCTACAATTCGTGTATACGAACTTAACAGGAATCACCTCCCTATTCGCAATTTCTATATTTAAAGGGAAATTCAATTCTTCACTAGGCAATCCTAACCTCTTAGCAAATTCATCAGATATAAACGAGTAAGTAGCACCTGGATCAAATAATATATAAGCATATATATCATTGATTGGGATAATACCTGACACAACATCTTTTGACTGCACCGCATCCTACATAGTCATGTTAAAGGTTATGGTTGTGGGTCTGTTTGATGATGTTGGTCCAGCAATAGCTAATGTACCTACACTATCGCCTACCTTGCTTTCAGTTGCCTCTCTAACTTTCTTCTTAGGACACTCATGAGCAAAATTATCCTATGACCCACATGTGTAGAAAGTATTCTTCTTTGGTTGATGGAAACTCGTAGCAATGTGACCCTCCTAGCCATAGTTAAAGCATGCTCACATACCCCTTAAGCACACGCCAATGTGATTCTTCCCGCATGTAGCACATGATTCAAACTTCCTTTTCTGCTGGCTACTCTGTTGGCTTCCAGCACCAACACTCGCATTCGACTTCCTCTTCAGGTTATTATTATTATTCCCACCACTGCTACCACCATTCTTACTTTCACTTTCATTCTTCTTCCTTCTTTGTTCCTGATTATACTTTGTCACAGCATCACCGCCACTCTCAGCGATAATCGCCTTCTCCAGCACTACTGCAAACGTCTTTAACTAAAACATGGAGACTCTGTTGTACAACTAGGGCTTCAATGCGATGCCCCCAAAATAGGTCCACACGACCCATTCTAAGTCACCAGATATCACACTATAAAAATCATTTACAAACTTCATTTATACAACTTTTGAAATGTCGTGTAGAATACGACCACACTTAAACTATGAGTTTTAATACAAATGTATGTAACTCTCATGGTGCCTCGACCACAACCTTACAATGGTACTTTACATAAAAGTACATTCAATAACTATTTTAGCAATTAAAATCTTTGGAAAATACTCAAGGAAACCTTCGTACATGGGAGGCCATGCGTTTAGGTTATGATAGATATCATGTCCATAGAATTATGCTTGGTTGACCCAATAGTCCCCAAAGAAAAACAAGAAGATTACTATCATCTTCTTTCCAATGGCGAGTCTTCTCTTGACATATAAGTATCTCCGTTTTCTCCAATTGAGAATTATATTTCAAACAAACTCGATGATCATATAGGTAGTGCTCGTAGATATACTCAGCAAGTGGATGTGCACAACCTTGTCTTATGATAACACGAGGTTGTATGTCATTAGAAATCTTGTATAATAGTGGCAAAACACCCTTCCAAAGTCGGGTTCACCTCACCCTATTCGGTTCACCAAAATTAAATATCAAATGACATATACAAAATGACACACTTATCTAAAGTTCTCAATAAAATTATTTCCATACTATTTAGGGAGAACGTCAACAGCTATAGACCATCGTTCTATTCACTGGTACTTCGCTTCGACCCGACTACACTCTTATTATTACACGAAAGGAATTGTGAAGCAAAAGGGTGAGCACAACTAGCTTCGATAAAAATATATCATGACTAAAGATAATTAAATTATCAACAGCCTTCATCAGTAATAAATAAGAGATTTAGAACATATGGTAGATGATAAAACTTTTTAACCATAGTTGCAGCGGAACGAGCAATCCATTAGAAGAGTCAAATAGACCATCAGATCTATTATCTTCTCCATGTTAAAAGTCCACCAATAATGTTTTATCCCTGTAACATCAATAAACAATTCATGTCCACAATCATATAAATAGCTCATAATAATAATTATGATTCTAAATTCCTCTTCCCACCTAGGACGAAGATAATTTTCATCACCTATCTTCACCTGAAACATCAAAAATCATGGTTATACCAAATCACAATTCCTGCTCATAATCATACTGATAAATTCATCTTTGCACTACGACCAAAGATATTCATTAACAATTCATCTTTACATTACATGTCAAAGACATACAATTGTATATTTAGAAGAGTCAAGTGGAGTATAATATCTACTATCTTTTATGAATTAAAAGTGTCTAATCAATATTTTATCGCTGAGACTCAGCTTAACAAATAATCCACATCATCGAATCATCCCTGCAATACGGCCAGGGATATTCATGTAATCATCAATGGTCATGATTATACTGAATAATCCATGGTTATAATCATACCAATAACTGTCCATCAATGCAATACGGGCCAATGAGGACTTTTATCACATCATCTATAATATTACGGGTCATGATTATACCGAATGATCCCTGGTCATAATCATACCAATAAACAGTTCATCTATGCACATAAGCCAAAGATACTCATCAATCAATAGTTCATCTTTATACGTAAGCCAAAGATATACAATCAGTAAAAACTAATAATCAATAATCCATCTTTGTACGTAAGCAAAGATATACAAATTTGTAAAACTAATAATCAACAATCCATCTTTGCACATAAGCCAAAGATATATAATCAGTAAAACTAATAATTAATAATCCTTCTTTCAAGACACGTAAAGATGACTTTCATCATAATATAAGCATAAGGATGATGACAATGATATAAGCATTAATCAAATGAAATCAAAGATAAATTTTAAAGTCTTTAAATTTATCCAGAGTTTAAAAATATTCAAATTGTCAACATGATACTGCTTTGTGGAGTAAAATTCAAGAATAATATTCATGTACCAAAAATAATTTGGACAGAAAAAAAATATATTTTTTGGGTAAATAGTACCCCGCAATAGTACCCTATGAATAGTACTTCGGGAATAGTACCTCATGAATAGTATCCCAGCATGAAAAGTACCCCAAATACCCGAGTGAATAATATTTGGGTGAATAGTAACCCATGAATAGTAACTCATAAAAAAATACCAAAGAAAATGATATTCCATGACGAGTACAAAAGAAATGATATCTTATACTAGTATAATAGAATATACGAAACTGCAAATGGATTATCACCCTCCATGTGGTATTCCACGTAGACAGATCATTTCCACAATTTAATAAGGAATGAATACAAAGGATCCTTCACCATGCATGCGGTAATCCACATAGACAGGTTATTCCAACAGAATAATAGAAGAATTCACCATGCATGAGATAGACCGCATGCATGAATGTGTTATTCCCAAATGAGAATAATAAAGAATGGAACCGGTCGTGCGTAATTCGCATGCAGAGATGTGATATTCTAAAAAGAATAATAAAGAATGGAACCGGTCAATGCGTAATCCGCATGAGATAGGATATTCCAACAAAATAATAAAGAATGGAACTGGTCATGCGTAATCCGATGATTGACGGGTTATTCCAATGAATAATAAAGAATGGAATAATGTGAAGAATTTCACCATGTATGCAAGACTTGGCGACAAAAAAGTTATTCCAACATAATAATAAAGAATGGAATAACAACCCTTACGAGCATTGAAAGAAAATAACTCTCTTCATGAATATGAAAGAATAATACCCCTTACCACAATAATGATATCCCTTACCTCAGAAGAAGACTGGATACTGAAATAGTGAAGTAGCAGACTTCACTTCTTCTTTCTCATTATAGTTTCTCTCTCTATAATTTCTCTATAATAATTGCTCTTGTGAGACTTAGTGAATTGGTGAAAAATAATGAAGGAATGAGCTTCTATTTATAGAAAAATATAGTTTCCATAATTGCACATTTTGGGGCTCGAAATATTATAATATAATACCCTCATCTTTTCATGCATTTTTAATTTAGTCATGCAAGTATTATCAAACTTGCACCACCTCCCCTAATAGTAAATAATGTGAATCAATAGTTCAATCATGTGAATCAATAGTTATAATTATGTGAAAATATGAATTACAGTATAGTACCTTCAACTATACCTCCATTTTTAACTTAGTCATGCAAGTATTATCAAACTTGCACCAACTCCCCTAATAGTAAATTATGTGAATAAATAGTACACACATGTGAACACATAGTTATAAGCATGTGAATTAATAGCAATTAATTGCTCATTTATCTGGTTAATAACCCGATTGGTCAATATAACCTCCAGACATTACTTATTATCGAAATAAATGTCGATTTCCACTAACACTAATAATCCTAACACAATGGAACTATCAATTTCATCTTTAATCAACACGAACTTATTCATCATTAATATTATAATTCACAATATTTAACAAACAGGTCATTCCCAGGAAAGAGGGGGCTTTCCGATAAGGATTTCTTCTTATTGGCGCGCAATTAGGTGACCAAACCTCTCCTTAACAGAACTTCTAGACATTGTCAATATTGCAAATAATAATATGAATAACTTTTCCGTCTCAATTATTGATTTAATAATATAACATATTATACAGATGATACTGCGACAATAATTGAATCAATAATATGAGAGATATGATTCAGCAATTACTGTAGCAATAATTGAGTATAACTAAGTGACTTCTTACGTAAGCATCAATAATCAATACCATGTACTACTATGCAACCACGCGTATTATTGAATTTTTACTACCGGGTAGTTCAACAGTTTAATGGTAAAACTTTCGCCGTTATTTTTATAAAAAGATATTTTTGTCGTTTTCTAACTACGACAATACTTCCATTGGGGGGTTCACCAATGATTGTGCCGTCATACAAATTTTTCCCGACCAATCGAATACTCCCCGACACAAGGAATATTTTATATCAACTTGCTTACTTTGCAAAAATTTCACTTATCACCCTTAACTTTAACCCTTTCTCAATTTAGCCATTTACTAAAAATAATAATTATAAGAAATTTGAATACTTTCATTTAATAAAATTCAGGGTCTCACAATCTCCCCTCCTCATGAAATTTCGACCTCGAAATTTACGTACGTACCTGGTATTCGAGGAGATGAGAATACCTTGCTTTCTTTTCGGATTGTACATTCCTGGTTATTTTCTCTGTATCATGATTTTTGCATTGCTCATCTCATGTATTTCAGATATCATTCTAGAATATATCTTCAAAATAAAGGTTAATTGACATATCACAATTTGTCAACTTATCAAGCAAACAATTTCAGCTTAGGTAAGTCACACACTAGCGAAGTATATTACTCGTCTCTCCCCTCCTAGTTCTAGACTCAAATCTCTGCCAGCGACCATATCCCTAAGCTCTGATACCATTTGTGACGGCCCCAAAATAGGTCCACACAACCCATTTTGAGTCGCCAGATATCGCACTATAAAAATCATTTACAAACTTCATTTATACAACTGTTGAAATGTCGTGTAGAATACGACCACAGTTAAACTGTCAGTTTTAATACAAATGTATGTAACTCTCATGGTACATCGACCACAACCTTACAATGGTACTTTACATAAAAGTACAGTCAATAATTGTTTTAGAAATTAAAATCTTTGGAAAATACTCAAGGAAACCTTCGTACATGGGAGGCCATGCATCTAGGTTGTGATAGATATCATATGTCCACAGAATTATCCTTGGTTGACCCAATAGTCCCCAAAGAAAAATAAGAAGATTACTATCATCTTCTTTCCAATTGTGAGTCTTCTCTTGACATATAATTATCTCCATTTTCTCCAATTGAGAATTATATTTCAAACAAACTCCAAGATCATATAGCTAGTGCTCGTAGATATATTCAGCAAGTGGATGTGCACAACCCTGTCTTATGATAACACGAGGTTGTATGTCATTAGACATCTTGTATGATATTGGCAAAACACCCTTCCAAAGTTGGGTTCACCTCACCCTATTCAATTCAGCAAAATTAAATATCAAATGACGTATACAATACGACACACTTATCTAAAGTTCTCAAAATTATTTAGCAAAATTATTTCCATACTATTCAGGGAGAACCTCAACAGCTATAGACCACCATTCTATTCTCCTGTTACCCCCGCTAGACCCAGCTACACTCTTATTACCTGAAAGGAATTGTGAAGAAAAAGAGTGAGCACAACTAGCTCAGTAAAGAATATTATGACTAAAGATAATTAAATTATCAATAGCCTTCATCAGTAATAAATCAGAGATTTAGAACATATGGTAGATGATAAAACTTTTCAACCATAGTTGCAGCGGAACGAACAATCCATTAGAAGAGTCAAATAGACCATCAGATCTATTATCTTCTCCATGTTAAAAGTCCACCAATATTGTTTTATCCCTGTAACATCAATCAACAATTCCTGTCCACAATCATATGAATAGCTCATAATCATAAATGTGATTCTAAATTCCTCTTCGCACCCAGGACAAAGATAATTTTCATCACCTATCTTCACCTGAAACATCAAAAATCATGGTTATACCAAATCACAATTCCTGCTCATAATTATACTGATAAATTCATCTTTGCACTACGACTAAAGATATTCATTAACAATTTATCTTTACATTACAGGTCAAAGACATACAATTGTATATTTAGAAGAGTCAAGTGGAGCATAATATCTACTATCTTTTGAGGAGTGGGATTTAAACCCACAAATCGGATACTTTGTGACTTAAATACTTGCCTGAATTCGTAGTTTTTATGTAGTTTTATAGAAATATAGTGTTATTGTGTTTAATCGTTGCACTGCAGAGCTTCACAGTGTTTTTGCAGCTTTAAAAGGGCAAAACAGTCATTTTGCTCTTTCTCGCGCCGCGGCGCCAACACCAGGCTTAATGGCCGCGCCGCAGCGCCATGACCTGACCCATGCTGACATAAGCCGCGCCGCGGCGCCACTCCTCCTCCTTTGGGTCATTTGCAAATTGCCTGACTCCGTGTCCCAGATTCTAATGTGAAATGTAGCATACCACTCAATACTTGGTGGCCATGGCATGAGCCACCTCTCGTTCCTGTGCGCATAAGGACTTTGTTTGACCTTGCAAAAAGGAAAAAAATCTTCTTATATAGAAGAAAGGAGGCGGCAGCTTTCAGACACACATTATTCATACCAGAAAATAGATAGAGAGAGAAAAAAAAGGAGCTTAAAGGAAAGGGAAGATCTTGCTCTCCATATTTCCAGACTGGAGCCTTGAAGAGAATATTTGGCAGAAGATAACTTCATTCTACAGGGGATTTTCTTAGCTCAAATATTCTATTTATTGTATTTGTCTGATAATGGATAGTGCAGTAAAAATTTGTGTTAGTCCCATAGTTATGAGCTAACTTCATTTTTAGGATTGTAATGTAACCTTTTGAATAGCTTAATCGGCTTTCTCTCTTGTTTTATATAATGAAGCATTTTTGGAATAGGTTGTTGTATTTTGCTTATATTGTCTGATTTCTTGATAAAGAAATTTGTACTGATAGTAATGGAAATTGATAAATGGATATTACTGTCTATCTTTTAATGCAACAACACCTGTTATGCCCTTGTCATTTGAATGTGGGCTTAATGTGCCAATAGGATAGACATATCCTTATTTGCCTTGTGCGACCTTGGAAATGTGCTTAATGACCTCGACCCAGTTAGTTTCACCCATAGACATATGGTGTTCAAGCTTGTTAAGGATGTGCATATGACCTTCGACAAAAGTTTATGCCTAATTTTGTTCTATGTCAACCATTCCTTGATTCGTTTGTATTGCGGAGAGTTAGAAGATTAGGTGAAGCATTAGGGGAGTTGTAATCCTATCTTACCTTCCTAGCAATCAACTTCTCTTAATTAGTTTACTTATTGAAATAGCTTAACCAACCATTACTTTCAATCGTTTAGATAAGTTTAGTAGCGACTTTACCTTAGTATTTGTTTCTGTTAAATCTTTGTCCTCGTGGGTTCGACACTCTACTTTCTTATATTACTTGTTAAGACCGCGTATACCTGCGCGTGTTTTTCGGTTGCAAAATCGAGCAACAAGTTTTTGGCGCCGTTGCCGGGGACTTAGAATTAATTGCTTTACAATATTGAAACTAAGTCAATACGATCCTTACTTTAAACTGATTTTTTCTGTTTAATTCTCTTTTCAGGTAGTCTCCATTGTTTATGCCACCTTGGAAGGAACGCAATATAATACCTTTTGATCCCGAGGTTGATAGAACATTTCAACGACTGCGGAGAAAGAAATCAATAGACACACTCGAGGACATTCCTGCTCCTATCATAATGGCTGAGGAACTTCAGAAATCTCTGAGGGAGTATGTTATGCCTCGTATTGATGATCTCCAAGCGAGCATTCAAAGGCCTGCCATCCAAGCCAACAATTTTGAGATCAAGCCGGGCACCATTCAAATGTGCACAAACACCCAATTTGGGGGACTGCCGAATGATGACCCAAATGATCACTTGATAAATTTTGTGGAGATCTGTGACACTTTCAAATGCAACGGAGTGTCTAACGAAGCCATCAGACTCTGTTTGTTTCCCTTCACATTAAGGGACAAAGCCAAGAGCTGGCTTCATTCACTTGCGTCTGGTTCCATTACTACATAGACCGACTTGGCACAAAAATTTGTGGAAAAATTCTTTCCGCCCGCCAAAACAGCTAGGCTCAGGCATGACATCACGTTGAGCTAGGCTTAGAATTGTTAAACTTGTTGAGCTAGTCGTGCTCACTCTTGCTTGAACCATATGAACACAGCTAAGATCGAACGGACCGAAGGCTCCGGCAAGGATAAAGGCAAGGCGAAGATGAACCCGTAGAATACTTATGTAATAGTATAAGGTGAATGATTGTAATATATTTGATATTATGACAAGAACAATGTAATGGTTATAAAGAACCTGGGGGAATGTTAATATTATTTTGAATATATAGAAGACATATTTGTTCCTTTGAGACTTTTTAATTGAATGTATGTGTGAATGATAGTACAGTGTAGCACCGTCTGTCAGGTTAGAAGATACCTGGATTTGGGGGCGTCACAAGTTGGTATCAAAGCCTTAGGTTATAAAACTTAAGGGGGGATTAAAAACCTTAAGTCATAACCTTAAGTGAAGTCAAAGAAGTAAAAGAAGAAAATAACCTTATAAAAATACATTATGATTATGTTATGTGTTTTTATTACTCTACTGACATGTACTAATCAACTTAATTATTTTGTGTAGATGTTAGGAGTAAATGGAATGCATTTAGATGGATAGACAGTTAGTGAAGAGTCGGTGAACCAAATATGGGTAATACCGAACCCCATAGCGGCAAAGACCGAGATAGTGGTCATTAAGTCTTGAGACTCAGAGGATCCAGACCTCATGTCAGTATTCGATGGTATGATATAAGAGGAAGTGGAGGTAGTGTCCTTCAATCCAGTAGCAATAGCAGCAGAGATGGCTCTTGGGGAGTCAATGATGTTATTATTCATGTCATGTTGGATAGAAATATCCATTACTGTCAGGAGGTTAAAGAGTTGAAGGCAGAGCTCCAAGCTGTCATAGAGGACAAGACGGACGTGCAGTCCATGTGGGAGCAGGAGCACGATGAAAGGGTTTTGGCTTAAGAACAAGGTCCATGAGCTGAAACATGAGGTCTTTGAGCTCAAGGAGGAGCTAAAGACCAAACAGCAGAAGATAGGGAGAATGTCCTATATCCATAGGAGTTCTCATACAGATTTCAATGACGGTAGTTGGTTATCTCAGAGAGGTAGGGGCAGAATATGACATACTATCGTAGTGATATTATAATTTAGGTCTTGCCAAGGCAGATTTTGATAATGCCTTGAGGCAGATGTAATCTAGTAGTAGCTAGAGTAGTTTAAGTATGTAAATATTTTGTACTTAGTGGTGACGTAAAACCCTCTTTTGTATAGTAAAGGGTAGTCTTTTGTAAATCCCAATTTTTTGAAAGCAATAGTGGGAAAGTAATGTAATCAGCTTAGGATGTGTAATGTATCCGATGTAGTATTATACTACAATGAATGAATGCATATAAGCCTATTTATGGAA
Source organism: Panax quinquefolius (assembly GCA_020205615.1). Classification (NCBI taxonomy): domain Eukaryota; kingdom Viridiplantae; phylum Streptophyta; class Magnoliopsida; order Apiales; family Araliaceae; genus Panax; species Panax quinquefolius. The sequence goes on from CM035152.1 coordinate 125,698,525, forward strand.
CATAATGAGCAATGGATGATTGAAGTTATTGTTTAATATTGAATAATAACTAAATAATAAAGAAAGGAATAATAACGAAATGTGTTGTTTATTGTATCAGCAAAATGCCGCCTAGAAGAGTACAACATAATCAAGCAGCTACTGTATATCAATCGGAGGGAGGTCCGGTTAACCCTATGCAAGAGTTTGTTAATCTTTTAACAGCTGCATTTAATAGAACAGGGCTAATATCCCCGTAAATCCAGGAGTAACACGAGCTACTACCTTTAAGGATTTTAAGAGTGTGGGTCCGCCAGAGTTCAAAGGAACTACGGACCCTATCGAAGCCCAAACGTGGGTGAAAGAAATAGAGAATACATTTGTGATAGCAAATGTCGAAGAGGCCAGAAGGTTGCCTTTACAACCTATATGATGAAGGGAGAGTCCGACTTTTGGTGGGAAGACAATCAGGCTAGGGCTGGGATAGAAAATCTAACGTGGGTGAGGTTCAATGAGATATTCTTTGAGAACTACTTTTCCACAAGCATGCAGGGAAGGATGGAGATGCGATTTCTCGAGTTAAAATAAGGGGACATAACGGTTCGCTAATACGCCGCCAAGTTTAATGAACTGGCAAGGTTCGCTCCACACCAAGTGGATACCGAGGTTAGGAAGGCGCGACGGTTTGAGCAGGGCTTGAAACCCTATCTCTATAACCATATTTCGGTGTTCCAGAGTACTTCTGTGACGCCCCCAAATTCGGGTATCATCCAACCCGACATATGGTGCTACACTGTACTTATAACCATACAACCATTCCATTGAAATATAACAAAATGAATGTAATTACTATCTTCTTAATATAATCAAAGTATAATCCTTCCCAAGTTCATAAACCGATTACATCGTTTGTTATTCATAACATATAATACATACAAACATACTAATCTATTACATGATGTCTAAGCATCCATCTTAGCTTTGCCCTTATCTCTCTTAGCATGCTCAGTACGTTCATCCTTAACTGCAATTATATAATTCACACAAGAAGTGAGCATAACAACTCAGCAAGTTTAACAAAGGATACAATAATACCACATTCGTGAATTATATAAAAATTCATACATAACTAAACAAATAGTTATGAAGTATTATCAAACAATAATACTCTAACAGTTAATAACATCAATTCGCAAGGTATAGAGTAGATTAGGAATTTACAACCGAACGATAGACCATGAACGATAACTACGTTTTCATACTTGAAAAGGATATCACAAAGACTAAGGTTTGTACATACGCATTACTTACGAGCACTTCTAGGTTATCAGCCTATAATACTCTATGTTGATCAACACTCATTCGTTAAACGTATTTACGTTTAACATTTGGCAAACTCGCGTGCCCATCGAATAATCGATGAAAAATACTTTTGTTTGTTCATAGACAAACCTTACCTTCACATCCGTACCAATTACTTGGCATAGGATAGCGTTAACATTTCTATATAGAAAGATATGAATGTCAATCAATCTATATACTACGAGTAGTCTAGCCGAGTTAAATCTGGTATTGACCCTTTCTTTAAAACCAGTCATTCAATTCAGTACAATGAATCACATAAAACTTGACTAACATGAAAGTCAGACAAGCGTTAAGAAAACTTTCCTTTCAGCGTCTTCAAATAACTTAATCGACTGACCACAACTTTTACAGAATCTACAAGATATATTCAAATAGCACATTGTAATTAGCTATCAATCAATTATTCACATTGTTCTTACCAACTTCTTTCTCTTCTATGTCTTTGTTAACTTAATATCAATGATAAAGTCAACTCGACTTTCTACCCTTCATCCCAACTTATTAACCAACTGACATTATTAATCGGACTTGAACATCGTTGATAAAGTACCGACTTTGTTCATCATTCATAACTTATTAACATACATCAAATTCCTAAGTTCAATACCATATACCTTAGTATAGGTAGTATAGGAATAGTTTCAATACACTTATGAAGTGTACAAACATTACCCTTATAGATCTATGAACAATTGAAGTTCAAAACCTAAGTTCTCTATCAAAAGCCCTGCACTCGCGTTGCGGCATGGCTTCTTATATTAGGCGGGCGCTCTGGCGCCGATTAGCGATGGGTTGTTATGTCTCCGGTCACGCGATCTGCGTAAGCGAGACTTTACTCTATTAGTGGCGCTGCGACGCCATTTAGCGAGATCTTGACTACACTTTGTGCAAAGACTACGGTGCGACATTTAATTATGTCAGCACGCATGTGGCTAGACCTTAGTACCAGATAATTCTAACAGTTTGAAAATTTTGTGAAATTCCCGGAGCCATAACTTCTTCGTTATAAGCCCGATTTAGTCCGTTCAAAAGCCTACACGTCATAAATGACATACTCTATGTGTTCATATAAGAATTCGACACTTTGAATCCGTTAATTCAAAATTCACTATTGAGTTCATTTTTTAAGCGTTCATAAATGTTAATGAGCGTTCAATGCTCGTTTTCTTCATTTTAAGTCGAAATTCGACGATTCTTGAACCCAAAACTCTTAAATACCCTATCTCACATGTTGACATTGAAAACTAACATTTTCAAGTCTCAAGGAAACTTTCGACCTCCAATTCGGAATTTCAACGTTTTCGACATTTTACGTCTATTTTCGTAAAATTCGCCATAACTTCGTTACTAACATTCTCTAGGCCAAATCACATGGAATATTCCATGGATTTCATATCTACATCCTAACCAAGCAAGATGCATATATAACGTATTGATGGAGTTCAATCGTTTATCAACAATCGATCTCAACAATCAATATTTTTATGGTTTGAAACTATATCGAACCTCAGAATTCTTATGATCTCATGACTTATAGAGATTGAATCTATATTAAGTCATCTTTAATCCACTATAAAAGACACATACCACCTATTTATGATTCTCCATGATAAAAGAAAATCAAAAGAGATGAAAATGAGAAACAAAGGAGTATTACCTCAAGAACTCTTATGAAATCTCTTGGAAAACTCTAAGTCAAAGCTTCCAAAGTGAATGATTTGTGATTCCAGCTCTCTCTCTCTCTCTCTCTCTCTCTCTCTTTCTCTTAAATAATCTAAGTTGGGCAATTAAAAAACTCTCAAATGACCAAACCTAGCTTCCTATTTATAAAAAATGAAATGGAGGGCAAACTAGACAATAAACAACCCACCTCCTTACTATTCACACTTGGTCACCAAGTAAAATGCTTGGTGACCAAGCATCAATCTTGCCTTTCACGCCAAGGGCTGGCCCACCCTTGCCTATGGGTTATTCCCATGGGTTGCCCCATGGGTTTTACCCATTCGGTGACCCACCGGTTCGATCCACGGTTTGGTTTTCATGCATTGGGCTTAACCAATCTAATATTGTGCCTTGAATTGGGCTTAACCAACTAATCCCTTAGGCTTGCTCATTCAATTAATTGGACTAATTATAATCCAACCCAAAAGAATTAACATTAAGTCTTAACTTAATTCTATAATACGAATCGTATCCTATACGTACAATTCACGTATTCTCTTCGTATAATACTCGTACGATAATCGTATTATACTCCGTATTAACTCATCGTATTACACATAGATACTAATTAGTACCATATTTGTATAACACTCACTTTAACTATAACGCAATTCTTCTACGCATTTCTTTTCCTTCTCGAAAATCAATATACTCAACCCTTAGGTTTTAAGTCTGCTGGCGAAAACTTCATTTGGCCATAAATGAAATATTATTAGATATTTTATCTTATCTCGATATTCTATCATTACGCGTTTCTCAGAATTTCAACATAATTCCCCAAACAGAAATGGATGAATAGTGTTTTTATAGAAATTTGTCAGAAAACATTTATTTTCGTCTTGGAAATTCTAAACAATTAATTCTAGCATATAGCCAGATTACTAACCACATTAGCACATTCTAGGTCATAGAACGACCTTCACATAACCTACTCACATAATAAATCAATTAAATTCATTTAATTCATATAATCAAATAAAAATTTAATTGTCATAAAAATCCGATTTTTCTCGGGCGTTACATTATCTCCCCCTTATAAGGATTCTATCACCAGAATCTTAGCTTATAATTACGTGAACAAATGAGGAAAATCTTCCTTCATTTTACTCTCGAGCTCCCACGTTGCTTCGTCAGCATTGTGGTTTCTCCATAACACCTTCACTGAAGGTATTACCTTATTTCTTAATACTTGTTCCTTTCTATCAATAATTTGAATTGGAAGTTTCTCATATGATAAATCTTTCTCTATCTGAATAGATTCATACTCTATAGTTCGTATTATAAGGACGTAACACTGACACATGAAACACATTATGAATGCATTCCATTTCTGGAGGTAAGGCTACTTCATAAGCCACCTCTCCTACCCTTCTTAAAATCTCAAAAGGTCCTACAAACCTTGGACTTAACTTCCCTTTCTTCCTAAAACATATCTTCCCCTTCAAAGGCGATACTTTCAGAAAAACAAAAGATCCTACATCGAATTCTCTCTTTTATCGATGAGGATGCGCATACTTCTTCTGCCTATCTTGAGCAGCAACTAATCGAGCACATATTAACTTCACCATATCCGCCGTTTGCTGTACCATCTTAGGTCCCAACATTCGACGTTCACCCACCTCATCCCAACACAATGGAGTTCGGCACTTCCTTCCATACAACGCTTCGTAAGGCGGCATGCCTATACTAGCGTGAAAATTATTGTTATACAAACATTCCACCAACGGTAGATACTCGTCTCAACTCCCTTTAAAATCCATAACGCAAGATCTTAACATATCTTCAAGCGTTTGAATTGTCCATTCACTCTGACCATCCGTCTGAGGATGATACGCCGTACTCAATCTTAACTACGTTCCCATTTTCTCTTGCAAACTCCTCCAAAAGTTCGATGTGAATCGTGGATCACGATCTAACACAATCGAAACAGGTACTCCATGTCTGGAAATAATTTCCTTGACATACAGCTTAGCTAACTGATCTAGGTTACACCTAACTCCTATTGGTAGAAAATGAGCCGATTTCGTCAATCGATCCACTATCATCCAAATAGAATCGTATCCTTTCCTTATTGTTGGAAGTCCCAACACAAAGTCCATTGTGATATACTCCCATTTCCACTCTGGAATTTCTAACGGTTGCAACAACCCGCTAGGTCGTTGGTGTTCAGCATTAACTTTTTGACAAGTTAAGCACCTACTAACATATTCTGCTATCTCCATTTTCATGTTCGGCCACCAAAAGTTCTGACGAATGTCTTGATACATCTTCGTACTACCGGAATGTATCGAGTACCTCGAACTATGAGCCTCCATCATTGTTTCTTCCTTTAATTCAAAATTCTTTGGAACCCAAATTCTTCCTTCAAAACGAAGTAATCCCTCCTTATCGAGGTTATATCTAGTCTTTTCTTCACCTTCTATCCTCTTCTTTATCTACTCGCATTCCTCGTTACTCAATTGTACTCCCCTAACCCGTTCCTCTATGGTCGGTTGGGTTTCCATGGAAAATAACATTTCCACCGCTCCCTCCGGTAACTTAACTTTCAACTCCATTCTGGCCATCGTTGTTATCAACTCATTCTGAGTTTTTAACATTGATAGTTTCTCTCTACCCTTCCTACTTAGCGTATCGGCTACTACATTTATCTTCCCCGGATGATATAAAATACCACAGTTATAATCTTTTATTAACTCTAACCACCTTCTCTGTCTCATATTCAACTCCTTTTGTGTGAAGATATATTTCAGACTTTTGTGGTCCGTGTATATCTCACACTTCTCACCATATAGATAATGCCTCTATATCTTCAAGGCAAAAACTATCAGCTGCCAATTCCAGATCGTGAGTAGGATAAACCTTCTAATAATCCTTCAATTGTCGTGACGCATACGCAATGACTTTGCCATGTTGCATGAGCACACAACCCAATCCTTTATGCGAAGCATCGCTATACACTACAAAGTTCCATGTATCGTCTGGTAAGGACAATACAGGTTCCTCGGTTAACCTCCTCTTCAACTCCTGAAAACTGTTCTCACATTTTTCAGTCCACACATATTTTACCGACTTCCTTGTCAGATTTGTCAACGGAGTAGCTATTTTAGAAAAGTTCGGAATGAACCTTCTATAGTATCCCGCTAACCCCAGAAAACTCCAAACCTCGGTTTGCATTTTTGGTTGCTCCCACTCATTAACTGCTTTTACTTTTGCTGGATCCACGGAAATGCCATCTTTATCAATAACATGTCCTAGAAACTGCACTCTCTCGAGCCAAAATTCACACTTTGTGAATTTCGCATACAACTTTTCCTTCCTTAGTGTTTCCAACACTATCCTTAGATGTTCGGCATGATCTTCTGACGTCTTAGAATAGACAAGAATATCATCAATGAACACTACGATGAACTTGTCCAAATACTGTTTGAACACTTTGTTCATCATATCCATAAATGCGGCTGGCGCATTAGTCAACCCAAACGACATTACCAAAAACTCGTAATGACTATAACGAGTTCTGAACGCCGTCTTAGGTACATACTCCTTCCTCATTTTTAACTGATGATACCCCGTGGACAAATCTATCTTAGAAAAATACTTTTCCCCTTTCAACTGATCAAATAGATTATCGATCCTAGGCAATGGATATTTATTCTTAATCGTCAACTTGTTCAACTCTCGATAGTCGATACAAAGTCTTAACGACCCATCCTTTTTCTTGACAAACAGCACTGGTGCTCCCCAAGGAGACACACTTGGTTGAATGTACTTTCTATCTAATAGTTCTTGCAACTGAACCATTAACTCCTTCATCTCAACTGGCGCCATTCGATATAGTGCCCTTGAAACTGGTGCCATTCCCGGTAACAGATCAATTACAAACTCAACCTCCCTGTCCGGTGGAATACCTGGTAACTCCTCCAGAAATATATCCGCGAACTCTTGCACTATAGGTATCTGGTCCAAGGATGTTCCCACTCTTTGGGTATCCACAACATGGCATAGATAACCTACAAACCCTTTTCTCAACATCTTCCTAGCTTGTGTCATCGACAGACAACAAGAGCGTCTCGATGATTTACTACTAAAGAACACTACCTTGGTTTTCTTAGAAAGCCGAAGGTATACACTTTTCCTATGGCAATCTATTATCGCCTTATGGTTAACCAACCAATCCATACCAAGAATTACATCGAATTCTTTTAACCTTATCGGTACCAAATCTACCGATAACTTAATCCCTCTAATCTCTTCGCAACAATCCTTATGAATATGTTCAATGGGGATTATCTCTTTCATTGGCTACCTTAATGTCTAAAGGTATTGGTAACTTTTTAGGAATTAAACCTAATCGCTTAGCAAATTCACATGCTATAAAAGAACAAGTAGCACTCGAGTCAAATAGCACATAAGCATTTATTTCATTGACCGGAATGATACCTGCTACCACATCCGTTGATGCAACCGCATCTTGGACAGTCATATTAAACATACGGGCCGAGGGTCTACCCACCGATGGCGTTGGTCCAGTAATGGCTAATTTACCACTACTAGAACCCTTATTTCCGTCTAAACCTTTCTTCGGGCAATTTCTTGCCATGTGGTCTAATGACCCACAAATAAAACACCCCTGGTTCTTCTTAGGGTTAGGACAGTTGGGTGACAAATGTCCCTCCTGCCCATACAGTTATAGCAGACTGATTTCCCCTTTAAGTAGACTCCCATGTGAGTCTTTCCGCATGTCTTACATGCTTCCATCCTTCGCTTGGGCTCTCCCTGCTTTACCCCAGTATTCCCAGGGTTAAAACTCTTCCTCTTAGGTAAGTCACCTCACTGGCAACTTCACCCTTCTCTCACTCCCTCTAACTTACTCTTGTTCTTTTCGCTTCTTTTTAGTAATCTTGAGACAATGCCTCACCACCACCTTTTCATTATTATCGCCTTTTCCAGAATGGTCCTGTAAGAAGCACTCTAAAAAACCGATATTCTACTATAGAGCCAGGGTTTCAAGCCCTGCTCAAACCTACGCACCTTCCTCTCCTCCGTATCCACCTGGTGTGGAGCAAACCTCGCCAATTCATTGAATTTGGCAGCATACTGGGGAACTGTCATATCCCTCTGCTTAAGTTCTAAAAATATAATCTCCATCCTACCCTGCATGCTAGTAGGGAAGTAGTTCTCGAAAAAGACCTTCTTAAACTGTTCCCACATAACAGCTTCGGTTCTAGCCCCACCTTGGTGAGCCTCCCACTAGTAGTTGGCTTCCCCCTTCATCATGTAAGTCACAAAAGAAGTCTTCTGTGCCTCACCTACGTTTATTATCACAAACGCCTTTTCAATCTCTTTTACACATGTCTGGGCTTCTAATGGGTCCGTCGTTCCTCGGAACTCAGGAGGACCCACATTCTTAAATTCCTTAAAGGTATTTGTTCTTACTACCCCAGGAGCTACAGGAATCCCACCCCCAACTTGGTTAAATGCAGCCGTTAATAAATTAACGAACTCTTGCATAGGGTTATTAGAATCACCCGGATTCTCATTATGAGACTCAGCCTCTTGGTTACGTTGTCTCCTTCTTGGCGGCATAATTCTGATTAAATAGATAAAGTTTCGTTATTATCTATTTAACTACTTGGTTATCATTCTAAAACAACAACAACCACTCATACCACAACAAGCACATTAAATAAAACTTCATTATATTAATATGCTTTCATAGTCAAAACTATTTACATCATGTTTCTTTAGCCAAAAAGCTATTACATACTATCTCGCGATTACCTTCAACAAAAATTGGGATTTACAAAAAGACTACCCTTTAATTATACAAAAGAGGGCTTTACGTCACTACCATATACACAAAAGATCTAACGATCTACTAACACTGTCGAACGACATTCTTATATTTCTGATTTGCCAGAATCGACACAATATCTCGACTTATGGTATGTCGAGTCTGCCCTGACTCAATAGAATAACAAGTAATTTTCAGCTTGAAATCCTCATGGGCATATTCGTGGATGTATGACATCCTAGCTATTTTCTGGTCTTTCTCAACCAATTTCTTTCGAAGCTCTACGACCTCTTCCTTATAGTCACGTGCCTTATTTGTCATAAGCACTTTCTCATCGTGCTCTGACTCAAAATCCGCTTCTACAGATTCCTTCGCCTCATATAGGGCGGTTATCTCCTCATTCAGTGTCTGCACCACCATGCGCAGATGCACATTCCTATCCAACACTGCCAGATACAATGATCTCATTGCATCCGGAGGTGTTGGCTCCTTGGTAGGTATCACCATGTTAATCGATGTGACCTCTATCTCCTCCTCAACATCAAGCATCTCATTAAGATATGATGCTAACCCCATCGTCTCCTCAGAGTATACCTCCTCAGAGATGTACTCCTCAATGTCTGAGTCTTCTAAAGATACAACTAACTGCATTCTCCGCCATCTTTGGCATTGGTACAATTTCAACTTGTTTCACTGACTCTTCACTCACAACGTGAATGTCTCTATACATCATGTTATCGATCGACATCTACAATAGCACATAACAAGTTGATTAGTACATAATACACAATAGTATAAACACAAATCACATTTAATTTATTTAAGGTTACTTTTCATCTTTTAAATCTTTCAGTACTGAGTTTTCTCAATACTTTATTAATTCATTCAACTTGAATTTCATTCTTTGAACTTTACCTTCCTTACGAGGTTATTAGCCTAAGGTTCTTCCCCCCTTAAGTTTTATAACCTAATGCTTTGATACCAACCTGTGACGTCTCCAAATCCGGGTATCTTCGAACCCGACATATGGTGCTACACTTTACTTATAACTATACAACCATTCCATTGAAATACAACAAAATGAATGTAATTACTATCTTCTTCATACAATCAAAGTATAATCCTTCCTAGGTTCGTAAACCGATTACATCGTTTGTTGTTCATAACGTATAATACATACAAACATACTAATCTATTACACGATGGCTAAGCATCCATCTTAGCTTTGCCCTTATCTCTCTTAGCATGCTCAATATGTTCATCCTTAACTACAATTATATAATTCACGCAACAAGTGAGCATGACAGCTCAACAAGTTTAACAAAGGATACAATAATACCACATTCGTGAATTATATAACAATTCATACATAACTGACAAATAGTTATGAAATATTATCAAACAATAATACTCTAACAGTTCATAACATCAATTCCCAAGGTATAGAGTAGATTATGAATTTCTGAACCGGTCGATAGACCATGAACAGTAGCTTTCTGTTTTCATACTTGAAAAGGATATCACAACACTAAGGTTGTACATCCGCATTACTTACGAGCACTTCTAGGTGATCAGCCTATAGTACTCTATGTTGATCAACACTCATTCGTTAAACGTATTTACGTTTAACATTTGGCAAACTCGCGTGCCCATCGAATAATCGATCAAAAATACTTTTGTTTGTTCATAGACAAACCTTATCTTCACATCCGTACCAATTACTTGGCATAGGATAGCGTTGACATTTCTATATAGAAAGATATGAATGTCAATCAATCTATATACTACGAGTAGTCTAGCCGAGTTAAATCTGGTATTGACCCTTTCTTTAAAACCAGTCGTGCAATTCAATACAATGAATCACATAAAACTTGACTAACATGAAAGTCAGACAAGTGTTAAGAAAACTTGCCTTTCAGCGTCTTCAAATAACTTAATCAACTGACCACAACCTTTACAGAATCTATATGATATATTCACATAACACATTGTAATTAGCTATCAAACAATTATTTATATTGTTCCTACCAACTTCTTTCTCTTCTATGTCTTTGTTAACTTAATATCAATGATAAAGTCAACTCGACTTTCTACCCTTCATCCCGGCTTATTAACCAACTAACGTTGTTAATTGGACTCGAACATCATTGATAAAGTATCGACTTTGTTCATCATTCATAACTTATTAACATACATCAAATTCCTAAGTTCAATACCATATACCTTAGTATATGTAGTATAGGAATAGTTTCAATACACTTATGAAGTGTAAAAACATTACCATTATAGATCTATGAACAATTGAAGTTCAAAACCTAAGTTCTCTAACAAAAGCCCTACACTTTCATGGCAAGCGTGTGGCTGGCTTAGTACTAGGCTGGCTACATGACATGAGACTTTACTCTATAATTTAGCAGTATGCAACTACACTTTGTCGGCACTGCGGCACAACATTTAACACTACGTCTGGCGCCGCGGCGCCATACCTCAATACCAGATAATTCCAACAGTTTGAAAATTTTGTGAAATTCCCGGAGCCATAACTTCTTCGTTATAAGCCCGATTTGGTCCGTTCAAAAGCCTACATGTCATAAATGACATACTCTACGTGTTCATATAATAATTCAACACTTTTGAATCCGTTAACTCAAAATTCCCAATTGAGTTCATTTTCTAAGCGTTCGTAGACGTTAATGAGCGTTCAATGCTCATTTTCTTCATTTTAAGTCGTAATTCGACGATTCTTGAACCCACAACTCTTAAATACCCTATCTCACATGTTGACATTGAAAAACAACGTTTTCAAGTCTCATGGAAACTTTCGACCTCCAATGCGGAATTTCAACGATTTTGACGTTTAACGTCTATTTCCGTGAAATTTGCCATAACTTCGTTACTAACGTTCTCTAGGCCAAATCACATGGAATACTCCATGGATTTCATATCTACATCCTAACCAAGCAGGATGCATATATAACGTATTGATGGAGTTCAATCGTTTATCAACAATCGATCTCAACAATCAATATTTTCATGGTTTGAAACTATATCGAATCTCATAATTCTTATGATCTCATGACTTATAGAGATTGAATCTATATTAAGTCATCTTTAATCCACTATACAAGATACATACCACCTATTTATGATTCTCCATGATAAAAGAAAATCATAAGAGATGAAAATGAGAAACAAGGAGTATTACCTCAAGAACTCTTATGAAATCTCTTGGAAAACTCTAAGTCAAAGCTTCCAAAGTGAATGATTTATGAGTCTAGCTCTCTCTCTCGCTCTCTCTCAAATAATCTAAGTTAGGCAATTAAAAAACTCTCAAATGACCAAACCTAGCTTCCTATTTATAGAAAATGAAATGGAGGGCAATCTAGACAATAAACAATCCACCTCCTTACTATTCACACTTGGTCACCAAGTAAAATGCTTGGTGACCAAGCATCAATCTTGCCTTGCACACCAAGGGCCGACCCACCCTTGCCCATGGGTTATCCCCATGGGTTGGCCCATGGGTTTTACCCATTCGGTGACCCACCGGTTCGATCCACGATTCAGTTTTTATGCATTGGGCTTAACCAATCTAATATTGGGCCTTGAATTGGGCTTAACCAACTAATCCCTTGGGCTTGCTCATTCAATTAATTGGACTAATTATAATCCAACCCAAAAGAATTAACATTAAGTCTTAACTTAATTCTATAATACGAATCGTATCCTATACGTACAATTCACGTATTCTCTTCGTATAATACTCATGCGATAATCGTATTATACTCTATATTAACTCATCATATTACACATAGATACTAATTAGTACCATATTTGTATAACACTCACTTTAACTATAACGCAATTCTTTTGCATTTCATTTCCTTCTCGAAAATCAATATACTCAACCCTTAGGTTTTAAGTCCGCTGACGAAAACTTTGTTTGCCATAAAGGAAATATTATTAGATATTTCATCTTATCTCGATATTCTATCATTACTCCTTTCTCGAAATTTCAACATAATTCCCCGAACAGAAACGGTTGAATAGTGTTTTTACAGAAATTTATCGAAAAATATTTATTTTCGTCTTGGAAATTCTAAACAATTAATTCTAGCACATAGCCAGATTACTAACCACATTAGCACATTCTAGGTCATAGAACGACCTTCACATAACTTACTCACATAATAAATCAATTAAATTCATTTAATTCACATAATCAAAAAAAAAATTTAATTATCATAAAAATACGATTTTTCTCGGGCGTTACAACTTCATTTTGAACCATTTTAGAGAAGGCGATAATTGCCAAAGGTGGTAGTGAGGCTCTGAGCCAATACTATAAAGATAAGAAGAACAAGGGGAAAGTGGATGGAGGAGTGAAAATCGAAGGAGCCAGTGGTAGGAATGGATACACTTTGGAAGGAATGGAAAGTTAAGTCTGAGGTTTATAGGACCTTTTGAAGTATTAAAATGGGTGGGTGAGGTAGCTTACATGATAGCATTACCTCCAGACCTTGAACGAATACATAACGTGTTTCATGTATCGGTATTGCGTCCTTATAAGCCGGATTATAAGCACGTGATAGAATATGAGCCTATTCATGTCGAGAAGGACTTAACGTATGAAGAAACGCCAATTCAAATTGTCGATAGAAAAGAACAAGTTCTGCGGAACAAAGTCATACCTTCTGCGAAGGTGATATGGAAGAACCACGATGCAGAAGAAGCAACGTGGGAATTAGAAGAAAAGATGAAAAAGAATTACCCTCAATTTTTTGTGTAATTTTTTTTTATTTAGTGAAATTCTAGGGACAAAATCCTTATAAGGGGGAGAGAGTGTAACACCCCAGAAAATCGATCCTTTTGTAAATACTTTTAATAATGAATAAAATAATATTATTTATTATTATTTTGTGTTGATATGATGAATGTCGTTCTATAACCTATAAATGCCAGAACGTCATAGTATTTTAACTACGTGAAGGAATTAAAGTGTTTGAATTTCCAAGATGAAAATAAAAGTTTTCCGAGAAATTTTTCGAAAAACATTTATTCATCGATTTCTGCTCAAAAATTATTTTTAAACTTCTGAGAAATATGTAACGTTATAGTATCAAGGTGAGATGAATTATGTAATAATAATTCACGTATGGAAAATGTAATATTTTGCAAGCGGACTTAGTTTGTGAACGTTAGGAAAATCAAGTATTAAGAATCTAATATAAGGATCGTATGATACGTAAGTATTGTACAAGGTATTGAATGCAATTATAATATGAAGTATTATACGAGTATGTATAGAGAATGGAATAACATATATTATGAATTAATATATGAGCTAGAATACGAGAATAATACGTATCGTATATGTAATAAGGCTTTTAGCCAATTAAGTGGGACTTTTAGGATTATTAACATATTGGTAGAATCCAATAAGAATTAAGGTGCAAGCCGAAATGATTATTAATGTAAGCCCTAAGTTAAGTTAAGTTAATTAGACTTAAGCCCAATGTAATGATCCAATGGGTTAGCCATGATCCATGGAGCAAACCAAGGTTAATATGGGTTAGACTTGGTGGTCAAATACTTTATGTGATGGCCAAGCATGAGATAAGTTTTGTGATGGCCAAGTAATAAGAGTAGTGGGAAAGTTTTCTTAGTTGTTAAGTAGATGAATAGTAAGGAGGTTATTAAGGAGGTAGAGGGCCTAAATGACTAAAATGCCTTAACTTTGTGCTTCCTATAAATAGAAGAAGTTTGCTAGTCATTTATTCATTATTCAAAACACCAACAACTTCCAATACAAAGTAACTTATTGGTTAGAGAGAATAAGCACATATAAGTCAAACATCCTTTGCTAGATTTTCAAGAAGAAGAGAAGTACTAATTCTTCAAGGGTAAGACTCTTGTTTAATAATCTCCATCTCTATCATTATAGGGTGATAAGAGAAGTGTAGTCTAATAAGCATGTATGTTAAGAACATGTAAGAATTGATTAATAAATGGACTTAAGCCGAATAAGTCATGAATAAGTAACTTGAACCTAAATAAGTTATTAACTTATGATGAACTTGTCATATGTTTGCCATATAAATTTAGTATGTTTGTTAAGATGTGAGAATGTTGGTTAAAGGACTTAAATCTATAAGAAGTCATAAGGAATGAAAACTTATAGTTTATAAGTTATTAAGTCATGAACTTATGAAGAATAAGTCAAAACTTACCTTGAAAATAAGTTGGTGTAATAGGTAGTTTAAAATGTTCATATGATGGTTAGAATCAATTTAGAACGTTGATCAAATCGTTATTAATAAAGTTTCGCCGGAATTCACACGATTCGGACGATAATCGTCGAATTCGTGAAATTCTCGGAATGGAAGTCATATTTTGTGTTTGAGCTCGAAAATGTTGGTTTTCGATCGAGACAAGTCATATTTGGCATTATAGAGTTGCGGACTCAAAAATGACCAAATTCTGACTTAGAACGAAGAAACGAGCGTTGAACGTTCACGAACGTTTATCGTTTTCATTAAAAATGAACTAATAGGTGAAATTTTAGCAAACAAAGTCAACTAGATAAAATTCTTGCATGAATGCGTAGAGTATGTAATTTATGAACCGTAGTCTCTTGAACGAGCTAATTCAGACTTATAACAAAGAAGTTATGCTTCCAGGGAAGTTCGTAAAGTTGATAGTCTGTCAAATTTTTCTGGTGCACAAAGTCAGGCGCATGGCAACCCAAGGTATATATTGGTTGCCGCATGACATATATCTGATGCACATACTCATCTGTAGAGTCATCCGCCATGTGGCCATGAATTGACAGAGTAATGTATGTATAATGCATTACTGGATCCGGTTGTTAGGTACATTAACTCTAACTTGCAACTGTGCATACGCAAGATAGAAAGAAGGAAGGGTGGTAGCAATACCAGATCCTAGGGTTTTGGCAAAGAAGAAAGTTTACAAGTATCAAATGAATAGTAACTCATTAGTAATGAACTAAGGCTTAATTATAACCTTGTTAAGGCATTGATAGACGCTTAAAGTATGATGATTAAAGGTTGATAATCAATTGAATATGAACGGAATTACAATGTAAGAACAATATAATGGAAAGCCAGAACAAATAATAACAAATCTAAGTCAGGATTAGATTGAGAAGAAGGGTAAGATTCATTAGGAATTATATGTTCATTCATGACCTAATGTGTATGCTATGTTATCATCTACTGTAGAGACTTAAAGACTTAAACAAGAATGTGTTACTAACTATAGCAGACGCTAAAGGCAAGTATTCTAACCCTTGTTCCAGTTCAATCTGGACAAGCTTTGTAATTCATGTATCCTTACACATGAAGTATTGTATGATGAAGTTTATGCCAACTCTTTCGGCTAGACTTATATTATGTTGTTATCAAAGCATGGTCAATGTGTACCAAGTTATAATGGTCTAGTTTTTAAACGAAGACTGAGTATGCTAAAATGTTTTGTCGTCTAACGACAGGCACATGAGGTTGGCACAACTTAAACGTACATACGTTTAATGAATGTAGTGTTGATCAACATAGAGTACTATAGGCTGATCACCTAGACGTGCTCGTAAGAAATGTCGGACTTACGGACTTAGTGTCGGGATGTCCTTTTCAAAAGAATTTATGAAATGCTCAAGGTCTTGGACCGAAATTGATGTTTTACTGAATATTGTTGTTGTAAAACATTTTGAAGGAAAAGAAGTGTTATTTTAAATTATCGATAGTACTTCGTAACTATTGTTCAATTATTGAAGATATATGATTCCTATGTTTCAAGCATGTTGTTTATTAGAATTGTTATACTTGTTGAGGTAGTCGTGCTCACTTTTGCTTGAACCATATGAACACAGCTAAGATCGAACGAACCGAAGGCTCCAGCAAGGATAAAGGCAAGGCGAAGACGAACCCGTAGAATACTTATGTAATAGTATAGGGTGAATGATTGTAATATATTTGATATTATGGCAAGAACAATGTAATGGTTATAAAGAACCTGGGGGAATGTTAATATTATTTTGAATATATAGAAGACATATTCGTTCCTTTGAGACTTTTCAAATGAATGTATGTGTGAATGGTAGTACCGTGTAGCTCCATCTGTCGGGTTGGAAGATACTCGGATTTGGGGGCGTCACAATCCCTTCCATCTACATCACTTTCCTGAACTATAAAAGTTTCAGGATAACATCCTCATCATATCCCATTGATGACATAATACATGGGATTTACATCTTATTAATTATATAATTAATCACATATCAAGTACATTCTCTACGATAACCTACTAAAATGTTGCATAGCCTTACGACGCTCTTCTTCTATAATACAGAACATTGTTCTGCGATCTAACATGTGCCATGGCAGCATCTCGAATGAATCAGATAATACATGACTCGTTCTTGAGCTTAATTTATCACAGTGTTGAAAATGCCATTCATTTCTTCCATCTTGATCTTCTTTGCTTGTACTTCCCCCTCTGCCACTCTTGCACGCTGGAAAGCTTCCTCGTACGCGTTTTCAACTCTTGCTCTCTTAGCGGATTCTTCTTTCAATTTGTCCTTTAGCTTCGCAATCTCCTCCGTCAGCTGCTCATTCTCCCCCTCAGTGTGAATCAGCTTCCATTCAACATTACTCAGACACTCGTCAAGATCCCGGATCTCATTGTCCTTCTACGCCATTGAAGTTTAAAATTCATCTACTAGCTCGTCCAACTCCTCAACTCTATCCTGAAGCTCAATGTTGCGGTCGTATACTTCGTCATACATATGTGATGCCATGGAATTTGGTGGAAACTCTTCCTCTTCCTCTTCCTCTTCCTCTTCCTCATCCTCATACGTCCGTGGAAACTCAATGGGGTCTTCCTCATCCGTCGCTACCACATCATCCTCATCAGGTACTCCCTTCTCCTGCTCAACCACTATGACCAACAGAGATAACTCACTTAGCACCAATTGTTCCCATACTACATGAATATCTCGAGGCTCTCCTCTTTAGGCATCTGAGGTCTCTCCTCTCTAGCCTGACTGGATTCTCCCGTATTAGCCATCTTGACAACAAAATTTTAAGTGTTTAATTACTAATTGTCATTATTCGTCACTCACGAGCACATAGGTTGCAACCACATAAGCACATAGAGTGTTTTATTATTTCTTTCTTAAAACTCAATAAGAGTTTATCACCACTATCTTTTCAATCTCCTATAAGGTTACTTCCTAGGGTTTTTCCCCAACCTAAGGTTCATAACCTAAAGCTTTGATACCAACTTGTGACACCCCCAAATCTGGGTACTTCATTCCCACAAGATTTGGTGTTTACTGTCTAAACATTCATTTCTAACTACCCAAATATAATAAAATTTAAACAATAAACCATCCCATTAAAGGGGTACATCATCAATAAAATCCCAGGTTGTCTAACATTAAACATTCATTATATGCGGAAAAATAAAAAATTACATCTCAACAATTAAAATAAAGTTTGACAATATAAAAATCAACAGATTTATAAGTCTTCAACACTTATTCATCTTTCCTTTTCCTTTACTGGTGGTAGGTTCATCGACCTTCTCAACTTTAGTTGTAATGGTTATATAAGCTAGAGTGAGAAAAACAAATGCTCACTTGAAATGACAATGAATAATAAAATCATAATAACTGCCAAATGAATAAGCTCAATAGAAGTGAATAATATGACAATAAAGAACTAATAATAGAATTTAAAATATATATGAGGGTCACAAAACCCCGAACTATGTCTAAGATTATAAGTATTCTTTCAACTTAAACCTAAACAGTTATAAGACTGTAGGGACTTCTCATACTTAGAGGGATCAACCCTTCGTACCAGGTATTGTGTACAAACATCGAAACGCTTTGCGTATATTATCCCCTGTAATAAGGTTGTTCATCTCAGTATTTAGAATATAAGTTCGCACCAAAGTAAGTTTGGTTTGGATAAGCTTCAACGGTAATTTAGAGTTTAACGAACATCAACTAAGGATTAATTGAATCAAAAATGTAATACCAATATGATATGGGATGAGTCATAAATGAATCAACATTGTATATTGAAGTCATGCTTAAAAATGAACTAAAAATCATAAGCATTGAATAATATAACAAACCTTGCTTGAACAACATTAAGCTAAGGCTAGAATTTTGTTTAGTAAAAGAATTGAGTTATTGAACATGCATAATTGATAGCAAGTTGAACAGTAAAACTTGCTCATCATAAGAATAACAGAATTTAGAAACTTTTATAATAAGAAACAAGTTAAAGATAGGAAACCTTCTCAAAGTAAGAGTTAGGGTAAAGAGCTTGCATGAATATAATTAAGTTATATAAGTAAGATTAGGAATTACTTGTTCAATATAAAGGTAAATAAGATAGAACAACCTCAAACAAAGGTTAGAGTTCGGAAACTTGCATAAAATAAGTAAGATATGATAACTCAAATAAAGGTTGGGGTTTGAAAACTTGCCTTGCGTGTAAGCTAAACCGTATACTTGATTCTCAATATCCAATACACATGTCATCATTACATAATTAGTTACTACATATACTCAGTACATAATTAAGTATCTATTTCATGTATGACTTGTAGTCTTAGGTTCAACTACTTAGTTAAACCATAACTCTTCAATTTATCACATAATTCATTAATTGCTAATAATATTTTTCATACTTGGTACCACAATAAGACAAAATCACATTCTAACAGTCATAACATTACTCTTTATCAACAATTACAGAATTGTATAATCAAAATAAATTTTTCGCCAAATCGCTAATCGAAATTGCAGTCACCAATTTCTGACTGGGAATGGGAAATTGCGGTCAAGCTAATTGTCGGTCTGATGACGAGACAAAGATCTATAATTGGCCCTGCAGCGTTGACCTGAAACTAGAATTATACTACGAGGCGACGCTGCAACGCCAAAGTATAGTTCTAGGCATACAGTGTTCGCGAAGAACACAAAACAAAGCCAAATTGGCCTACAAGCTACTTTCTATCAACCAATTTAACACATGAATTACATAAACCTCACAGAAACATAAATCAAGGTTTTTAACATGCTTTTAACTATTTAAACAATAAAAACATCAACATTATAACCTTTAATTTCACTGTTTCTACTATTTCTTCACCCTTTTGACATTCATAGTGAAATTCATCACTGTGAATTCATTTTTAACCAAAACAGTTAATTTAAATTACTTTTTTTTGTTTCTTCATGTATTTTCACAATTAATAGTCAATTTATGGTTTATAATATGAATTAAACATCAATTTTAATATCATATAAGCTATATTTATATATATATATATATATATATATTTCACTTTGTAATTCAATTTCTTCATAATTACCATGTTTTTTCATGGATTAGTTAACTCTAAAGCACATAAAAACAATTTCTATACATACTCTAATATATACAAATTATATATTCCATAAATTATCAACAAAAATCTAATTTGCAGAGAACTTTTGATAAAAACAAAAACTCTTAAAATAAGAATTATACCTTTTTGCTTTCCTGTTTAGATGATGAAGGCTACTTTGTTAATCTCTTCTTGGCTTCTAAACTTCCAATTTTCTCTAAATTTCTCTAAGGCTTCTCACTTTCTTCACTCTTTTCTCTCTTTTCTCTCTATATTTTCTCTTATTTCTCTTATTCTCTGTTATTTCGTTTAGTTTTACGTAATATAAAACTGATATAATATAACATAACGTATAACATATAATACGTGTTAATATATAACATAAATATATAATATAACGGATGTCAGTTATAACTTTTGAAAATCAAAAGTCATAAGGCTTGTTTGGCTAAAACCACTTTAAAATTAAAGACTTAAAACCCTTAAGCCTTGTTTGGCAAAACTAAATTAAAAATAATAACTTAAAATCCTTATACTTTGTTTGGTAAAACCAATTTAAATTAAAGACTTAACATTCATTAAGCCTTGTTTGGCAAAACTGAATTAAACTATTTTAATTTATTTTCATAACTCCTTTATAATATAGTTTATTGTCTCATTTTATTTAATTAAATTAAAACTAATAACAACTTATTAAATCTATTTGTCACATAATCACATTGCCACAAAATTATAATTTTATTATAATTTTAATCAATAAATTAATACATCACTTTAATTATTAACTTAGTTTTTAAAATAAAATTATAACAATTCCTTTAATCCTTATCAATTCTCTAATTTAATTATTAAATTAAATTAGAATATTATCTCATAAAATTTAATTCATCACTCTTTATTTTAATTAATTTCAAAATACTAATTATCAACTTAATTAAAATCTTACCTTAATTAGGTTATTTCCCCCAACTTATAAATTATTTATTTAATGATTAAATAATCAAATCAAATCAAATTAAACAAATATTTATTCAACTATAACACATCAATTAAAATATTTATTTAATTCAATAAATATTTGAAATTACAATTAAAATTCTGGATTGTTATAAATTCCTAGTACAAAAAGCCTGCCGGGGCGGGCTTGCCGGGAAGAAAAAGGAGTTTTTAGAAGTTAAGTTCAAGAAGGATTGGTTTGAACTGTTTGTTTCAAGGACTTTAAGGAGGGCTAAAGGATTCCACTAGATTAAATTTTCATTAGATTAGGACAAAACCCTAGTTTTTATTACATTTATAGATTAAAACAACTTGGAGACCATTGAAGATCAAGAGGAGGAGCAAGAGGGAGCATCAAATCTGCACAACATATTTTATTCTTTTTTCTAATCTTATTTTTGTCTTCTAATGTTTATTCAATTGTGGATTCTTGGTTTTAACTCAATAATCATGAACTAAATTCTTGTTTAAGATTATAATGGAGCTTGTTATGTAGTTTATTTTAATATTCTTCTATATTAATTATGGTGATTATTCTTGGATTGTCTATTATGGTTTGTGCTTAATGCTTAATTGTCTAGCTAACAATTACCATGATAATCTTTTTGAACTCGAGAGATGGATTATAGATTTAAATCTGGTCATAATATCATGTGATTGTACTTTCTGTATGGTGTTGGAATTCATAATTTATGTCTAGGATAGAGATATACCTATACATCGCTTATAATTTGATAAAAAAAACTTGTGCTTAAAATCTGCTTTAATTGTAATTCACAAAGAGATATAGTGAATTAGTTAATTATGGTGTTCTTCTTAATTCTATCATCTGGGGATTTAAGTTGATTTGAGTGTGATGCAATGAGATTTGGTCATATTTATTCATGTGTTCTTGATTAACAATTCAGAATTGTGAGCATAATTGATAAGAAGTTTTATAATTTAAGTGAAGCAATAAGTGAAGTTGTGATCTTAAATCTCCATAATCATATTTTTAATAATTTAATTCATAACTTTAAATTGATTATTTAAATAAAATTAATTTGGTTAAAAGTTAGTATTTGGTAATTTGTATTAATAATTCCTCGTGGGAACGATACTCTTCTTACACTTTATTACTTGTTAACCACGTATACTTGTGTGATGTGCGTATTTAGATTTTACACCAACAACTATTGTGCCACTATTCAAGGTAAACACATACCCAGGAATAGATTTACTATCTTCTTGGTCCGTTTGAAAGCTTGAGTCTGTGTAGCCCTCTAGTTTCAATTCAGACCCACCGTAGACAAGAAACACATCCTTGGTTCTTCTTAAGTACTTTAGAATATTTTTCACTACCTTTTAGTGTTCTTCTCTTGGATTCGACTGATATCTACTTGTTACACTAAGTGCATGAGCGACATTCGGTCTAGTACATATCATACCGTCCATGATAGATCCTATTGTTGAAGCATAAGGAATCTTATTCATACGGTCTCTCTCCTCAAGTGTATTTGTGGCATGTTTCTTGGAAATATATATTCTATAGCTCATCGGCATGAGACCTCTCTTGGAATCTTCCATGCTACAATTCTTTATCATCAAGTTAATGTACGTTTCTTGGGACAAATCGAGCATTTTTTAGATCTATCTCTATAGATCATTATGAAAGTAGTATACATACAAGCCAATCATGTATGATGATAGAGCATATACTTTGTATACAATCTTATTTATTTATTAATAAAATTATTTATTTACTAAAGGTATTTAACTTATCTACTTGGTGTTGTTTTAATAATATGTGATAAATCCATAGTTTTAAACAATGCTTTTAGAATCACGATGAGATCATGCTAATGAGATCTAAATTCTTAGATAGCTTAAAAACTAAAATGTTCCCAATCAATGGATTACTAAAAAGGGGATTAGTGAATCCGGATAGATTGGTACATACGTTGCTTGCTCATTGGATGAGGATGATTGATCTCATGATCATTTGTGTGGAGACACTAAAGAAAGTATGTATGTGCTTATTAGATAATAAGTTCACTTAATGTGGCTCGCTAAGGAATACCTAATGGAGTTTTACTTGCCTCTCAATAGAAATTCCTGAAGTGATAGTAGTACAAGTGATTCTTAGACTTGAGATCATCATAGTATCTTGTGTATAATGAATTATATTTTGACTTATTTCTTAAGACCCTTAGGGTGTATCAAAGGGTATGCTTGGGTGTAATGAGTTATATATAGAGATAATGAATGATCAATAAAGAATCTACCGCTTCTAGTAAAAGAAGATTATGTCATATGTGACGCCCCCAAAATAGGTATACATCACCCATTCTGAGTCGCCAAATACATGGTACAGAATACAAATACAAACTTAAATATATAACATGAGCTGTGAGTTTTAATACAAATATTGTCTTCTAGACAGTATTCAAACTCAAAATAAGTCCTCAATATATTTATTATCACACTATTTCACAGAATAGTGAGGACTACTAATGCGAACATCTGGACCGTCAGTCCGTTCCCCAACTAGTCCCATCTATATTCTCATTTCCTGAAGAGAACAATGAAAGCAAAGGGTGAGCTCAACTAGCCCAGTAAGAAATATTATGACTAAGATAATGCAGAATAAATTATTGTTAGCCTTCAACAGTGTTAAACTGATAAAATACAATAGACATCAAGTTTAACTGCAGCAGAACAAGCAATACGTTAGAAGAGTCAAGTCGAACATGAAATCTACTATCTTCTATGATTTAAAATGTTTATCAACAGTTTTATCGCTGAGACTCAGCTTAATAAATAATCCACATCATCGAGTCATCCCTGTACTACAGCCAAGGATATTCATTAGTATCACGACCATAAATTATCCATGCACTATGAGACAAGGATATTAGTGTTTTCACCAATGGTCATGATCATGCCAACAACTGTCCATCAATGCACTACAGGCCAATAAGGACTTTAACCACATCATTTGTAACATTACGGTCTTGATTATACCGAAGAATCCTTGGTCATAATCATACCAAGTCCATCTATGCACTACAGCCAAAGATGACTTTCATAACAATATAAGCATGAGAATGATGACAATGATATAAGAATTCAATTACAAGAAAGCAAAGGATAAATTTTTAAAGATTTATAATTTAATTTATTCAGAAGTCAATAATGCCCAAATTGTCAACATGATACTGATTTGTGGAGTAAAATTCAAGAATAATATTGTATCAAAAATGATTTGGACCGAAAAAAAATCAATTTTTATCATGAATAGTACCATGGGTGAATAGTAATCGAGTGAATAGTACCATGTGAATAGTACTTTGGGAATAGTAACCCGGGAATAGTACTCCGGCATAAAAAAGTTAAAACTTATCAAGAATTCTCAGAATAATATTTTCATGAGAAGATACTGGATGAAGCTCAAATATCAAGGATATTCTACTAATTTCATGGCGTATAGAAGCCAAAACTTTAACAAAATGAGTGTAGAATTCGAAATCTGAAACAAAATAATATTACTTACATACTACAGAGTATGAAAGAAAATATTATTTCATATGAATACTGAACAAAAATAATATCCCTTACCTTAAAAAGAAGAGTATTCCGACTGGTAGGGCGGGGATATTCTTGAAGAAAACTTGAACTGTTTTCTACGCCTAAAGCTTTCTAAAACTCGAAAGAAATACGCTCAATATTATAGAAGAATAATTCTCTGATTCTGGTGTGATTTTCAATTCTAATTAAGCATCCTATTTATAGGATAATGGAAAGAATACTATTTAGATTTTAGAATCACGGACTGCACAGTATTTGAAATTAAACGAATTCACGGGCGCCGAACAGATTCACAAGATTTACTATGCACTGTATAGTAAAATACTATGCAATTAAAATATAATATATTCTATTTTTTATAAAAAACAAAACTTATTATAATATATAATATATAATAATAAGGTTATTCCCTCCTGACCAAGGCATTAGCCTCCCCCCCGGTGAACTTCCTTGACAAAATCCCCCCCTTATTTCATTTCAGGCACATGTATGTATATATATATATATATAAGCCTTCGTGAACTTCAGTTTTTCTTTCGCCAAAAATCCTCCACATGTGGGCCCCACCATGTGTCATCATCACATATGGGCCCCACCTTTTATACTATTAAATAATTTTCTACCAATTATTTTGCAAAATGGGAAAATGGGGGTCCATAATAATACGCCAATATTTACAACAAATACTTCATAAAAATCACCTCAATATTTTTAACAACATTTATTATCATTATTATAATTCATAATATTTAACAACCAGGTCGTTCCCTGGAAAGAGGGGCTTTCCAATAAGGATTTCTCCCTATTGGCGCGCAATTAGATGACCTAACCTCTCCTTGACAGAACTTCTAGACATTGTCAATATTGCAAATAATAATATGAATAACTTTGTCGTCTCAATTATTGGTTTAATAATATAAAATATTATGCAGTTGATACTATGACAATAATTGAATCAATAATATAAGAGATATGATGCAGCAATTACTATAGAAATAATTGAGTATAATTGAGTGACTTCTCACGTAAGCATCAATAATCAATACTGTGTGCTACTATGCAACCACGCGTATTACTGTACTTTTACTACAGGGTATTTCAACAGTTAACGATAAAACTTCTGCCATTATTTTCATAAAAAGATATTTCCATCGTTTTCTAACTTCGACAACTCTTCTGTTGTGCGGTCCACCAATGATTGTGCTATCGTACAAATATTCCCTGTTAAACGAATATTCTCCGACCAATCAAATATTTTATAACAACTTGCTTACTTTGCAAAATTTATAAATATTACCCACAACTTTAATATTATAACAAATGAACACCATAATTATTAAAAATGATATTTATAGAAAAATTCATCTTTATTCATAAAAGTTGGGGTCTTACAACCTCCCCTTCTTATGAAATTTCACCCTCGAAATTAGGGTACATACCTGGTATGACGAATAGGTGAGGATACCTTGATTTCATTTGAGATTCCAACTCCTAGGTTATTTCCTCAATATCGTGGTTTCTCCACAAAACTTTAACTTGAGGTATAACCTTGGAGCGTAAAATATGTTCCTTCTTATCCAAGATTTTAACAGGTACCTCTCCATATGTTAAATCTTCCGCTATCTCGTCCGGTTCAAATTCAATAATGTGGCTCGGGTTTTTCACATATTTATGTAACATAGATATGTGAAAAATGTTATGAACACGAGACATACTTGGCGGTAAAGCGAGTCTATAGGCCACAGTTCCCACTCGATCGAGGATTAAAAATGTACCAATGAATCGAGGATTGAGCTTTCCTCTCTTACCAAATCTCATAACTCCTTTCCATGGAGCAACACATAACAACACATGATCTCCAATATTGAATTCCACGTCCTTTAGATGAAGATCAGCATAACTCTTTTGTCGATCTTGTGAGGTTCTTATACGTTGTCGGATCGTTTGAATCTTTTCCGTAGTCATACATACCAACTCCGGTCCCAATAACATTGCTTCACCCACCTCATCCTAGTATACTAGAGAATGACACTTGTGTCCATACATCACCTCGAATGGAGCCATGCCAATACTTGCTTGATAACTATTGTTGTAGGAAAACTCCACCAATGGTAAGAACTTGTCCCAACTTCCTTTGAAGTCAAGGACACAGAGTCTTAATAAATCTTCAAGAGTTTGAATAGTCCTTTTCGACTGCCCGTCCGTTTGAGGATTATAAGACGAACTAAATCGTAAATCCGTGTCCATAGCTTTTTGCAAACTAACCCAAAATCTTAAAGTGAATCTTGGGTCTCGATCAGGAACTATGGATACTGGCATACCATGCAATCTTACAATATCATTTATATACATACGTGCAAGACGCTCAAGTGTATAAGTTTCTCGTATAGGTAAGAAATGAGCAGACTTGGTCAACCTATCAACAATGACCCAAATTGCATCTATGCCTTGAGAAACCTTGGGAAGACTATTAATGAAATCCATGGTAATGTGCTCCCACTTCCATTCTAGAATTTCAAATGGTAGCAATGGACCTTTTGGCATTTGATGCTCCGCCTTGACTCGTTGACAAGTTAGACACCTTGAGATAAACCCCACTATCTATCTCTTCATATTGCTCCACCAAAATGTATGTCGAAGATCACGATACATTTTGGTACTCCCAGGATTGATTACAAACGGTGTGTTGTGCGCCTCCATCATGATTTTATACTTTTAAGTCAGAACCGTTAGGAACACAAAGTCTAGAGTTGACTCTAAACATTCCTTCTTCATCGATTCTTGCTTCCAGAATAACACCTTCTTGCACTTTCTTCCTCATACGCATCAGCTCCAGGTCTGTACCTTGAGCATCTTTAACTTTATCAATTAAAGTCGGTTTTACTCATATGTTTTCCATCATCATGTAGGTCCCTAGAGTCTTTAACTCTATCTCCATCCTTTGCAAGTCATACAAAATGGGCCTTTGCATTGACAATAACGCACTCGTACGTGCATATAATCTTCTACTCAATGTGTAAGCTACCACGTTTGCTTTTCCATGGTGGTATTGAATGGTATGATCATAATCTTTCAATAGTTCGACCCAACGTCGTTGTCGCATGTTGAGTTCCTTTTGAGTGAAGAAATATTTGAGGCTTTTATGATCCGTATAGATTTCTACTTTCTCCCTACACAGGTAATGCCTCCAAATTTTAAGTGCGAAGACAACAGTTGCTAACTCTAGATCATATTAGGATAATTCCTCTCATATTCTTTGAGTTTTCGAGAGGCATATGCTATGACTTTCTCATGTTGCATGAGAACACATCCTAACCCTTTGCCCGAAGCATCACTGTAGATGACAAATCCCTCTGAGCCAGATGGTATTGTCAGAACAGGTGCTGAAATGAGTCTCCAATTGAGTTCTTGAAAACTCTTCTCACATTCCTCGCTCCAACCAAATTTTGTATCTTTTCGAGTCAGCTGAGTTAATGGAGTAGGAATTCGAGAAAATCCTTCCACGAATCTTTGATAATAACCAGCTAAGCCCAAAAAGCTATGTACTTTGGTCACTAATTTGGGTTGTTCCCAGCTTTGAATTTCTTTAATCTTTGCTCGGTCAATATATATTCTTTGATTTGATATCACGTGCCCAAGGAATGCCACTTCCTCAAGCCAAAACTCACATTTCTACAACTTGGCATAAAGCTTGTTTTCCCGAAGCTTTTGGAGTATCAGCCTCAAGTGTTGCTCATGATCTTCACGGATTTTGGAATATATGAGAATGTCATCAATAAAGAGAACCACAAAATGATCCAAATATTCCTTGAATACTCGGTTCATCATATCCATGAAGGCAACAGGAGCATTAGTCAATCCAAAAGACATGACTAGGAATTCATAATGCCCGTACCGAGTTCTAAAACCAGTCTTTGGAATGTCATTGGTTTTAATCTTTAATTGATGATATCCAGAAATTAATTTGGCGCCTTGCAACTGGTTAAACTGGTCATCAATATGTGGCAATGGGTACCTATTTTTGATGGTGATATGATTCAACTCCCGATAATCATACAAAGTCACATACTCCCATCTTTCTTCTTTATGAATAGAATAGGAGCACCCCAAGGAGACGTACTAGGACGAATGAAACCGATGTCTAACAATTCCTGCAGTTGGGTCTTTAACTCCTGAAGTTCAATAAGAGCCATTCGATATGGGGCTTTGGAAATGGGTTTTGTACCAGGTTCAAGGTCAATACAAAATTTAATTTCACACTTTGGGGGTAGGCCAGGAAGTTCTTCAAGGGAATACGTCAGGAAATTTATTAACAATAGAAATATCATTCAAAACTGACATATTTTTGTTTAAATCCGTGACATGAGCTAAGAAAGCTTGACATCCATTTTTCAATAAACGAATAGCGTTATGGCTTGAGATGACAGTGATTGATTTTAATGGTTTAGTTGCTTGAATTCGCATAATAGGTTGGTTAGGAATATGAAAGCTAACAACCTTATAAAAATAATCAATTTTTGCATGATTAGTAGTTAACCAATCAATCCCTAGAATTACGTCAAATGCAAGTATTTTTAATGAAATAAGATCGACGGTGTAATGTGAAGTGCGGTTTGAACCAAACAAGACTTATAAACAGTGGATGTAATGAAGGTTTCTCCCAACGGAGTTTCAACAGATAAGTAAAAGTCTAATTTCTCCGGAGTTAAGTTTAAACATTGAGCGCAAGTAGGAGAAATAAAAGAATGGGTAGAACCATTATCAAATAAGGTATATACTTTGCTAGAGTTTATGATTAGCTTACCGGTGATAACCTCATTTAGGTTCCTTGCTTTCTAGGAGGTCATAACGAATGCTCTACCTTGAACAACTGCTTTTGACTTTTCTAGAACGGCTTTTGGTGCCTGCATCCCAGCTGGACTTGGCTTCCTTGTATGACAAAATCTAGCTAGGTGACCTTCTCTTCTATAATTGTAACGCATTTTGGACTGTTGCGCATAGTTTGGACTGATATGTCCCTCCCCTCTGCATTTAAAGCATATGATAGGTGGTCGTTCTCCTTCCTTAACAACGGGTGATGGTGCTGACGTCTTTCCATCATTGTTGAATCTCCTCTTCTTGAAATATCCACTTTTATTATCTTGGCCATGATTACCACCGAAGTGGTTACCATTTTTGGCATGTTGATTCCCTCCACATTTATTGTCACCACTTCGATGACTGCTACCACTGGTATTATTGACTTGTCGGCTGCTCTCTCTTGGTTGGGTTAACTCATTATCGTGCTCCAATAGCTGAGCCCTATTTACAACATCTGAATACAAACACAGTTTGTGAGAGATAAGGTTTTGACGTATCTCGGGTTTCAAACCTCTTAGAAACATCTGTGTCGTTCTCTCCTCGTTATCAACTAAGTGGGATGCAAACTAAAATAACTCAACAAACTTGGTTTCGTACTGTGACACGGTCATATTATTTTGCTCCAGCTTGATGAACTCTGCCTCTTTCATGTGACGAATACTTTTGGGAAAGTACTTGTCGTTGAACAGTTCTTGGAACTTCTCCCAAGATATTTTTTTAGTGTGGTGAAATTTGGAGTGCGCTTCTGATTCCCACCAAGAATCGCCTCTCCTCGCAACATGTAGGTGGCAAAGAGAACCTTTTACTCCTCAGAGCATCCCAAGACATTAAATATCTTGGTGATTTGCTTTATCCAAGTCTCCGTCTTAAGTGGTTTTGGCTCTCCCAAAAACTCTGGTGGTCCCAGCTCCTTGAACTACTTAGTGGTGACCGTCTGAGAGTTGCCAGTGTTTCCACCTGTATTTTGGACAGGAGCCGCTCTCGCCTGATGTTGCATGAATTTCATAAAGCCTCTAAACATCCCATCGTTCATCATTTGATTGGTGCCATTATTTACCTGAGGATTATTATCTTCCTGTTGCACATTATCCAGGGTATTGATCTGTGGTGACTCAACGGTCTCCTGTGCTTCATTTCTATTCTCAACATTCTCGGATGTCATTTTCAAATACTGCCACAAAACAAGGGTTAATTGACACACCACATATTATCCCTATATTCTGACCGACCAATTAAATAATAATTAAACTTAGGTAGGTCATACTAATGAAGGAATTACCCGCTCTCCCCCCTGGTTCTAGTCTCACATCTTTGCCAGGGATCATATCCCTAAGCTTTGATACCAACTGAGACGCCCCCAAAATAGGTATACATCACCCATTTTGAGTCGCCAAATATATGGTACAGAATACAAATACAAACTTAAATATACAAATGAGCTGAGAGTTTTAATACAAATATTATCTTCTAGACAGTATTCAAACTCAAAATAAATCCTCAATACATTTATTATCACACTATTTCACAGAATAGTGAGGACTACTAATGCAAACATCTGGACCATCACTCCGTTCCCCGACTAGTCCCATCTATATTCTCATTTCCTGAAGAGAACAATGAAAGCAAATGGTGAGCTCAACTAGTCCAGTAAGAAATATTATGACTAAGATAATGCAAAATAATTTATTGTTAGCCTTCAACAGTGTTAAACTGATAAAATACAATAGACATCAAGTTTAACTGCAGCGGAACAAGCAATCGATTAGAAGAGTCAAGTAGAACATGAAATCTACTATCTTCTATGATTTAAAAAGTTTATCAATAGTTTTATCGCTGAGACTCAGCTTAATAAATAATCCACATCATTGAGTCATCTCTGCACTACGGCCAAGGATATTCATTAGTATCATGACCACAAATTATCCATTCACTACGGGCCAAGGATATTCGTGTTTTCACCAATAGTCATGATCATGCCAACAACTGTCCATTAATGTACTACAGGCCAATGAGGACTTTTACCACATCATTTGTAACATTACGGTCATGATTATACCGAATAATCCCTGGCCATAATCATACCAAGTCCATCTATTCACTACGGCCAAATATGACTTTCATAACAATATAAGCATGAGGATGATGACAATGATATAAGAATTCAATTAAAATAAAGCAAAGGATAAATTTTTAAAGATTTATAATTTAATTTATCCAGAATTTAATAATGTCTAAATTGTCAACATGATACTGCTTTGTGGAGTAAAATTCAAGAATAATATTGTATCAAAAATGATTTGGATCGAAGAGAAATTAATTTTTATCATGAATAGTACTATGGGTGAATAGTAACTAAGTGAATAGTATCTCGTGAATAGTACTTCGGGAATAGTAATCCCGAGAATAGTACTCCGGTATGAAAAAGTTAAAACTTATCAAGAATGCTCAGAATAATATTTTCATGAAAAGATACTAGATGAAGCGCAAATATCAAGGTTATTCTACTAATTTCATGGAGTATAGAAGCCAAAACATTAACAAAATGAGTGTAGAATTCGAAATCTGAAACGAAATAATATTACTTATATACTACAGAGTATGGAAGAAAATATTATTTCATATGAATACTTAACAAAAATAATATCACTTACCTTGAAAAAAAGAGCATTCCAACTGGTAGGCGGGGATATTCTTGAAGAAAATTTAAACTATTTTCTACGCTTAAAGCTTTCTAAAACTCGAAAGAAATACGCTCAATATTATTGAAGAAGAATTCTCTGATTCTGGTGTGATTTTCAATTCTAACTAAGCATCCTATTTATAGGAGAATGGAAAGGATAATATTTAGATTTTAGAATCACGGACTGCACATTATTTGAAATTAAACGAATTCACGGGTCTAATGGCGATTCACAAGATTTTCTTAGTGCCTTTGCATAGTAAAATACTATGCAATTAAAATATAATATATTCTATTTTCATAAAAACAAAACTTATTATAATATATAATAATAATAATAATAATAATAATAATAATAATAATATAATGTTATTCCTCGACGAGGCATTTGCCCCGAACTTTACGACAAATTAAGCCCCCCCCTTATTTTATTTTAGGCACATGTATATATATATATAAGCCTCCGTGACCTTTAGTTTTTCTTCCACGAAAAATCCTCCACACATGGGCCCCACCATGTGTCATCATCACATGTGGACCCCACCTTCTATAATATTAAATAATTTTTTACCAATTATTTTGAAAAATGAAAAAATAGGGGTCCATAATAATACGCCAATATTTACAACAAATACTTCATAAAAATCACCTCAATATTTTTAACAAAATTTATCATCATTATTATAATTCGCAATATTTAACAATCCAGGTCGTTCCCTGGAAAGAGGGGCTTTCCAATAAGAATTTCTCCATATTGGCACGCAATTAGATGACCTAACCTCTCCTTCACAGAACTTCTAGACATTGTCAAAATTGCAAATAATAATATGAATAACTTTGTCATCTCAATTATTGATTTAATAATATAAAATATTATGCAGTTGATACTGTGACAATAATTGAATCAATAATATAAGAGATATGATGTAGCAATTACTATAGCAATAATTGAGTATAACTGAGTGACTTCTCACGTAAGCATCAGTAATCAATATTGTGTACTACTATGCAACCACGCGTATTACTATACTTTTACTACCGGGTATTTCAACAGTTAACGGTAAAACTTTTGCCATTATTTTCATAAAAAGATATTTCTGTCATTTTCTAACTTCGACAATACTTCCGTTATGGGTCCACCAATGATTGTGTCGTCGTACGAATATTCCCTGTTAAACGAATATTCCCCGACCAATCAAATATTTTATAACAACTTGCTTACTTTGCAAAAATTATAAATATTACCCACAACTTTAATATTACAACAAATGAACACCATAATTATTCAAAATGATATTTTTAGAAAAAATCATCTTTATTCATAAAAGATGGGGTCTTACGTCCTATGTGATTCGGTAAATGACAACGTAGGAATTCTTGGCCAAGATATAATGAAATTAGAAAGTAGTTTCTAATTTTTATTTATTCAGAGTTGTGCATTTGTGAATCAAAATACATATAATTCAATAAAATAAGACTTGACAGTAGTTCCATGTCTTATATTTAATTAGGACATTGTATGGTGGAAGGATTGAATTGTACGATAACTATTTACTCAAAGGTTCTTTTATGATTAATGTTAAAATCTGTATTATCTGAAAAGTCGTTGATCGCTAAGGAGGCTTATCCTTATTGTAGAATAAATATTATTTATTTAAATAGATTACTAGTTTAATTTATTTATTTAAATAAGATTAGAATTATTCGAATTCAATTTTTCACAACCGGTTTAATATAAAGAACCTAAAGGGTCACACCATAAAAAGAAAATAATTATTTAAGAAGTTAATGGCATAATTGTAATAATATGTTAAATATAATTAATTTAATCTATGGTGATAGAGTGAATTAAATAGCTTAATATTTATTATTTAATAATTTTGAAAATATTAAATATAAATTAATAAGAGCGGACTTGTTAATATTATTACAAGTACTATTATTTTAATTTCTAAAGTAGTTTGGAAATTAATTTAATATATGTACTCTCATTTATTCCTAATAAGATTAGGAGGCAAATTAATTAAAAGAGTTTAATTAATTATCCCTAAAAAGATTAGGGAGTTTAATTAATTAAATAAAACCCTATTTCTATCTAGATTAGAAGGGTTGACTAATATCTATATAAGAGGAGTCTTATGCTAGATATCAGTAGACGTAATTCCAATTATTGGAGAGTACTCCTTTTTCTACAGAGATAGAAAAAACTAGGGTTTAGCCAACCACCCTCCTTCTTCAATAATCCTTTTTTCTTCGTGGATTACCTCTAGATGACAAAACACTTGGGTGGATAACGTTGATAAAAGGAAGGAATCAATCTAGGAGATTCAAGGAGATCTCGGAGAACTAGGATTTTGAAATCGTACATGTGGAAGCTAGAATCTACAAGGGTATGATTCCATAACTTCTTATTCTTCATTTTAATTAATAACATGAATAAAGGATGATCCGGGTAATTGGTTTTTGAAAATTTTAAATATGATTTTACAATGCTTCTGCTGTTTTATGCAATTTGATTGCGTATATGATTCTCAAAAACCTAACACTCTATCCCCAAAATATAGGATCTATCACCTAAGTCTTTCATGGAGAAGTATTTAAATAACCAGATTTTGATCGACTATAGCATAGGAATATCATCAACATATTATAGAAGTAATGAAAAAGACTCCCACAAACCTTCTTGTACACACATGGTTCATCCTCGTTTTTGATAAAATTAAACTCTTTGGTTGTCTCATCAAAATGGATGTTCCACTACGAGAAGCTTGCTTCAAACCATAAATGGATCGTTGCAGCTTACGGACATGATTTGTTCCAACCGTTGAAACAAAACCCTCTGGGTGTGTCATTCACACATCCTCCTCAAGTTTTCCATTGAGGAAGGCCATTTTCACGTCCATCTGCCAGATTTTGAAGTCATAATAAGCTGCAATCACAAACATAGTCTGAATAGACTTAAGCATAGCTACTAGTGAGAAGGTTTCATCATAGTCAACACCTTGCCTTTGTTTGAAATCTTTTGCAGCGAGTTGGGCCATTTAGGTGTCTACCTTGTCGTCCACTTCAGTCTTACCTTAAGGACATATTTGCACCCATTAGGCTTAATGCCTTCAGGTCATAAAACCAAAGTCCATACTTGGTTCTCATATATAGAGTTCAGCTCAGATTTCATGGCTTCTAGCCATTTCTCTGAGTCTTTACTACTTATCACATGTTTGTAATTTAATGGATCATCATCATTCATGATGCGTATCTTATCTTCATCCTCTATGATGAATCCATACCCCTTAGGTATCTTCGGTACTCTTCCAGATTTATGAATATAGGGTGTGTTACAGTAGATTCTTCCACTTGGTCAGGTACCTGACTTTGATCCGTAGTAATTTAGTTCTTAAACTTCTTCAAGATATATCTTACTCCTACTCATTCAAAGACAAACTCCTTTTCTAAGAAGGCAACATATTTTGTATCAAACACCTTTTGATTAGTAGGGTAATAGAAATAATACCCTGATTTTTCTTTAGGGTATCCCATAAATTAACACTTTTCAGATCTAGTCTGCAGCTTATCATTCTCAAACTTCTTGACATAAGCTGGACAACCCCAAGTCTTAAGATGCTTAAGATTTGGTTTCTTCCTTGTCTATATCTCGTATGGAGTCTTTGGGATGGATTTGGTAGGTACCTTGTTAAGTTGGTATGTAGCTAATTCTAGGGCATAACCCTAGAAGGAAACTAGGAGATCGATAAAACTCATCATGGAACGAACCATGTCCAACAATGTTTGATTTCTCCTTTTAGATACACCATTCAACTGT
Organism: Panax quinquefolius; assembly: GCA_020205615.1. Classification (NCBI taxonomy): domain Eukaryota; kingdom Viridiplantae; phylum Streptophyta; class Magnoliopsida; order Apiales; family Araliaceae; genus Panax; species Panax quinquefolius. The sequence goes on from CM035152.1 coordinate 125,734,735, forward strand.
GGTGTCCCTGGTGAAGTCCATTGTGAGATTTTACCATTTTCTTTGAGACAATTGAGAAAATAACTACTTAAGTATTCAGCACCTCGATCCAATTGAAGAATTTTAATAATCTTGCCAGTTTGTTTCTCTACTTCACTTCTGAACTCTTTGAACTTTTCAAGTGATTCAGATTTGTATTTAATTAAATACATATATCTGTATCTTGAGTGATCATTAGTGAAAGTAATAAAATAAGAAAACTCTCATCATGCAGTTGTTGTCATAGGTCCACATACGTCTGTGAGAACCAACACTAATTACTATGTAACTCTTTCTCATTTTTCACTAAACGGAGATTTAGTCATGTTACCCATGAGACAAGATTCACAAGTTAGATATAATTCATAATCAAATAGCTCTAAGAGCCCATCTTTATGCAACTTGGATAATCTTCTTTCATTAATATGATCGAGTATACAGTGCCATATAAAGGTATAACTAACATCGTCTCTTTTTCTTTTCTTAGTTTGTTTAATTTGAAATATATTTTCATGCAAGTCAAGTATGTATAGTCCATTTCACAAATTAACAACACATAATAAAACATTTTTATTATGAATTAAACATTTATTGTTCTTTATTATAATATCAAAACCATCAATATTCAATACAGAAATTTAAATAATATTTGTAATGAGTGTTGGAACAAAATAAAAACTATTTAAAATAATGGACTTGCCCGTAGGCAGTGCTAAACAATAAGTCCTTACAGCTAATACAGTAACCTTTGCTCTATTTCCCACTCGTAGGACGACCTCATCCTCGTTAAGCTTTCTACTTCTAATCATTCCCTGCATATTATTACTTATATGAGAACCACAGCTGGTATCCAATACCCAAGTAGAATTTGTACTTTTAGAAAAATTAATTTCAATCATAAACAACCCTTGATTAGGAGTTGAAGCTTTTCCAAGCTTCTTCTACTTTTGTTCCGCAAGTAACTCCTTGCAGTTCCTCTTCTAGTGACTCATCTTGTTACAATGGAAGTAGATTTCTCTGTTAGCTTGATCAGGTTTCTTTTGATTCTTCAATTTTGCCTTGCCCTTAGCCTTCTTAGATTTCTTCTTTTAAGAAGATACCTTTGGCCTCTTCCATTACTTGAAACAATCATCCACCATTAAGACTTGGTCTTTCATGGATGGGAAGTGACCTTCAGTAGTTTTCAACAGGTTAAGTAATTCAGAAAAGCTGACGTCTAACTTATTCATGTGAAAATTCACAACAAATTATGCGAAGGTGTTTGGGAATGATTGCAAGATCAAATCTTGACTTAACTCCCCCTCCACGACAAACCCTAGATGTCCAAGATGTTTAATCAAATTGATCATCTTTAGGACATAAGTCTCAACAGTAGTGCCCTCGGTCATCCGAGATTGGAAGAGCTCCTTAGATATCTCAGATCTAGTAGTCCTACTTTGCTCGCTTTACAAATTTTTTAGGTGTAACAATATAGTAAGAACATCCATAGTTTCATGCTGACGCTGAAGCTCGTTACTCATGCACAGGAGCATGATGCATTGAGCCACAGATGCATCATCTTGCCACTTCTTAAAGTAGCAATCTCTTCCTCAGAGGCTATTTCTGTAACCTTTGCAGGGACATGCGAATTTAGGGCATAAGAAATCTTTAAAACAGTGAGAACAATTCTCATATTCCTTAACTAATCCGTATAATTCAGTTCGGTCAGTTTGTTAGCATCAAGTATGCTACGCAGTAAAATTAGTGAGTTTACATTTTCAAATTTCTGCTTATAAAAAAATATCATTTTAGCATACAATCATTTAATTAATTAATTACCAAAATAAATTAGGTCTTATTTTAAATTGGTATCTCCTACTATTTCCTTCAAACTATATTCCCCTCACTTATATAGTTCGGCAAAATCTAATTAAAGATTTGCTAGTGAGATTAAAAATCTCATTTCAAATATATATAGCCTTGTGGTGACACAACAAACTATATATAAATAAATAGGTAGAAAACTCTTGTCAATTACGTTATCATGTAACTCCTTTTCTTTTGCCTCTTGGATTATTTTGATCAAGTGGTGACATATCCGAATCAAAATTATTCAAGTTAAGTCATACATAACACTTATATATATTTAAAAAGAAAAATATTGTACTTGTGGTGACACAACAAAACATCATCGTTCAATTTCTTTATAACCATCAAATGTCTTGTGGTGACACAACAAACTTATAGTAATTTGTTGATACTCTATTAATTTTATCAAGCTACAATGCGACATTTTATATTCCAAATAACTTGGAACGCTTCAGGCTTAATATAACTTCTTTAAGGGGTTTGTTACTAATTGTCTCATCTTGTTCAGTGCGCATGCACATACATATATATTGTAACGATCCGCAATTTTAAATTGTAATATTAAATATTTATCGAATATTATAAATATTTATTTGATGTGTCTATTGTTGAATTGAAGAAATAAATATTTTATTGATGTGCGTTGGTTGTTAGTAAATATTTATGAATCTAAATTTATTAGAGAATTTTTCTAAATTAAATTAATATATAATTTAGAGAATTGTAATATGGCATAAAGTGTTATATTGTTAATTAATAATTTAAAATGGTATATTAGGTTATTAAATAAAGTTATAATGAAAATTATAATTTTGTGATATTTTCTAAAATGATATATTTAATTAAAATATAGTATGTGATTAATGTAATGGGTTAGTGTTAGATATGGAAATTCAAATAAATAATATGTGATTATAAATTATAAACTAAAGTGTTTATTAAAATAAATTAAAAAAGGTTTAATTTAGTTTTTGCCAAACAAGGCTTAATATATTAATTCTTTTTAAAATTAAAGGATTTTGCCAAACAAAGCCTTATGGCTTTTAGTTTTCTAATTTTTAAATTTAAATAAAATAAATTAAAATAATAAATATAATATATTTATGTTATATACATTAGTAACTGATAATACAATTAGTAATAGTATTAAGGGTTTGTCAGTTTTAAAATACGTCTAATGTTAATTGGCTTAGCTATACGCATTTGCAAAGCTTGAGAGAATTGAGAGAGAAGTTGTGAGGGAATTGGGAGAATCTTAAGAATTTTTGTAGCAAATTCATTGAGTTTAGCAAGAATTATCCTAGCAAATTAAAGGTATGTTCGCAACCCTAGTGTTATATATATATATATATATATATATGCGTATATTTACGGAAAAATATCATGTTCTGTAAATTTCATCTCTTCGAATTATTGTTAGATAATTGAATAATTGTGATGATACATGTTGGTGATGCTAGAGTTTATGTTTACACAAGAGATTGCATGCTAATTTTGTTCTTACATTAGAAAATTTGACATTTTATATATTTTCCATGTGGCTTATGTGAGTACCAATTTTGATGGTCAATTAGTATGTTAAACTGTAATTTGGGTCTTGTATATGTTAGATTATTAAGAAACGAGCATAACGTAATTTGAATGGAGTGATTTGGCCAAGTAATGAATTCGCAGTGATGATTTTTGGGATGAATATCAAAATGGAGTTTTATATGAAAACATGGAATTTTGAAATTTACCTAGCTTAAATTGTTGTTAAATTGTTTTAATTGGTGGGATATGTTCACAAATATGTTTGTGATAGTTCTATACCATTTTTACATGTTATTATCGATTGCTTCTTTGGGTGAAATTCATGTTAGTTGGCTTAAGAAAAGTGTCGTAGCTACATTACGCAAACTAGAGTGCAGTATGGCTACAAGACCGCCACCGATATAAAGCTGGTATTTGCCTTAGCGCAGGTGTCGATTCAGAACAATGAAGCCTGCTAATTCTGCAGACTTTGGTCGTTCAATGTAGCTTAACGTAAGGTTGTGGTAATGAGTCCAACATGTAACAACTAGGCTAAAACAGAGTTGTGTTATGTGGTTAGTGAATTCAAAGTTGTAAAAATGATTAGTAAATTTCAAACGCATTATGTGATAACTTAGTATACACAATGAATGTTAGGCAAGTGTTGCGAAGTAAACACTTGGGAATTCTGAAATATATAAGGTGGCATGAGATTGGTGCTAAAATAACAAGTTTAGTTAGTAATGTGTTTTATATTGAAAAGTGAGTATTAGTATGTCTAATAGATTTTGTGATTTTAATAATGTGTATAGATGAACGTGAGTTTTAATATTTTAGCTTACACTCGAGGAAAGTTTTCCAACTCTAAACTTTCGTTGAGTTAGTTCTATTATTACATTGTGTAACTTCATTCTTTTGATTGAGCAAGTTCTTACTTTAAATTTTCATTAAGCGAACTCTTGTAGTCTTAGTCATGATTTGAACAAGCTAGCTATGACCTTATTTTATTCGAACAAGTTTGAATTCCAATATTTATTGATGCATTCCAGCTTGTTTATTGTTAGACAAGCTTCTTTATTGTCATTCGAATATTATGAATGCAGTTTTATTGAGTTCTAATTTCTAATGTTGAATTATCTTAGTTCATTTATTTAACACATTCTCATAATTAGTGAGCTTTAATTTCAGCTTGCTATTACTTAATGTTTATTCAATAATTCATAGTCTTAGCTTAATTTTATTCAAGCAAGGTTTATTGTCATTCAATACTTATGCATTGTAGTTGTTTGTAAGCATGAGTTTGGAATATAGTTAGTTCGCTTACACTTACTCATTGTTCTACATTATGTTACTATTGATCAACTGTTGTGTTATCAAACTCTATTTATTCAACTAGTCCTCTAGTTGATGTTCGTTAAAATCCAAATTACCCTTGAAAGCTTATCCAAACTAACTTTCGTTGGTGCGGACATGTACTCTAAATACTGAGATGAACAACCCGATTATTATTAGTGGATAATTTACACTTAGCGTTGAAATGTTTGTGCACAATACATTGTACGAAGGGCTGACCCCCCTAAGTACGAGGAATCCTTATAGTCTTATGACTATTAAAGTTGGAGTTGAAAGATTACTCGCAACTGTGGACATAGTTCATGGTTTTATGGCCCTCAGTTTTATATATTCCATATTTTGGATTCCAGTTTCTGATTATCATTGTTAGAGTACTATTCAGTCTTGATGAGCCTATTATTGGCAGTTATTATTATTATTCTCCTGATGATTCATTATTATATCCAGTGAGCAATTATTTTGCTTACTCTTGCATATTTATATCCTCATTGCAGTCAAAGTTGAAAAGGTAGATGAGCCTTCAACTAGCAAAGGAAAGGGAAAATGTACAAGTGACGCAGACTTATAATTTTGTTTATTGTGATGGTTATAGACTTTTTAATAATGATATAATATAATGTAATGTAATAATTTTATTTCCGCACTTGAATGATGTTTAAAGGTTAGACAACCTGGGATATTTTTGAATTTAATGATGTAACCCTATTTAAAGGGAGGATTATGGTTTAAATATTATTTTATTTGGGTAGATAGTATGAATGTATGGATAGTGAGTACCAAATCTTGTGGAAATGAAGTACCTAGATTTGGGGGTGTCACAGGTTGGTATCAAAGCCTTAGGTTATGAACCTTAGGTGGGGGAAAAGCCTTAGGAAGTAACTTTTGAAAAGATAGTGATGATAAACTCTTATCGAGTTTTAGGAAAGAGGAAGTAATAAAATACTTATGTGCTTATGTGATTATAACTTATGTGATCGTGAGTGTCAAGTAGTAATGATTAGTAATTAAAACTTAAAATTTGGTTGTGGGATGGCTAATATAGGAGGATCGGTCAAAATTTAGAAGAGAGCCTCGAGATATTCAGTGATTTGGGAACAAGCTGCTTTGCCATGGGAAGCGATTCAAAATACATCGCGTCTGATGAGTTTAGCGAGGAGAGAGTACGATGAGGAGGATGAGATAGAGATGGACGAGGAGGACCAGTTGAGCTACCAAAGTCGGGGATGAGGAGAATGAGGAGGAAGAGATTCCACTTAATTTGATAGTCACTGTATATACGATGAGGTGTATGGCCTTGTAATATAGAACTTGAAGACAACATCGAGGAGTTACAGGAGATAGGAGGTGAACAACAGACTTCGATGGCATAGAAGAACGACGAGATCCGAGGATCGGGAAGAACGAATGAACAACGTCGAAGAGAATGGACGAGGAGGACCCAGTTGAGCTACCAAAGTCGGGGATGAGGAGAATGAGGCGAAGAGATTCCATAATTTGATAGTACACACTGAGACGATGAGGTGTAGCGGAGTTGAAGAATAAGTTGAGGAGAGGAATGAATCAGAAGATGGCATAGGAAAAATCAAGACGATGAACAACGTCGAAGAGAAAGTGGTTCTGATCAAGGAGAAGAGCGTATGAATGAGATTGCGGGTTGAAGAATAAGTTGAAAGAGGAATCTACTAAGAGGGAAAAATCGAAAGCAGGATGAAGCTTATCAAGAGGAAGAGATGGAAAAGATGGAAAAGATGAACAACGTATTCAACACAGTGATCAATCGAGCTCAAGATCGAGTCATGGGTTATCCGATTCAGTTTGAGACGCAGCGCCATCATACATATTAGATCGATGAACAATGACTTCGAATTATGGAGGAAGAGTGTCGTAAAGGCTATCGATATCTTAGTAGGACATTGTAGAGAATGTAATTAATATATGATTAGAAAATAAATGAAATGTAAATCTAGGGTATGATATAACCAATGGGATAGATGATGATGATGTTGTCCCAAGAACTCAATTAAAGTTTCGGGAAAGTAGTGTAAATAGCGGTGATGCTATTGTTTTGATGTTTTAAAAGATGATGAATGAATAAAAGTTATTGTTTTATTCAAAGTGTTATGTGTTATATATAAGCGCTTATGATGTGCAACTTAAGTATATAATACTTAAAAGGTTGAATAGAATCTAATGGGTGTATTTTTAACAGAAAATGCCTCCAAGACGTCAACCACCATGATAGAGAACCACTGAGGAAACCAATAAAAACAACAATGTGGAAGGAAACCCAGTTCAGCAGCTAGTGACGTTACTGACGGGTGCTTTGCAGAATCAACCTCAGAATCAAGGTACAACATTTAAGGACTTCAAGGCGATTGGACCACCAGAATTTCGTGGAACCATGAACCCGGTTGAGGTCAGACCTGGGTCATGGAGATGGAGAAAGTGTTCGATGTTGCGAGAGTAGGGGAGGATCAGAAGACTTCTTTTGCAACATTTATGTTGAAAGCAGAGGCTAGTTATTTGTGGCAGGCCAATAAAACCCGAGGAGGTCAAGGGATTATGTCTTGGGAAAGGTTTAAGGAGATGTTCTTTGAGACCTATTTTCCAGAAAGTTCAAAGAGTCAGCTAGAAGTGCAGTTTTTGGAATTGAAGAAGGGAACGATGTCGATGTCTGACTATGCCGCAAGATTCAATGAGTTGGCGAGTTTTGTGCCATATCAAGTCAGCACAGATGAACGCAAGGCGAAGAGGTTTGAACAAGGACTGAAGCCCTGGTTGTACAGTAGGGTCTCCTTGTTCCAGTTGAAGACGTTTGCAGCGGTAATAGAGAAAGCAATTCTCGCTGAGAGTGGAGGCGAGGATGTAACAAAACACAACCAAGATCAGAGGAAGAAGAAGAGTGAAGGTGAAGCTAAGAATGGTGGTGGTGGTAACGGCGAAAATGGCAACAAAATTTGAAGAGGAAGTGGAATGCGAATGGGGGAGCTGGAAATCAGCAAAGAAACCAGCAAAATAAGAAGTTCGAAGCATGTGCTACGTGCAAAAAGTTTCACAAGGGTGTGTGTCTGATTGGGAAGCGAGTATGCTTCAATTCAGGGCGGAGGGTCACACACCCCAAATTTCACTCAACCTAAGAAGAAGCGTTTGCTTCATGTGTGCGGGTCCAAGGATTACTATGCGTGTGAATGCCCTAAGAAGAGATTTGGTGAGGCAAATGGAAGCAAGGAAAATGCTAGTGGAGGTCTTGGCGGCTATTGTAGGACCAACGTCAACAAATAAGCCCTGACTAGAACCTTCAATATGACGATGAAGGACGCGACGCGAGCAATCAAAAGATGTCGATCGTGTATTATCCTAATCAATGATATAAATGCATATGTATTATTTGATTCGGGTGCTACTTGCTCGTTTATATCTCGATGAGTTTGCTAAGAAGTTAGAAATACCTAGTGAAGAGTGAATTTCCTTTAAACATAGAAATTGCGAATAGAAGTGATTCTGTTAGGTTCATATACAAGAACTATAGGGTGAATATAAAGGGAATATTATGAAAGTAGATTTAATCCGATAAAACTTCGGAGAGTTCGATGTCATTTTGGGAATGGATTGGCTATTTAATTATGGAGCGATAATCGACTACCAAAAGAAGTGTGTAAACCTTATGACTCATCAAAGGTAGTTTTTCATGGTAGCAAATTTCTAGACAAATGAAATGTCGGACAATGATGCGAGCCAAGAAGTTATTGAGTCAGGGCTATGTAGGGTATTTAGCTTATATAGTCGATACTCAAAAGGAGAAAGGTGTGAAATTGGAGGAAATACCAGTGGTTAGGGAGTTCATGGACATGTTTCGAGGAAGATTTGTCGGGACTTCCACTGACCGAGAAATTGAGTTTCGTGATCGACATAGCACCGTGAACCGCTACTATATCGAAGGCCACATGCATGAAATGGCTGGTAGAGATGAAAGAAGCGATGGTACAATTTGCAAGAGTCATTGGATAAGAAGTACATTCGATTCGAGTGTATCACCGTGGGGAGCACGGTGTTATTCGTGAGAAGAAGGATGGGTCGGTCGTCGTTGCATTGATTATAGGAATTGAACAAAGTCACTATTAAGAACAAATATCCATTATCAAGAATAGATGACTTGTTTGATCAATTGAAGGGTGCTAGATATTTCTCGAAAATAGATTTGAGATGTAGGTATCACCAACTAAAAAGTAAGGAAGGAGGATGTACCAAGATGGCATTAGAAACTCGCTATGGACATTACAAATTTTGGTGATGTCATTTGGTTTGACAACGCCTCGCAACGCGTTCATGGATTTGATGAGCAGGTGTTTAAACCATTTTAGACAAGTTTGTGGTGGTATTTATCGATGATATTTTGGTGTACTCTAAATCTCAAGAGGAACACGTTGAACACTTACGTCTGACGCTGGAGACGCTAAGAAAAGAAAAGTTGTATGCAAAATTTCTCTAACTATGAATTTTGGCTAGAACATGTATAATTTATTGGACATGTAATTGACAAGGATGGAATTTCGATGGATTCATCAAAAGTCTAAGCTGTGATAAATTGGGAACAACCAAGAAGTCCATCAGAAGTAAGAAGTTTCTTGGGGTTGGCAAGATATTACAGATGATTTATTCAAGATTTTTCCAAGATTGTTATTCCATTGACAAATTTAACGAGAAAATTTGTAAAATTTGTTTGGACGGAAAAGTGTGAGGAAAGTTTTCAAGAACTGAAAAAGAAGTTAAGTGTGGCACCTATGTTGTCGTTACCAGATAATACAGAAAACTTTGTGGTGTATAGTGATGCTTCACACAAAGGATTGGGTTGTGTCCTTATGCAGAACAGCAAGGTTATTGTGTAAGCATCAAGGCAACTGAAAGACTACGAGAAAGGGTATCCGACTCATGATTTAGAGTTGGCGGCGGTCGTGTTTGCACTGAAGATATGGAGACACTATCTCTACGAAGAGAAATGTGAGATCTACACAGACCATAAAATTCTAAAGTATATTTTCACACAGAAAGACCTAAACATGCGGCAAAGGAGATGGATGGAACTGATAAAAGATTATGATTGCGAGATCTTTTATCATCCGGGCAAAGCTAACGTGGTTGCAGATGCCTTGAGTAGGAAAGGCAGAGAGAAGTTGATGTTCTTAAGTGATAAAGAGGGGCTCATTTCAGCAATGGCAAGGCTAGAGTTGGAAATCAAATTTATAGAAGAATCCGATGAAAAATTGTTCCAGATAGAAGCTAGTCCAACTTTGGTGGACAAAGTGAAGAACGCTCAGCTACAGGATGAAGAATGCAAGAAAATAAAGGAAAGTGTGGTCAAGGGTAAGGAAGTGAAATACCTGGTCAATACTGCGGGAATGCTAAGATTCAAGGGACGAATTTGGGTTCCAGCAGTTTAGGATATTAAAAATGAAATCTTGATGGAAGTGCATAACTCAAGATATTTGATTCATCCAGGGAGTAAAAAGATGTATCAAGATTTATGGTGACATTTTTTGTGACACCCCCAAATCCGTGTAATCATCAATTACAGAACTTGGTGCTCACGATACAACATACACCATCATCTAACTAAGTAAACCTTAACAATAAGGAATAATAATATTAACTATTACATAATTATTCAAAATAAAATACCAAGTCTATACAACCTTAAAACATCTTTGGAACTTCGGTCTTAGCGTTTATCGCTACAATACACATATCTTGAAATAATTATTTAATTACATAACCATTAGCATCACTTCATCTTGGACTTTCCTTGTCCTCCTTGCGAACCCTCGGCCTTCTCATCCTTAAGCTGAAAGGTTTAAACAAGAATGAGCACAAATTGCCCGTGCAAGTATCTGAAATAAATGGGAAATATACATCGAGGATAAAGGCATTTGAATTACTAGATCTCAGCAGTTGAAAGATTATCAAGTGTTAAAGAAGAACATCAAGAATAAGAATTTAAGAATTTTCAATATCATACTAAGGGGTATAAAATACCACGAACATATTTTCTTTCATCAAAAAACCATCGAGACGGTTTAACAATCAAATAGATCGTAAACGGTCTCTGCAAATCACGCTTGGTGATCAGCCCATTGTACCTACATTGTGCACATGTATTAAGTTTAAAATGCATAAGCATAAATGGGACTATTTGCCCGACATCCATTTTTCCGTTCATTCGGGTTGTTCATCTTAGTAATCATGCGAGACCTCACCAAGGCAACTTGGATTGGTAAACATTCAATAGCTTCGAAAGATGTGTTTTAAATCATTTTTCATCAATAATAACTAGCCGAAACCAAAGGCTAGGAACATACATAGAAACAGTTCTATGATGACATGAAACTTAAAAGCATAGCCGTTAGAATAATAACTGAATAACCATTGAAAAGCTTGCAAGATAATTGGAGTTTGTATGACTTTTCAATGAAGAAACTTGCACGAATAAATAACTAACACAAGTCCAATACTTACCCATACTGCGATAATATTAGTAAGGATTTAATAAATACCCAAAAGAAATTAGGGTTAGGAAATTTGCCCGATAAGCCTGCTACAATTAACACTAGCGATTAACCTTCACATAACCTAATCACATGTGTCTCGTTAATCACCATTCATACACAATCTAGTTTGAAGTAAAAGGGTCTCCTATTGGATATGCTATAAACATCATAATAGAATATATTTAGAAAATATATGCCACCCATTTTAGATATCATAGGCAGCCCAAAATAGAACTTAAAAATGCCCAAACATAACAGTTTTTACATTTTTTTTTTTCTCAGCTTTACCATACCTCACTAAAACAGTCATAACTAATTCGTTTTAAAACATTATTGAGCGTTTCTTATGCCCACGCGAAGCTTACTTCTGGGGCTACAACTTTCGTTCATGGACCATCCTCAAATTCCAAGCACAAGATTCCAGAAAATCCGTGCAAGGAGACTGCTCCTAATTTGTTGGACAGATTTGACGCAACTACTTTGAAAAGTCATAACTCCTTGCTCCGAAGTTGGAATTAGTCCGTTCCGGAGTCTATGGAAAGCTTATTCAGTGTACTATAATAACCCAAAAGCCCAAAATTTTCTGGAAATTGTAGCAAGCCCCAAATTTGTCCTTAGGGTCAGCAGTTCACAATTTTTTTCGGTTTCTAACATGTTTATTTCGCGACCTTACAATTTTCATATCTAACTCAATATAGCTTCGATCCGTATGAAATTTGGACATGTTATACCTCATGCTACATACTATTTTACAAAATTATAAACATGCAACAAATGGATTATCTAAGACATGATTTCGAGTGACCAAAAATCCTGAAAAATCATGCAAACTATTTTAACCCAACTTTTGAGAAAATCATGATTTTGATTCTAGCATGCATGGGTTTGATTCCTATTATCCAGACCACTTCTAATAACATATATATACATGTTACAACAACTCATTTCTCTAACTTTTCATGTTTTGATCAAATTATCAACTAAGAGGTATAATATCAAACACTTAGCATGCATGGCAAAACTCTTTGGATTTTTAAAGCATACATGGTATGATTTGTCCAGAACTTATGTTCTTATTACACCATAACAATCAAAACACAATTACACAACATCACATACTCCAAAACAAACCATTTATAAAGGTCTCCTATGCATATTCTCTCATAGTTTTGGAAGAACATAGAGAATGGGTTCATAGCTTACCTCTTTGGCGAATTCTTCTTGATTGGAGCTTGATAACCACCCTCCTTGCTTGCAAGATTCTCCAAAATTCGTAGCCCACCTTGAACCACTCTCAAACTCTCAGTATTTTCTTCTCTTTTCTCTATTATTGCTCTCTTAGTTGTATTTTATCAAAGGAAAAGAAATGTTTGAGTTGGGTGTATATGTATATATGTTAATAACTGATGTCTCCAGTCTTTTCATCTCTCAAAACATCGATTACAAGCATATTCATCATACTTTAATTTAGTTATGGGGTGAGGAGTTAGGAACATGAAAGGTTTTTGCTTATTATGTTTAAGGAGTTATCACCTTTCTTCCTCCTTATTGCTATATATCGATATACTCTCCTTCTTGTCCCACATTATGTGTCACAAGACACCCCCCTGAACCGCTATCCAATTAAACAAATGCATTATAATGTTATTTTAATCATTTAAATACCGATTTTGACCGATTTTCCCTCCGTAGCCACACGTGTCGATACTTATATCGATTCCTACTAAAGTCGACGTCCCGGACGTCATGGAACTCTCCGTTTCATCAAACTCAACTTTAAAATTTGTAGTTGACAATTCGTCGCTCCAAAGTGTGTTTGGGCTAAATTTAAGATAATATTAATTCTAATAAAGTTCCAAGAGAAGAGATTTGACTGTATGTGATATTTTACGTCATGAAACTTCCAAGTCCATATATCTATAAATAAGAGCATTGTAAAAGAGAATGGTGGATATATAAAAATATTATGAGGCATGTCTCATTTTCGAGACACATTTAAAAATATTATGAGACATGTCTCATTTTCGTGACACATTTTCGTGGTTACAATCTATCCTGCCTAATTTCGACGTTTTGGACTCAAATACGCAGACCGCGTCTCTAAATTCCGCTCCAAACTCAAACTCATATTTGTAAGTCATCCCACGAAATTAATTAGAATTAATTTCATCCTTAACCAATTTAAATAATTGGCCAAACCGTAACAACCATTAATATGCATCTTATCACATAACATATAATAAAATAAATAATTCATTAAAAATAATTGTCACATAAGAATTTCACATAAGTTTGTTTATTGAAATTGTTTAATTACATGTAAAAATCTAGGATATTACATTCACCCTCCCTTATAAGGATTCCGTCCCCGAAATCATTACACATCAAACAAACAGATTAGGGTAGTTTTTCATCATTTTCTCCTCGAGTTCCCATGTAGCCTCCTCGGTGTTGTGGTTCCTCCATACTACCTTAACAGAAGGTATTATTTTACTTCTTAACACTTGTTCTTTTCTATCAATTTTCTGCACTGGAACCTCTTCGTAAGTTAAGTCTTTTTCGAACTGAATAGGTTCAAACTCTATAACATGCTTGTAGTCCTGCATATATGGTCTTAAGACTGAAATGTGGAATACGTTGTGTATATGTTCTAGCTCCGGAGGTAAAGCTATTTCATAAGCTACCTCACCAACTCGTCTCAGAACTTCAAAGGGTCCTATGAATCTGGGACTAAGTTTTCCCTTCTTCCCAAATCTCATTTTCCCTTTCCAAGGTGACACTTTCAAAAACAAATAAGTGCCGACGTCGAAGTCTCGTTGTTGTTAGGTGTTGATCAAGATATTTCTTACGTCGATCTGAGCCGCCACTAGTCTCGCTCGAATAGTTTTGATCACATCCGCGATCTCTTTGTACCAATTTCCGGTCCCTAGTAGTTGGCGTTCTCCTACTTCATCCCAAAGATAATGGTGTTCGCATTTCCTTCCATATAAAGCTTCATAAGGTGGCATCCGATGCTCGCATACGGTATTGTTATTGTATACAAATTCCACCAACGGTAGGTGGTCATCCCAACTCCTTTGAAATCCATCACACATGCTCTCGGCATGTCCTCTAACGTTGAATAGTTCTCTCTCTCTGCCCATCTGTTTGAGGATGATACGCGGTGCTTTCGACCTCGATTTGCGTTCCCATGCGTTCTTGAAAACTCCTCCAAAAATTACATTTTGTGAACCAGCGGATCGCGATCGACACAATTGATCTTTGGTACACCATGCCTGGAAACGATCTCTTTGATATAAAGCTTTGCCAACTAATCCAAGGTATATCTAATCTTGATTGGCAAGAAATGCGCTGACTTGGTCAATCGGTCGACTATTACCCACACTGCATCGTAACCCTTCTACGTAGTTGGAAGTCCTACCACAAAATCCATCGTGATATGCTCCCACTTCCATTCCAGAATTTCTAATGGTTGAAGTAACCCGCTCGATTTTTGATGTTCCGCCTTGACCCGCTGGCACGTTAAACACTTGCTAACGCACTCTGCGACTTCTCTTTTCATATTGGGCCACCAATAATGTTGACGAAGATTCTGATACATTTTTGTGCTTCCCGGGTGGATTGAGTAACTTGAACTATGAGCTTCCTGCAAGATTTCTTCCTTTAACTAAGATACCACTGGCACCCAAATTCTCTCCTCAAATTTTAACAGACCATCACCACCCATGCTGAATTTAAGCTCCTCTCCGTCGCAAATTCTTTTCTTCATTTTCTCACATTCTTCATTACCACCTTGTGCTTCCTTGATCTTGTCCAATAGAGTCGGACGAACCTCCACTGCGAACAATTTCCCATCTGGCTCTCTCGGCCTCTTTATCTCTAGCTCCAAACTGGCCATCTCCTTGATTAACTCCTCCTGAGCTGTTAGCATTGCCAATCTACCACTGCCTTTTCTGCTTAACGCATCCGCTACCACGTTCGCTTTCCCAGATGATACAAAATATCGCAATCGTAATCCTTTATTAGCTCCAACCATCTCCTCTGCCTCATATTTAACTCCTTTTGCGTGAAAATATACTTCAGACTTTTATGGTCCGTGTATATTTCACACTTCACACTATATAAATAGTGCCTCCAAATCTTGAGGGCAAATACTACCGCTGCCAATTCCAGGTCATGGGTAGGATATCCCTTCTCATAATCTTTCAACTGGCGTGATGCGTACGCAATGACTTTACCATATTGCATAAGCACACAACCAAGCCCCTTGTGTGACGCATCACTGAAAATCACGAAGTCACCTGTATCGTCTGGTAATGATAACACCGGTGCCTCACTCAATCTCTTCTTGAGTTCTCGAAAACTCTCTTCACACTTCTCAGTCCAGATAAACTTCACCGACTTCTTCGTTAAATTAAATCAATGTTCACCGCTATCTTGAAAAATCTTGAATGAACAAATCAGTAGTAGCCTTGATCCTAAGAAACTTCTTACTTCCGTCGGTGTTCTTGGTTGCTCCCAATTCTGTACCGCTTCCACCTTTGCTGGATCCACGGAGATTCCGTCCTTGTCGATTACGTGACCTAGAAACTGAACCTTCTCCAACCAGAACTCGCACTTCAAAAATTTTGCGTATAATTTATCCCTTCTCAACGCCTCCAATACCAACCTTAAATGTTCAGCATGATCTTCCTGAGTCTTGGAATAGATTAGGATATCATCTATGAACACAACTACGATTTTATCTAAATACTGTTTGAATACCCGATTCATCATGTCCATAAACGCTGCTGGCGCATTTGTTAACCCGAACGACATTACCGTAAACTTCGTAGTAGCGTAATTTGAGTTCGAACATTATCTTAGGTACATCCTCCTTTCTCACCTTCAACTGGTGATACCCCATCCTCAAATCAATTTTGGAAAAATATTTCGCTCCCTTTGTTGATCAAACAGGTCATCTATCCTAGGTAGCTTGGTACTTGTTCTTGATCGTCACCTTGTTCAGCTCTCGATAATCGATGCACAGTCTCATCGACCCGTCCTTCTTTTTCATAAACAATACTGGTGCTCCCCAAGGAGACACACTCGGTTGAATATACTTCCTATCCAATAATTCCTGCAACTGTACCATCAGCTCCTTCATCTCTGCCGGTGCCATTCTGTACGGGGCTTTCGAAATCGGTGCCATTCTCGGTACTAAATTTATAACGAATTCGACCTCTCTATCCGACGGAAGACCTGGAAATTCTTCCGGGAATACATCTGGAAATTCATTCACTACTGGTATTTGTCCCATTTCTAACCCTACTTTCTGAGTATCGACGATATTGGCCAAATAACCTACACATCCCTTTTTTAGTAACTTCCTCGCTTGCATCATCGTCAGACAGCTCAAGTGTCTCGGCGACCTACTCCCATAGAACACTACTTTAGACTGCTCGGGAGTCTTAAGGTTTATACACTTTTTCTAGCAATCTATCATCGCTCCATGGTTAAATAACCAATTCATCCCTAGAATTACATCAAATTCTCCTAATTGAATTGGGATTAAGTCCACAGGTAACCTATATCCCCTGATATCTACAACGCAATTCCTATGGACATGGTTAACGGGAATGACTTCCTTATTAGCAACTTCTATGTTCATAGGATATTCTAATTCTTCCTGAGGTAAGTTTAGTCGTTGGGAGAATTCATGCGAAATGAAGGAACATGCCTTTTGAATCAAATAATATGTAGCAGATATATCATTGATCGGAATGATACACGAAACCACGTCCTGGATGCAACCACATCTTGAACCGTCATGTTGAAAGTCCTTGTTGTTGGTCGATTTACGAGTTGGTGGTCCGCTTGATTGTGGGAGTTCCACCGCTTGGTCCCCTCCTCCATTTCCTCCCCTTTGAGTTCTTCTTTGGCGGCTCCTACTTTGATGATCTAATGCTCCACGGTTGAAACATCCATTTCTCTTGATTGAGAGCGGTTGGGAGAGATGTGCCCTCCCGCCGCATGATAAGCAGACATTCTTCCCTTTAGACATGCCCCCAGTGATTCCTTCCACACTCCTCAGACGCCTCTCGAGTCCTCCTCTTTGTTTCCTGGTTTGCCCCGGGGTTTCCAGGAGTTGACATTATTATTGTTGTTGTTCCACTTCCTCTTATTTGCACCGCTTCTTCCGCTTGCTTTCTCCACGGTTTCCTCCTTGGTCTTCTTCTTTTCTCCTTGTTGAACTTCATTAGGGCTTCACTTCCACCCTCAGCGATTATAGCTTTCTCCAGGAGAGTCACGAAACTATTTGTCTGCAGCACCGAAAGTCTGCTGTATAGCCATGGTTTGAGGCCTTGCTCAAACCTCCTCGTCTTTCTCTCATCGATTGTCGACTTTGATGAGGTGCAAAACTCATACTCGTTAAACTTTGACGTCTTTGCAGATGATGCAAATCATATCTTCTTGTTTCAGCTCCAGGAATCGCATCTTCATGCGACTCTGCATACTAATAGGAAAATAGTTCTCGAAAAAGATTTTCTTGAACCCTTCCCAAGGTATCACACCTTCTCGGCTCGAGGTCCGATTTGCCTCCCACCAAGTAGTTGGCTTCACCTTTCATCATATATCGTGGCGAAGATAAAACGCCTTTTCGATTTCCTTAACCCAAGTCAGGCTTCAATGGGTTAAGTAGTTCCTTTGAACTCGGTGGTCCCAGCGCTTTTGAAGTTTTTAAAGTGTGCCATGGGGCCTTTGGAGGGTTGTTGACATTGGGTTCGATTTTGAAATGTCCCCACTAACATGTCTACAACTGGCTCTTTGCATAGGGTTGATGGATCCAAAGATAACCGTCGACCCCTCGGGTGTTTGGCGTCTTCTTCTAGCCATCTATTATCAAAATGAACTAAATATTATTATCTCATAACTTACCCTACAAAGATATAGAATTTGTTTGAACCATCACATCCATACTTAAATAAAAACATATTTATTTATAAACATAATACTCAATGTATTTCATCGTCTTATGGCATTCGCCATTTACATCACGTGGCATCAATCACTTGGTAAAAATAGAAACCAAGCTTTTTATTACATAGATAAGCATTTTATTTGCTACTAGGAAAAAGTTCATCATAATATCTAAAGACCCACTTTAATGGCGTCTTCATGCTCCTCATCCGCTATCTCTTTCACGACTCTCGGCTTATAACACGGCGAATAGGCGCTCCTCGCGTGGAAAGTGACGCACCCTTATCTTGGAACCTTCCATGTGCCGAGCTTAAACACGTATTTCATCTTGTCTATCTTAACCTTCTTATCTCTAACTTCTCCTCCAACTCTCCGGTTAGCTTCTCATTTCTACAACACGGTCTCTTCTCTCATCTCCAC